>OX123182.2:21108324-21658917 GCA_944739405.2 Euclidia mi | reverse complement strand
TAAGGTTTATCGCGATCCACCCATATTGTCTGTGACCATTTATTGTATCTACGATGTTGTGATATTTAACATGACTTTATTTGAATTTATTTCTTGTTTGTAGAAGTAAAGGTCAGAATGTACTGCGAATTTTAGGAACTGTCCGTTTGTTCATAAAGTATATATTTTTGCATTTGACAATAATTATTTATTGAAATACACAGCATACCAGTAGAATAAAAATAAAAGAATCTGATTATGACACTGATATGACTGTAAAAGTTACATTTGCCAAATCTGCTTGTTTGACAACGTCGCGCGTCGGGTAAACCTGGTTTCAGTTTCACGGTTTTGTAGCTTTCAAATTATTACATACATAGACTCACGCCTGTTTCCCCGAAGGGGTAGGCAGATGCATATTAAACGCCCACTTTTCGCCAGTGTTTTGATCCCACGTAATAGGTGGCGAGCCTATTGCCGCTTATCGGGATATTTTGTTTGCCAGAGCCTCGTCCGTTGATCGGCAGGTGCACCACTTGCAGGTGAAGTTGGCTTGGGACCCTAAGTTCTTGGTGGGAACTACAATTCAAATTATTAATTAGGTAATAAGCTTCTCAATTAATTATAAGAAATTTGAAGTTACCAAAATTATCTCAGGTGGCAGTGGGCACGTCACCTCTGTCGTCTTGGCACGGACGGAGCATAAGATGCGCTCCAGATAGGTGCAGTAACGATATAAGTACGCAAAGTGGCTGGTAGTGGATAGACACAGAAAGCCGTAAATTAAGTTCAATGGCGGAACATTGGTGAGGACTATATCCAGCCAAAGACTGCGACACACTGATGATAATGATGATGAAATTGGTATATAATTCATCAGAGTTTTTGTTTTTTAAACACCTGTCTCATTAGTAGTAAACCCTGTATCGTAGTGACCTTTTTGTGTCCAGATTTAAACAACGAAGACAGCATTTACACTAAACCACTACGCTACCCGTGCAGTCTTATCTAAAATTCGTTGTGGAAAGTCTTGTGTAATTGTTCCCATGACAACAATTCTCAAAATTGATGGATAGCGCAGTAATTGAAAAAAGAAAGCAACATAAAGAAAAGGCGTCAGCGTAAATGGTTTAACTCAATTTTGACAAGTCCAGTATTTGGTCTGAATTTTGACAGTCATAGAGCTTGGATTTTAACTTACTGGATAACACACATTGGTATTGTTTATCTAATTTCGTAATTATTTGAAATCTTTACCAATGTCAACTTAAACTGAATAATCATTTCTTTCAGAGAAAATACTTAGCTTCATCCTAACGTCATCCAATTTGCTACCAAGATATCAAAGCTGTAATAAATATTATTGCCACGAGCGTAAAAAGTAACACCATTACAATATTTTAATTGCTCACTACTTTTAAGAATAATATGCCATTGAGTCAATAATAATCACATAATTATAATTATTTCGCCTACCTTTAAAAGTCTCTAAGCCTAATGGAAGGAAAGAGGAACCCACCACGCACCCTCGGATTGACTACCCCAACTATTGCAATAGAAAAAGGTTGACAATACCGAACTCCTCTAAAAGGATAAGGGATATAGGAATGGTATGGGTTCCAGGAAGATACCTGACTTGCAGTATCCTGCTGTATGCGCCGACTATTCTTCGACACGTGTTTCGCCTCTGCACGAGGCATACTCAGGAGCGATGGGCAACGACTGAGCCTAAGCCTGAGACTGAGCTCAGTCGTTGCCCATCGCATCGTCGGCGCATACAGCGGGATACTGCAAGTCAGGTATCTTCCTGGAACCCATACCATTCCTATATCCCTTATCCTTTTAGAGGAGTTCGGTATTGTCAACCTTTTTCTATTGCAATAGTTGGGGTAGTCAATCCGAGGGTGCGTGGTGGGTTCCTCTTTCCTTCCATTAGGTTACAATGGAGTTCCGCCAAGTAACGCCTGATTCAATCAACTAAGTCTCTAAAGTTATGCAAATTAAAGATATCATTTAGTTGAGTACGTATACCCAGAGAATACACCACTAAAGAACTCGTTTTGATAGTGAAATAAACATAAATGTCTTATAACTAACATCAGAGCACGCACTCAATAACTTATAAGACATACGAGTATATCACAATGCTTAGTGTGTATTTGAGCAATATTTTCTTACAGAAATATTGACACAAAATACGTCATGCGATATCAATCACATACTACAAATACCCAATTATATTAAGGACCCTATTTTTGGCATAATACGGTTCTAGGTCGCTTAGCAGTTCTTTTGCCGACGGTAAATATAAATTTGTGTAGGCATACTTTCATTTTCTCCTAGTACGACCTAAAGCTTTTAGCGGTAAGACTGTAATGTTTTTATTAGGGCAAAGTGAGGCAAAATATCGGGACCTCTGGGCCGATATTTTGGCAAATCTGCGAGCCGATATTGACCGATATTGGACAGAAGTTGGCCATTTATGAAATGATACATACAGCATGTGCTCAATTGACTGTATTTTGTTGGGTTGGACGTTTTTGTTTTGCTTACCAAGATGGAAATGTGTTCTGAGCCGGATAACCGGTGGAAAAGTGTTAGCTTTTATCATTTTTGCGACAGGGTTTTTAATGTAGGACAGTGTGTGATTTTGTGGTCGGTTGTAATGTACGGATTGAATTCGCATTAAGCACAGCGTCCTGTGGATCGGCTTTGTCCGTTGAAAGTCAAAATTTGGCATGTACATAATTATGTTCCTTGGGTAGGAGTATGGGGAAGCCATAAGAGATGATTTTTAGTAATTGCAATCCTAAAGGGATAATAAAGTTCCACACGCAAGTGAATAGTGCTGGCACAGTCTATATAATAAAATACAGTATTGATCAAGACTTCTAGTACAGTTTCTTAGTACCATTTAGTATGAGAGGACTGCCGAGATCAGACCTTGAATGATAAAACCATTAAGCATACTCAGTGGAATCCTACGAAATGACAATATTGATATACCTAATCCTGAGAATTTGGTTCGATTGGTTCGATTCATTAGAACATAGATTAAAGTAAATATTTTTTAACACGCTTTTATTAGGTCGTCGTGTATGTAACTAACTATGTAATGGAATCTTAGGTAACTAATTTAACCATCTTCCAAGGGTCGTAGTGTAATGAAAATTGGCAGCTGTATGTAGTTCTGATGATAATTTAATAATATGGTACTGTCGAGCTGATCTGATGATGGAGCCGGAAGATATGACCTGGAACTTCATGATGGAAAAACGTATCATAGCTGTTTTGAATTTCTTACAAAATTCCTGTAATGAACTTTGACTACAATTAGGTTTCAAGGTCTGATGATGAAGCCGGAAGATAGGCACTGGCATTCCACGATGGAATATCGTATCATAGTCGTGTTTGCACGTGTGAGAAAGGCCACGTAATGAACTTTGACTACCATTAGGTTTCAAGGTCTGATGATGAAGCCGGAAGATAGGCACTGGCATTCCATGATGGAATGTCGTATCATAGTCGTGTTTGCACTTGTGAGAAAGGTCACGTAATGAACTTTGACTACAATTAGGTTTCAAGGTCTGATGATGAAGCCGGAAGATAGGCACTGGCATTCCATGATGGAATATTGTACCGTGGTCGTGTTTGCACTTGTGAGAAAGGCCACGTAATGAACTTTGACTACAATTAGGTTTCAAGGTCTTACGATGAAGCCGGAAGATAGGCACTGGCATTCCATGATGGAATATTGTATCATAGTCGTGTTTGCACTCGAGAGAAAGGCCACGTAATGGACTTTGAATAATTTAAATATTTCGAATAAAATAAAATAAATTATTTGCCAAATATTCATAAACCTTTTACAAATTTCATAAAAAACAAAATCCACATGACTGTTATGACTGGGACCTGAACCCACGCCTTCAGTGCGTGCAGCGGATGTTTTATCTGCACGGCCATCGCCTTGTAGTTAACAAGGCTTGAAGCGAATTTGGCGAACACTTGACAGAGTGTCACGATGACGAGTGTTTACGTCATCTAACTTGAAACTATCATTTCCAATTCCAAATAATGAAATAGTCTTCAAACCTACAACAACTCGGCTTTGATGTCAATCAAAGCCGAAGAATTTGCTTGGTTCTATCTGTTTCCCTATGGTATGAATGGTCTTCAGCAACCGCGACCAGTGACGATTACACCGCTAGATTATTTGCAGGTAAAAATATTAGATGATTACAGACGATTTCAGCGTAATGATTATTTAATCTACGCATTATCTCTGTTCGAGTACTATCAAGTCAATAGTACTATCTCGGCGTGTGGTAAAAAAATACGGAATCAAGAAGGTATCCGCTGCTTACTGGAGAGCCGCTTTGAATGACCTTTTGGCGCAAATCAGGACTTTGAGACCACCAAAATACTTTCGAACATTTAGTTCAAATGATTTAAATTGGTTAGATCAACGCAAGGCACTGCTGATTGCTGATAATCGGCCTGATGAAACCCCAGTTCATTGAGTATACATGAAACTCAGTGCTTGATTGAAAAAGTACCCAGTGATATTAAGCCGGAATGTCATGGTCAGAGTTAAAGCGTTGTTAAAATATATGAAAAGTAACGATGACATTCTGGGTGGCAAATTGAAGGATCACTGGTGGCATATTGAGTACCAGAATCGAGACAGTCCTCATCTGCACATGGTTGTGTGGCTTGAAAATCATCCAATATTTGATACTGTCGAACGTGTCCGACAGATTGACCGCGTCGCTTCCTGCAAGTCGCCAACCCAAAATGAAGAGCCAAAACTTCATGATTGGGTAAAAAAATGCGATATTCATAAACATACACCCACATGTACGAAAGACAACACAACAGTAAGGTGCGACATCGTCTGGCCGCACTTAAGACGTGACCAAATGTATGAAACCGACATACCGTCCATCAAAGTTAGTTTGGAAACGACGGTGAGCAAATAATTCAGCCTATAGGCATCCAGTTCCCGGCCAAGTATAGCTATAGTACGGTGGAAAGGCGCATGCTCCCAGTGATTTTAAGTTGGGCATCTACCGTGCACAAGATGGAAGGCTGTACGGTAGACCACGCAGTGGTGTACTTACTTACTTACCCGTAATTTTGCGGCTGGACAGGCGTATGTGGCCCTAAGTAGAGTAAAATCGCTTAGTGGTCTCCAGATTGAAGAGCTAGACTGTTCTAAGCTGACATATAAAACACCATGCAATACAGATGCACTGGCGGAGATAGAAAGGATGCGGGCTCATTCGCCTACTTAAAATAAATGTATGTTAAAAATATTTCATTATCAAATACTAAAAAGTATAAAATAAATTAATAGTTTAAAAAACACTAGAAAAACACGCTTTTATAAATGCACGTAAAAACAAAACATAAATTATAGATCGTTCAAGTTGTCTCTATTTCTGGGCTAAACTATGTGTCTTAATTATAATATATTTGATTGTAAAAGCGTGGGGCGCTGGAACAGAAAGACGTTCTTGTTTAACTTGTTGAAATATCAAGTAAACAGATGTTACGGGATGCAGGTTACACAGATTGACACTCGAACTGGAGTTGCTGCACGAGTAGTAAGTGGCTCTACATTAAACAGTCTGCTCTAAGTAGGTACCAGTGTGGCGAACTCAGACAAAACATGCGTCATCAGCGAGGAAGACGACATTCACCGATATTTTTAACTCCTCTTCTTTCAGGAACTTAAGTACATAAGGGTAATGCGTCAAAAGTGGCAAAATGTAGAGTTCTTGTTCGTGGACGAGATACCTTTGGTTCCCTTTGGTAACTCTTTGGCGGCATAAATGCTATGCTCTTGTGCAACCTCATGCAGCTACCGCCAGGAAGTTAGTATTAGTTAACAATAAAATCTGACCTGTTCCAGCGCCCCACGCTTTTACAATCAAATATATTATAATTAAGACACATAGTTTAGCCCAAAAATAGAGACAATTTGAACGATCCATAATTTATTTTTTGTTTTTACGTGCATTTATAAAAGCGTGTTTTTCTAGTGTTTTTTAAACTATTAATTTATTATAATTAATCGTTTCTTGTTAATTTTTGTACCGACAGTTTTTATAGTTATGTTGCAAAATAAATCTACAAATTACATTATATTTATTTTAAAGTGTTTTAAATTAAGGTACTGTTTATTTTCCACTTACACGTACATTAAACAGAAGTAATGCGGGATTATCACTTAGCTTTATAATATTTTAATAATATGTGGTTTACCCTATCCATACAATACCGTCTAGACCCAAACTAAGCAGAGATTGTACATTATATACATTTTTGTAAGTATCTACATAATAAACATAGAAACACCCATACCACTACAAACATCCATGTTCACACACACAAATTATAGACTTGGGTATCGAACTCACAACCATCGACGTGGCAGTCGTTTATACTCTCGCTA
Organism: Euclidia mi; assembly: GCA_944739405.2. Lineage (NCBI taxonomy): Eukaryota > Metazoa > Arthropoda > Insecta > Lepidoptera > Erebidae > Euclidia > Euclidia mi. The sequence goes on along the minus strand of OX123182.2, from coordinate 21,652,478 downwards.
CGCCACCGGGTCGTCAGTTTACTAACTTGAAGTAAAACAAACTGCTTGCAAATTTAAATATAGGTACCACCATATTTGAATCTACAGTCTACAGAAACCAAGTCGAAAAGTAACCAAAACAGATAGTGGCAATATAATTTAGGTTTAAAATGGCGGCAACTTACGAAACACAAGTCCGGACCAACTACTGTGCATAGTGTTGCCGCGTGAGTTCCGGGATTTTGCGGGACTTTGCAGGAAAGTTGGGGAATCGCGGGACTTGAACTATGAAATGTGCTGAAGTGATTTTGCTGTTTAGTTTACAACAATTCGTTGCATAGCTAAACATTCTATATAGTCACCAAAATATTTATGGCGTCGGTAAAAATTTACGTCTATAAAACTGACTCCATTTGTGACTCAGTTACATGCTTTACGGCTCAAATACGAGTTATGTTATTTCATTCAATGGTAATTTGTTAAAGTAAACGACAAGATATTTAAAATGACTCTTCTCTTTCCCTTAGCGTTATCCCAGTTTCAATCTGGGGTCCGCTTACTAGTCTAACCGGATTTGGCTGAATATTAGCTTTTCCACGGAGCGACTGTCTGTCTGACTTCCGCAACCCGAAGGGATAGCAATATTCCATGGTTTAGACTAGTGTCAGTTTATTTAGAAGGTACTGACGCCCTGTAACGACTGTCAAAGATCTTCATGACAACCGGGACCGACGGCTTAACGTGCTCTCCGAGGCACGGGACAAGCGATAATTAACAATTCAATAACACATAACATGCACATAACTCCGAAATGTCATTGGTGCGCGCCGAGGATTCGAACCCGATACCCTCTGCATGGCAGTCTGTTGGTATATCCACTCGGCTATCATAGTCATTTTAAATATAAACAATATATTTAAAATGACTACTTGAAATAAAAGACCAAAATCTTGATACCTAAAATAAATACAAATAAAATGTAATATTTTAACATAGGCTTATAGACTAACAAAACGAAACCCTTCAGGGAAGCAAATAAATCAAAATAGGACACACTTCGCTTGCCCATAACTCTTTTCGATATATCACGTGTAAATATTGCATAGTTTTACGTAACTCTTGACTAATCATAAATCCACTAGAAATTAATTTAATTTTCACATTCAAAACAAAAAAAACAAACAAATTTGAAACTGCAGTAATTTATCACATATTTGACATCAGATTCCCGGAATTCTCACGCAAACTTCTACAACACTATACCGATTTCATGGCAGCTGGTGCAACTCTGTCCGACAATAATTCATCCCATAAAAACAATACTTGTCAAAAATACCAAGTCTCGCGACTGTAAAAAGTTGTGAGATCCATGTAATACCAAGTCGGTTAATTAAAAATCTTACAATGTTTTAAATAAATAGATTGACTCGGCCATCGCATGCCGTGCCCCCAGATAACTGGATATAATTTAATTAAATCCCTTTGTAAATAAAACTATTTTTCACATACGACAAGTAGAACGCCGGTGCATTTTTCAGAAACAATAAGTTCAAAGCATATGCACGCTGTGTTCTTCTATAAAGGAGGCAACATAAAGCCAATCTATTGTAATAATCTTTAAGAATGTAATGCGTATATGTAATGTGCATATGGTTTGGATGCCTCAATCTTTCAAGAAATCAAGTGTTTATGTTCTGCCCATCTTCGTAAACCTGCTAGTGGCAGTTTTGAGCAGAAGTAAAAAATATAATTCAGTACTATTTACTACTATGTAACCTAAATTAATGACCGTACAAAACTTTACAAATGTTACAACTGCAAACAACACCTTATTTAACGCGTAACAAGAGTTCGCGTGGGTTTGAAATTAATTAAAACGATGAATTTTGTTTGACTCAAGAATAGAAAAGGGTTAAAGAATTAAGTTACTTTTTATAGGAAATATAAATTGGGTCTAGGTATCCAATAAAACACAACAGTATCTTGTTACCAAAAGAGATGACAGTAAAATTAAATCTGTGTGCCTACTTCGTACTGCCATATTTTTTTTTTTTATATTTACTATATTTTGTTTCATAAAAACCTCCTGATAAAGATTTATTCAATTTGATGCAGTTGTTTGGAATTTATGCACGTACAAACATTTCGGTGATTATTTTTTATTAATATAGATTTTTGGAGTAATATATCTAGACTTCTGCTTATCCTTAGCGACAGATTGCTTTCTACATATTCTTGATTAATTAACTGATTGACAGAACGATTTATCAGCAGAGAAAAGCAACAAAGTTGGCAACAAGCCAAACAAAAAACATACACCAATCTCGAAAGATGTATTCCTTTCGCTTCAGTGAGAACGACGGCATTGTTGAAGTGCGGCTCTAGTTTGCCTGTGTGTGCGGCGCTCGCAGCGTATATGCGTCGTTCGGGCGTATGCCGGCAAACAGGGTGCTTATGCGGCGTTCGCGATGTTGCGCACATTGCCACAACGCGGCGCATATGCGGCGTTAGAAAAATTTATGTGTCATTTGCGGTGTTTAAGCGGCTTTCACTGCGTTTATGCGGCGTTACTGTGCCAACTTAATTTTTTGTCTATATTTGTAGTCATGACAGATAAAAGGACGTTTGTTACGTCCAAGAACGCAGACGCCATACAACTGCTAGTAAGATCGTTCCTTTACGAATGAAAAGCCCAACTTAATTTTTTGTCTATATTTGTAGTCATGACAGATAAAAGGACGTTTGTTACGTCCAAGAACGCAGACGCCATACAACTGCTAGTGAGATAGTTCCTTTTCGAATGAAAGGCCCAGATTATCTCGTATACTTATCTCTATGGCCAAGTGGAAGATATCTGAAGGAATTAGGTCACGATACGAGAGAGCTGTCGGTGCAATATTGCAATTTACAAGTGCATTGCCACTATATTATGAGAGTTTGTGTAAATTAAGGAGGAAATTATATTATACTTAGACCGTACCTAGCAGGTACGCTTTTACTTGGTTGATATTTGAATATCATTTCCCAATGTTGTACGGAGTATGTTTGACGCAAATTTTCACCTATTGGATGTATCACCTAGTTAACAGGATCGCTTTTTATTTTTTGGTGTCGGTATCGCCGCCCGACGGGTATTGGCCCGCCAGATGGTCAGGCGGGCCCCGAACAAATCGCCCTTGGCGGCGGATGAAGGTGGGTGTTGGGCTCCGCCGCCAAAACACCCAGCGGCCGCAGAGGATAGGGAGGACGGCAACGCAACACCGCATCTCCTCTTCCTCTGCGGCCCCACCGCGACGCAACAATGGTGCACCCCCATCAGGTCGCGGGAGATAGGGCGCGTGGCAACGCAACACCGACTCGCCTCTCCTCCCGCGGCCGCATCCAAAATTGAACTGTCCATCCAGCTCAGGCCTCCGTCCAGCTCACGCGGAGCGTCCACTCCGGGGATCTCGCTTAGCTTCACCATGGGTGACCTAACCACGGTTACTGAGCCCCCTACCACAACAAGGTGGAGATCCCACGGTGGGAGGAAGTAACCTTTTTTTTTTGCTCTGGCAACTGTAACCGCCAGACGTCAATAATTTTAGCTCCGTAATTAAAAAAGTTTTAATATAATTTTAATTGATTATTTAACATATAAGTTAGTATATATTGATAAAATAGTTATTGTTAAAATTGTGTTTGTAAAAGTATAATAACTACACTGCCAAAGTTCGAGCGAACAGAACGGAGACTTGGTGTCAACGGACGGATTTGAATTTACATCTGCTACGACTACGACTTAAACCCGGGGAGTATAATACTTATTAAAACTTATTCAACACTCCACAACACCGAATTACTCGGCTCACCCCCGTGTGAGCAACGTCCAACACACATCTGGCTCAGTTCTGTCTCCTTTTGCTTGACTATATGTGGAAGCAAAATCGAGGACTAAACAACAGCCCCAGACAAACACAATCTACAGATACACTTCACAATTACTACACTGTTTATTCTTGTCTGTACTTCATATATTTGTGTACTTTTCTGTATTAGCTATTATTGGTTTAAACCTGTAACTTGTATACCTACTTACATTTTATTAATAAGTTGATTAAGTTCATGAGCTGAGATATTTCAATAGAAACCTTATAAAAGTATTAGATAATTACTCTAAAGTATTCAAATTACCTAAATTGCTCTCAATTTCTTAGTTTCTACAATTAATTAATTTAATATATTTTTTTATTCATATACCCCCCTTTTCTTTTGTAACTTTTATTTATTCTGTCTATACAATAATACTCAAGCCCCATCACATCTCTTCTCTTCTTTGACTTTGCTCAGCTATTTTCTTATTTTTTAAGTAATTTGTAATCCTTGGCAATGTCTACCCATATGATGACTCGGAAGGCAACGGCCAAGGAGGTGGAAAATAAATTAAGAATAACTCTGATCGAGTTAAAGAAATACAAGGATGACAACAGTCAACTATTAAGGGAACGCGTTGACTGTGAAGAAGAAATTAAAATTGTAAATGACCGTATATCTGAGCTGAAGACACAACTCACGGAGCTGCATATAGAGCATATGGATGTCTTGGATCAACGGGACAGACTACGAGAAGAAGTTAGGAGTTTCAGCAGCTGCGACGAAATTTACTCCAGACAACTTAGCCGCAATGCGGAGTTAGAAGCAAGTCTCAATGAGGCTTATGGCAGAATTTCAACTCTAGAAGACACAATTGCGGCCTTTAACAGTACTGCTACTCACAACTTATTCTCTGAGCTCCTGGGTGACAAAATTAATGTGCTAAAAGCTCTTAAATGTAACTGTTTCAAAAAATGCCTTAGTAAGAATAAATTTAGAAAATTGTTTAAGTTAAATAAATTAATTAAGAAACTTAGATCTGGTCCTAAGTGGTCTACCAAATTGAGTCAGTATGCACAAGATAACTGTAAATTAAATAAAGAGTGTGAGTCTCTTTTATTAAAGCTTGAGGAAACAAATGAAGAATTAGTTTCTGAATGAAGAATTAGTTTCTGGTAGGTTAGTTAGCACACAAGTGAGTTGCAAGCACAAATATCAAATCTACAAGCTCAACTCACTAGAACTATAATGGACCACCAGAATGAGACTCATGAATACATCTTAAAATATGAAGAAATTTCAAGAGTTGGTCGAGAAAATTTAAAACAACTTATCTCATTATCCAACTCTAATAATTACTGTTCCAGTTGTACAACTAAGTGTGCGACTACACCTGCTGAATCAATAGAATTGAATGCACATGGATGTTAGTATAATACACAAAACAAACTGCATCCAGTAAAGACTGACAGTAAGAATGTAATAATTTTTTCAGACCAACTGGGAGTGGGTTTAGGGAGCTTAATTGATCATTACACTGAGCAACCAGTACATAACTTTTGTTCACCTGGAGCTCAGTCTTGTACCCTAGTTGATAAGATTAAGAATGCCGACTTGAATGCACAAACTACTGTCATCATATTGTATGGTGACAGCTCATTAGTCTCCAAAAACAGTCTCATAGAATTAACAGACTTAATGATAGATGTTAGCACAAAAATAGGATGTAGCTTTATTATTTGTGCATTGCCTTATTCATATGCTCTCACAGATGACCAAAACAGGCAGATAGGCAAATTAAATCTATTATTGTACAATAGGACATGTTATAGTGACAGTATTTTATTTTTTGACACTAATATTTTTATTAGTAATTTCTTTTTAACAAAAGATACTATGTATCTTTCTTATGTACATAGGCAACAACTTGCTAAATTATTAGCATTTAATTTATATACTGACAGGAGTACTACTAGAGTACTTAGGAATTTGGTAGATAATAGTAACCATATACCAATAGTATACCAATAGTATATACCAATATTATATATACCAATAGTAGTATTGACACATCTATTAGTTTAAACTATTAGATGAGACAACAGATAGGCATTCATGTGTTTTAAACTTAGTTCATCAAAACATACAAGGCCTATCTGGCAAAGAATTAGAAATAGATTTATTTTTAAATAAACATAAGATTGATATCTTATGTATTACAGAACATTGGTTGCGAGGTGACCAATTAATATTTAACAATCACCATTACTCAGTTATAAGTGCATTCGTAAGAAAGAAGGCTATTCGTGGTGGCTCTCTAATATATGTATGTAATAGTTTGAAATGTAAAGAACGTAAGGATATAGCTAAACTTTCTATCGAGCGCACTGCTGAGATTTCTTGTGTTGAGCTTGAATAACATATTATAGTGTGTGTGTATCGACCACCACAAAGCGACTTTACTCAGTTTGAAAGCATTATTGAGGATGTCTTAAAACACATAATTTCTAGTAGGAAGTCTATAATCGTATGCGGCGATTTTAATGTCAATTTGTTAGAAAAATCACCAATTTGTACTAGGTTAGTTAGCTTATTTAGGTCATTTAATTTAAATGTTTTGTTCTCTGAACCAACTAGAATAACCTCACATTCGTCTACATGCTTAGATAATGTTTTTTGCAATTGTCTTTATTTAAGTAAGGCTGTTTTAACTGACTTGACATCGGATCACTGCGGGCAAAAGGTTGTAATTCCAACTAATACAACCCCTAAAGTACAAGAAATTACATGTAGGCCAATGACCTCTGCTCGCCTAAAACACTTTAGTAATGATGTTGCTGCCAAGGTCGCCAGTATTGACTTAACCGTTGATGATCCTGATGAATTATATAAATGCTTATTTAAAATTGTTAATGATGAGTACAATAAAATTTTTAAACTGAAGACGTTTGCAAGGAGCATTAAAGTAAATTTTTGTGATTGGGAAACAGTAGGTATATACAAAAGTAGAGCTAGGTTGTATGATCTATATGGTATGAAGAAATACAATTTTAATCCTGAATTTATTCAATATGTTAGAAATTATTCCAAGGTTTTTAAGAGGACATGTGCTTTAGCCAAATCCTTATATTTAAGCAATAAAATCAAAGAATCCAAGAACAAAATTAAAACTACTTGGAGCATTATTAACAATGAGACTGGTCGAGCTAAATTGGTAGATAACAATTATGAATTAAAATTTAATGGTGAAATGATTACTAGGAAAACTGATGTTGCTCAGACATTTAACAATTTCTTCATAAACATACCAGTGAACACAACCAGCTGTCTAGATTCATGTCCAAACAAAGCAGAAATGTTGGTTAGGGGCAATGTGAATGAGTGTGATGTGCTTTTTAATTTTAAATATATTGACACCAATGGCATACTGAAGGTATTCAAGACGCTCAATAATAAAAAATCTGTTGACTTATGGGGCATTTCTGTTTAACTTGTGCGACAAATTATTTCTAGCTTAGCTCCATATTTAGCTGCAATATTCAACAGATGCGTAGATACAGGAATATTTCCTGATCTAATGAAACACAGTAAATTAATACCATTTCAAAGTCAAAGTCAAAAATCATTTATTCATCTAGGTCACAACGTGACGCTTATGAACGTCAAATTTTTAAAGTAAATTAGTAATGCTTCTACATTTACATTTACTGCCCATTCGCAAAGCAATAGGTAGAACCACGAGAAAGAACGGGCAATAAAACTCGTGGCCACTCTTTTTAATCGCCAGTGTTATGGTACATATTTTGTTTTTGTAAGGAGCTGCAACTGTTTCACATTGTAATTAATTACTTGTAAATAGTAAATAAGAACATACATATTATATACAAAATATGTAGTTATAAAATTAAGTGCTGTAGTAGTCTTCAAATGTGAATCTTGTGTAACAGGAGCATCCACTTACGCTTTATAATGTAGGCAACTCGCGATCATGTTCAGAACTATGGTGGAAAAGTATGTTACAGAAAGTGACGGTATATGAATACACGAAAATTACAAAAACGTTAGTATCCAGCCCATGATAACGAGTTACCTTCATCTAACACTGTAGCAAATTTTAATAAAATTTATAGAACAACAATGAAAATGTAAATGTAGTAAGTTGAATGACCTAATAATGCATGAATATTAAATTAATAGAACTAGAGATTTTATATTAAAAAAAAAACTGAAAAGTAAGGTATCTATATAAATTAAAAAAATCAAGAGTTGGCTAGTGTAAGTGACCACCTATCCTTATCACTGAAATAATCATTAATGGTATAATAACCTTTCCTAATAAGACAGTCTTTTATTTTACTTTTGAACGTACTAAATGGCAATTCTAAAAGACTAATTGGTATTTTATTGTATATACGAATACCTAGCCCTACAAAAGAATTATTAACTTTATGTAAACGATGATAAGGGGCATATAACTTATGCCTGTTTCGAGTATTTATGTTATGTACATCACTTTTTGTAGTAAATAAACCTATATTTTGCCTAATATACAATATATTAGCAAATAAAAATTGCGAGGCTACTGTAAGAATCCCTATAGACTTAAAGCGTTCCCTAAGAGTATCTTTTGCCCCTAACATGTATATAGCTCGTACCGCTCGTTTCTGTAGAACGAAGATATTCTGAATATCCGCAGCTTTGCCCCATAACAAAATACCGTAGGACATGACACTATGAAAATAGCTAAAATAAACTAGACGAGCTGTGTCAACATCAGTAAGTTGTCTAACTTTTTTGACAGCATACGCAGCAGAACTGAGCTTACCTGCAAGACATGCTATATGTGCACCCCATTGTAACTTATTATCTAGTGTAATGCCTAGAAACACTGTCGAGTCAACTGTGTCAAGTTCCTCCCTATCTAGCCTTATATTAGGTCCCAGTTGTCTAACGTTAGGTAAAGCAAATTTAACGCATTTAGTCTTTTTAGAATTAAGCACTAGGTTGTTTGCTGTAAACCATTGTGTAACCTGTATAAGTGCATTATTTACATCATCAAATTGATTCCTATTCCTATCTACTTTAAAAATAAGTGACGTATCATCTGCAAAAAGTACGACATCACAGATATTTTTTAAATAAAAAGGTAAGTCATTAATATATACAAGGAATAGAAAAGGACCTAAAATAGAGCCTTGTGGAACGCCTAACTGTATAGGTAATTTAGAGGATGTAGTCCCATTTACATCGACGCACTGAAATCTTTGCCGCAGGTACGACTCGACAACACAAAGTGCGGTTTCCTCTACGCCGTAGTGGCGGAGCTTACGCAATAGTGTGTCGTGATGAACGCAATCAAATGCTTTTGAGAGGTCACAGAATACTCCGATAGCATTTTTAGATGACTCCCAAGCATTATAAACGTGTTTTATGAGAGCAACACCCGCATCAGTAGTGGATCTACCTTTAGTAAATCCGTATTGATCCTTATGAAGCAGACTATTTAAATTAAAGTGTCTTAGTAGCTGCTTTAATAAAATCTTTTCAAATATTTTACTATATTTATATTTTACATTATTCAAAAAGGGATCAAAGAGCGACCCTAGTAATTTTCGGCCAATTTCTATCTTGCCTGCTATTAGTAAAATTTTTGAAAAGATTATTTTGCATCAACTAGAGAGCCACTTTCACACAAATAATTTATTTCACAGTGAACAGTATGGCTTTACTAAGGGTCGCTCCACCGTTGATGCCGGTGTAACTTTGTTAAAGCATATTTTTAATGCTTGGGAAAACTCGAAGGATGCTATTGGTGTTTTTTGTGACCTATCAAAGGCCTTTGACTGTGTGGAACATAATACGCTTTTACTTAAATTGAAACTTTATGGTATTAGAGATACCGCACTCAATCTTGTTGCCAGCTACCTTAGTGGTAGAATTCAGTATGTAGATGTTAATGGGAGTAGGTCTCTAGGTTTGCCAGTAGGAATGGGCGTTCCACAGGGCTCTATTCTCGGTCCATTTCTTTTTTTATTAATGATTTGCCGTTCTTTGTACAAAATTTATGTGATATTGTTTTGTTTGCCGACGATACGTCACTAATTTTTAAAATTGATCGTAATTTAAGTAACTTTGATACCGTCAATAACACTCTTGCACAAGTATTAGATTGGTTTTCGACAAATAATTTGGTACTCAACTCAAGCAAAACCAAATGTGTTAAATTCTCTTTGCCTAATGTCAAAAGTGTTCCTACTAATATAATTTTAAATAAGGAAACAATTCAACTAGTCGAATCAACCGTATTCTTAGGTGTAACTTTAGATTGTAAGCTTCAGTGGGGCGCCCAAATATCCTGTCTCGCAGTAAAACTTAGTTCTGCAGCGTTTGCAGTTAGAAAAGTTAGGGAATTCACAGATATAGATACTGCTAGACTAGTTAACTTTAGTTATTTTCACAGCGTAATGTCTTACGGAATAATGTTATGGGGTACAGCTGCTGATATACAGACTATTTTTGTCATTCAAAAAAGGGCCATACGTGCAATTTATAAGTTAGGTGCTAGAGATTCTTTACGTACGTTATATATATGCTAACTTAATGTACATTAAGAAAAACTTAATTCTATACCGCAAAAATAGTGATTTGCACACAAGGAATAAGCATAAACTGGTGGGAACTAACTACCGTCTACATAAAGTTCAGAACTCATTTGCGGGGATTGGTATACGATTTTTCAACAAATTGCCTCTTGAAATAATGAATTTACCCATGCACAAATACAAACGGACAATTAGGAACTTTCTTTTACAAAGGGGTTATTACACTATTAAGGAATTTTTAAATGATAAGACACCGTGGGGATAGGCTTAGGCACGGTAATATAATCTAACAGTATTGTAACTCGGCCGTCTTCGTGAGTTATATACCTACCAGACGTGCCGCATGCGAGCTGCGGCACGATAGCGGCTGCGGGTACTGTAGGTACAGTCCGCCCAGTCTAATGGGTACTCTGCTCGCGGCGCGTAGGCATAACTCGAGTTTCGTGCGTTTGTATGGAGTTACAATACTGTTAGATATTATTACCGTGGCTTAGGCTTGTTTAACTCACGATTATTTTATCTACGTGTTAAGTGGAGGTGCCTCGTGAACACATGATTTTTGCAGCATTTGGATATTTTTATGATTTGTTGAATGTAGTTTAACATTATTTATCTCTGATCATATCATTGTTCACTTGTCACCTTCACAAAATTCTTTCTACGTTTGCATTCCTTCACGTGTTCCACTAACTTATGTTAATAATAACGATCTGGAAAATGGAGGTAATTGGCGGTCATGGTCAGTATACCAATAGATTGTTTCTTACTGCTGGTTCGTATACCGTTGTCGTCATGCTCACTAAAATGTCATTTCTTGTGGTGGCGTCGTGTGTCGGGTCATCCCTGTCCCTCTAATATGGCGAGAGGGATGATGGCTGGCACATGCGTCATACTCGTGAACGGGTGCTACTTGCGATGACTGGTCGATGACGGTCTTGCGGGCTGGTATTAGATTTTAATATTTAACTGCATCATTTCCATCATGGTTCTGATCACTTTCGCGGATTGCCTGCATTATTAGGTATATATAATGTAAGTGGATGCTCCTGTTTCACCATGTCTATTCTGAGGAGGCTAACCAAAAGTATTATGCTTGAGTATTATGATGTACAGTAAATATATACAAGTGATATAGAAGGTGTAACAGTTGCAGCACCTTACAAAATGTAAATTGTGTATTATGCAAAACCTGGCGATGAAAAAGAGTGACCGTGAGTTTTATTGCCCGTTCTTTCTCATGGTTCTACCTATTGCTTTGCGAACGTGGCAGTAAATGTAAATGTAGAAGCATACAGTAATAATGTTTTAAATTTGAGTATAAGTAATTATTTTATAAATTTATTATTTTGGCGTTCATAAGCGTCACATTGTGACCCAAATGAATAAAGGATTTTGAATTTGAATTTGAATTAACCACTGGCGCAGCTACTTTCATGTATAAAACAAGTTACGGGGAATACTAAACTAAAGCGGACTTCACAACGTAATAAGAATTCCAAGTGACAAGCATTGAGAAAGGCATGTTAAGATGGTTTGGGCACATGGAGAGGATGGATGACGATAGACTGACAAAGAAGATATACAACGTGTAATGGAAATAACGCACATCCTCAGACACCCCAATTAGAAAACCTTGTTACAATCACAATGCATGCATTGAAATATTTCTTTTTTGCGTAAATAATGTTTTTAAAGAAAGTATTAACTCAATTAAAAGTGAAAATCGTGGTCACTCTAAATCTGCGCACGCACACAAACGAAACGGTTGCTATGGTAAACAAACAACAGCGATCTGATAGGAACGAAACACGATACGATATAACAAAATGTATGAAATTCAGTCTGTAAACCACACTCTGATAGAGTGGGGTTTACAAAAATGATGTTTGAACAATTTTTACTGTTGATATTACCAAAGATATTAGGTATGAGTATTTCTTTCCATCACACTTTTAAGCTATGGAGTGGACAGTCGAATCATTTATTGTTTGTTATTAACATGCACGATCTATTGTTTCTTAACATCGTAAGTGACTATTGTGACTATCTTAACTTAATCAGATAAAATAAAAGAATATCAATGAGAGAAATAAACAAGAACGGCGTGTTTAAAGTTGTCTTGTGAATCTAAATACTTACAATAATAGAATAATAAAATAACTTACAGGCTTAAATCACATTTCTTTCGTCCACGTAGTACTTCACTACCTATTTCCTCACAAATCACATCTTTTCACTGTTTCAAAAGCAGCTAGTATCTTAATTAACTACTCGGCACTTTTTCTCTCGTCACAATAAACTGGTGATTTAATATTTCTCCACAATGAGAAAGTCCAGGGGTGACAAGTCAACATCAAGATGATGTTGAACTTTTCACTTTGTTGTTGAATGATTAAATTATACACCATTACACATTTTGTAAACAAGTGAACTTTTAAAAAGGTTTTCACACCACTCACTGATAGAATCAGATAGATATTCTCGGTTGTACTTGTCATAACATGTCTAAGCGCATCGCCCGCTGCGCTTGTCATGCGCCAGCGCGAGCGAGACATTACGTCTCGCTCTTTCCCGTTGTTTATTACCTACGTTAGTGAAAGATAGATGATAGACATTTTGGTGGTCAATTGTGTTGTGTGCTATTGTCTTTTGCCGTCTATTGTGTTGTATTAATGTGTGCGTTTGTGTAAGTCAACGTGGAACCATTTAACAAATGCATTTAAAAATAAGCCGTTCTGCTTTGATTTAAGGTTAATTTTCGAATAGCTCTTTTTTTTTTAAATTGTGTTGTTTTAATGTGTGCGTTTGTGTAAGTCAACGTGGAACCATTTAACAAATGCATTTAAAAATAAGGCGTTCTGCTTTGATTTAAGGTTTATTTTCGAATAGCTCAATTAAAAAAAAATGAGTGACAACAATTTACGTTATGTTAATTATTTTAAGACTAAAAATAAACAATATAAAAAATGACGGAAATGGATTCAGTTGCCGATTCTGAACAAAGTACTTTCAGGATGTGCATTTAAACTTGTTACATGTTGTATAAGGCAAGTGTGAATGGGACAGGTCAAAGGGGAAGACCTAGGTGGACGTTCTCTGACCAGGTTGGAGACATCCTGAAAAAGGGACAAGTCAGAAGTACCCTTAACAGAAGAGCATGCATGAGAAACTTGATGGGAGTGAGTGAAGCAAGAGAGGTATGACAGGATCGTTGCAAATGGCGTTCCGTAGTCTCTGCCTACCCCTCCGGGAAACAGGCGTGAGTGTATGTATGTAGAAAACGAAATACGTAATGAAACTTTGTAATAATTTGTTAGATTAAGAGAAATTAATTTGTTCCTAGAATCAGAATGCTAAATTACAGTTTTCAGGATAATTATAGTAAAACGACAGCAAACAGTCTTCTTTTTCCTAGGATGCGCGAATGAAATAAGGGCTTGAATGGTCAACTGCCAGTAGTGCTATTGGGGTTTGATCCTCATGCGGTGAATAACATATTGTATGTAGAACGAATCCATGGTTCTTCCTGTTTGGTGTAGTGGTGAAACACTAAATAAACATAGAATTACTTTTTAATGTCTGCTAGCTGCCTACGTTGTGTATCTATACAGAATAGGTATAGAGTGTGGTATTCTGATGTCATTATCATTACTATCATTGCGTTATCACTCATCCAATTTTTGCACCACTCTCACCTGGGTATCAATGAAAAGATATGGAGGGCCTTCTCCACAAATTTTCAGCGATTTGCGCAGTGGTTTAAGCGGCCGCCTCGCCGCTTGACACTGCACCGAGTGTTTGTGGGTTCGATCCCCACACGAGGCAACACTTTATGAAATTCACAAATTGTTTTGCCATTGAAAGCGAATGCAATAAAATACATCTACACAAATTTTCATTTAAATTGCTAAATCGTAGTCTCTTTTGCTTTAATTTTAAATTAAAACTTTAAACGGATTTGTCTCATTTCATTTAGAGTCTTAAGTATCTCAAACTTTTGACGTCTTATTTCTATAAGAATAATACGTCGTGTCTTATTGAAATGGAGCCAATACATTATAATATTTATATCACATACAAACATATGCAATTTAATTACCTAAGACTTACAAATATCTGCCAAGCGCAAGCTTTTACAGATTTTTCTTGTAAACCTTATTTTAGAAACAAAATTAAGTCTTATTATTTAGTATGTAAATAACTGTATGACCCCTATGAAAACCAAGTGGGCAGGTAAACTCCTTATGAATAAAAAGGGCTTTAGTAATTGTATTTTTCTGAATAGCCAACATTTCGCAAATCCCTAGGTTTCGTTCACAGTATTAGTGTGAACCGTTTTCACTTGCTCAAGACATGTGTGACAATGGCTAGACGACAGTTTTACAATTGATAAGGGTCGTAGTATCATTGTGAACCATCTACGTTTTATGAAACGGAATTTATAATATGAGACATGTAAACTACGAAAATGTCTATGCTATCGGCAGTTTGAGTGGAATGATTTGTTGACAACTTCATTTGTACGTTAATGTATATTTTTTTGGCTCTTGTCTTTATTTGAAGATGGCTTTGATAACGTGCTCTTCAGCGTGGGAATTTGTAGTGCACCTATTATTATTTCGTGCGAATCATACATATAGGTACAAATCTCTATGATATTCTTATAATTTACCTTTATAACAGAAGAATAGAGAATAAGATAATTTACATATCTTTATAATCTACTTCTTCAATTCATGTATTCAATTCCAATTACAGTACCGTTGAAATTGAAATCTAATTGATGAAGTGAGTTGGCGCGTAGAATAAATAAAATTCCTACTTATTTACCAGTCTTGTAATAAATAATATTGTTTCCGGCTCCAAGAAGTACAATAATAGCCAGGCCGATAGAGCAGATCTTTCTAAACTCATTGATCGCTTAACGACTAACTAATACCCACTCTCCTTACCAGCAATCCTCCTCAGGTCATCAGTCCATCTGGCCAGAGGGCGTCAACAAAGCTCGCCAAGAAATTCCATCGACCATAGATACTGAGACAAGTATGGCCTACTGCCTTTTCAGTTAGCTGCACCCAGTGCCATGACATACATGACTATTATTATGCGCATGGCGCGAGCTACATATAAGTGCACCCGAAGAATTTTATAGTGTCAAAGAATTTTACAAACGATATTTGAGAAATTTTAGCGCCGCACGCACCGCTAGCACAGCTCAAGTTATGACACTGGCTACGACTCTAATAATGTTTGTTACTTTAGTCGTCTACCGGATAATCTCGTTCCAGCCTTTTTTGTCCCTCAGCCGATATCCCCAATATTGACCTCGTCATAGCTCTCTGCATGAAATGGAAGTCGGTGGGCTAGCTTCACCCTTGTGTTTCACGTTTCGGTTTCACCGTCATATGCCACGTCTCGGCTTCGTACGTGATTAAATTGTGGCGGAGATGACTAAAAGATACCACGCAAATGCCGCCCTGCACTCTTCTGGTAATTTCGCCCAAAAAGGTTTTTCTACTTAATTGCAACTTTTGCTACAACTATACGTAAACATGGACAATTTCGATAAACATTATTGCGGGAATCATGTACTCCTTGAACATAAACATGGTCTTGTTCATATTAGTACTC
Source organism: Euclidia mi (assembly GCA_944739405.2). Lineage (NCBI taxonomy): Eukaryota > Metazoa > Arthropoda > Insecta > Lepidoptera > Erebidae > Euclidia > Euclidia mi. The sequence goes on along the minus strand of OX123182.2, from coordinate 21,636,414 downwards.
ATCAGGCTCATCAAATTAGTAAAAAAGTAAGATAGTTTGTGTCACGATTACTGCATAATTATGTAAAACATTTTTCTATTTTTTGTCCCAGTGTTATTTTATGGCGCTGTAATAATGATCGATACAAAGACATGATTTTGGCGCCCCCCTGACGCTGCACATGCCCCGGTTCGCCCCCCTCCCTAGATCCGCCACTGCTTATTTACGTGGGACTTAAGAATATACTTTAGTAAAATGTCTTTACATACATACATACATAGACTCACGCCTGTTTCCCCGAAGGGGTAGGCAGAGGCATATTAAACGCCCACTTTTCGCCAGTGTTTTGATCCCACGTAATAGGTGGCGAGCCTATTGCCGCTTATTGGGACATTTTGTTTGCCAGAGCCTCGTCCGTTGATCGGCAGGTGCACCACTTGCAGGTGAGGTTGGCTTGGGACCCTAAGTTCTTGGTGGGAACCCTATGCACCCTGTCACAAAATGCCTTTAGTAATTAATTAATCAAGTACTAGCGGCAAACTCTTCTTAAGACTTCAAAATATAGTAAAATATTTTTAATAATACTAGCGCCAAGCGCGAGAATATAATATTCCTATAAGTATAAACAAATGCCAGGGCGTCATAATGTAAACGTAGGTAAACGAAGAGCTTTGTAAACTTTTACGTGGGTGTCATTTATTAAAGGTAGGTTGCAATACAAAAGGGTTCACAATACTGGTATTAGCACTGTAAGTAGGCGTCGTAGGTCATGTTACAATCACCTTAAAATAGCTGAAAATAGGTTCGTGGGTGTTGGGTGATTTTAAAATGATGGTAGCGCTGCGCGCAACGTGGCAAAACATGTTTATCTGCTGAGATCATACATCACATAATTACCTCGCTGTATGTAGATTTTCAGAAATTGAAATAAACTTAATGACATTACAAAACAGAAATAAGTATGAGTGAAGATGCTTGTTCAGTTCCACAAAGAGTACCTTGATCTGTTTATATAAAATGGTTGCTTAACTAATTGACTGAAAAACGACGCACAGCGCAAAGTAGTGGACGTAGAAAGCTGAAATGTGGCATGTATGTTCCTTGGGGTGTGTAGTGAGGATTTTTGGAAATTCCCAAATGAAGGGTGTAAAAAATATCGACACGGAGCTGTGGATGGGGTCTTGTTTACTTATATTTACACGAAGTCGTTGGATGCACTTTTGTTAAGATCCATTACGGACACGTCAGCTTTCTTACAAGGAAACTGCATCTTAATCAGTACATTTGTCTAGGAGCTACGATGCTACAGACAGACATACTGATCAACAAACAAACTTAATACATCATCCGTTTGCGTCTAAGGCTTAAAAGTGAAAACAATGTAAAACCAAAAGTTTCTGAGATAAATTCTGCCGAAAGTTGTTTAATATCAAAGCATTAGATTATTGATGTTACAGATATTTGACGAACAATGTAATATGAGGATGAACTTTTCATACGTGGTCCAAATTAGTTCTTAACCTTTTATCTCAGTTTTCGATATGTATCTTAATATATTATTATGTTTCTCGTTTACGTAATCTGTTTTGAAACAATTATTTATTGTTTATTTTACGTGTCTTGGGCGAGTGGGTGTTCCTTATATATCATATATCATTACCATAGGAATAACGCCTTAAGTGGGGATCATGCCAATCTATTACTATAATAAAACTGTAGAGGTGAAAAAGTCTGTACATAAAAGATATTTTGACGAAAATTTGCTAAAAAATCTAGGAAAATGCTCAAAAGCATTACTTGATATTTTTTTGAATTTATGTCTGTCTGTCTTTCCCTATATTGCTGAAAATCTCTTAAATGACGAAATTGATTTCAATAAAACTTACACTCATGTACAAAGGATACTCAAACCTATAAAATAGTATATGTTACATCACAATCGGTTGAGTGGTTTTCGATGTACAGCTTGACCTCTCCTTTGTACGTAGTCCCAAACAAAACAGGGATCATCCAAAACTGGTTATATATACAAGGTGTCACAAGACCCATCAACAAGCCAAAGTCTACTCGTTGTGGACATCATGCCAAGTCATACTAACCAAAAATAAGCCCTGGGAAACGTTTTTTTTTTTTAAGTTCTCACATTTTTTAAACGTGCAATGCTCGAAATACCTACTTACCCATGGGGTCATAGGGCATCTAAAGAACATCTACAACATGTAAATGCATCGATTTTGTACCTAAATAGAAAAATTCCATACTAACTTTGAGCCTCAATTTCTCCTGAACCAGTAATTTCCCAGGTATGATGCCGAAGTAAAAAATGATCGTAGTGATTGGTACAACATGCGATTTCAGTTTCGTTAAGGGTCTTTTTACACCCTGTATGTGGTGCCATCTATGATCATTAAAACTTTGTTACTAAAAGTATAGTAAGTCTAAATAGGTACCTAGATTCAAAGTGTTTTATGGCTATTTACCCGACTTTAAAAAAGGCGATTCTTAACTTCGTCAGTATATTTTTATGTATTTTCGATAAATAAATTACTGGAACCGAGCATAATTATAGTTATCCTTCCGACCGATAGACGTCACTATTGTCAAATAAGTTTCTAGCAAAATAAATGTTTCTTGCAAAAAAGACAATAATTATGTCTCGGGTATCTTTCTGTTATTAAAAAAATAATAGAGTATAATATTCGGCACTTTCATAAACAAATAGTCTCTGTGTCAAAAATTAATACAATTTTCACTTAATTTAAACGGTCAATCTGATTTATTTCAAATTATTATGTTTATATAATAGTTTCACTTTATTTTAAATGATAAAAACAGTGACAATAGATCCTTTTTTCAATAAATTGTCGATTAGTTCATATTATTTTCTATCTCGGTCGATTTGTATATGTAAACATATATGGCGTTGAGCAAATAACGTCATTTTCTGAATGGCGGTGTTAAGATTCTCCGAGGATTGATGAGGTATTTGGTTAATTTTCTTACGTCGTCGTTGAATAACTTGGATTGGAGTCTTTGTCGTTTCTTTAGAATTTTTGATTGTTGAATGTGATTGTGTATCTTGGATTTCTTTCGTTCGTTCGTGGTCTGTTCTTATACAGGTGTCTCATTATTCCCAATTTCCCACTCCTCACGTCACGTACGTGAGAATCTATAGGCGGGAGACTGCGCCCTGAATTCAGATACCTCTTGAGTTACTCAACATGACTGACAACATGACAACCTGATCTTACTTTCGGCAGGGCTGGATATTCGTAGTCCTGTGTGTAATTTCTAAATAAATAGCAGGGACGGACACTTGAAACACTTGGATTCGACCTCCGAACATGTTGTTTTTCACATGGTCAGTTATATAAGGCATGTTCACGAGTGTGCGGTAAAAATAATTTACATATTCTATGTGAAGGTGGTAAAACAGTTGATGTTGTGTATAAAGATATTATCTAAAGATATATATTAGGTATATAATATACATATAAAAGTTATAAATATTGTATACTTTTGGCATAAATGTCATGCTAATTAAATTCCAACATTTACGCGAATGAAGTCGCGGGCACAGCTAGTCAATTATAAATATGCCTACTGTTTTTATAGTAACTAAGAATGCTTTGTCTGCTAATGTCAGAACACCTCATTCAGTATTACGGGATATAATATTTATTCATCTAACTTTTTTGTTTCTTTGTGAATCTCTCTAAGATAGACTGAGAGCTACTTTTAGCATTACTTTCTCATGTATGTGGATAATTATGGTGATTTTTAAAATTGATTAGTGTGATTTCTTTATATAATTAAATGTGTTTAAACACAATCCAGTCAGCTCAGTGGCATTGGAGAGGCCTATTTCCAGCAGTAGACTACAAAGAGCTGATGATGTTGATAAATTTCAACATTATTCCATCTATTTAGTCCAGTAATTATGTTGACGCTAGTTGACCGTATACAACCAAAATTAGTCAGATAATACATTTAATAGGTCAGTGTTATGTCGCAGTGCTTAATAAATATAATCATTATTTTCAACTATTGTCCGGATGGGATAATATTGTACCAAATCCTCGTTGTAATAACCGAAACTTAGTTGAGAGTATAGTGAGAATGGTCGGTAGAGAAACTTGTTATCTTCTGTTAGTATTGTGTACTTCGAAAAGTTTTTAAATTACTCTGAAATAAGCATATTCAAGTCTTTCTAAATTCATAGAATAATTTATATAACTTTAGTTTTAAAGTTAATTAACTGGGTCGCTGTACGTACATTTTACAGCTGTGTATCTCGGAATATTTAGACAGAATTTGCACTACGCTGAAATGGAGTTTGATGGACCGGTAAGTATGGTACTGTCGTGTATAGAATAGAAGAATGAACATCTTTTTTTCTTAACTGGGATTTGTAAAATAAAAATGAGTAAATAAGTTAGAACCACTGGTTTTTCTGAATCACTGTCTTCTAAATAGGTATCTGTATTATACCTTCAATTTACCTATACCCATTGACTTGTGAGGGTCGAGATGTGTGGACCACACCTCAATGAAGCCCACCTCCCCAGTCTCGATCACCTAGACTGGTCAAAAGATTATCTATTTGGAGGAGTACCACACCTCGTTCTCTCAAAATACAATCGGCTCCCTCGTGAGGCCATGCGATTTCCTTTTGATATCAAATGTTGTTCTTTGATTTCTTGTGCTTAAATATCAATGCTATTCGATTTTTCTGAACAAAACTCTTACCTAGAATTTTCCCAAACAGTCATAATGTCAAAGTGACTCGTAACAAGTATCCGTGTATGACAACGTTGTTTCACGGTTCGCAAGTACTCAAACAAGTTTATAAATGGCGACGCACTGTGCTCATAGACCGGGACGATATTCAAACAATGTTTACTCAATAGATTGCCTGGGAACGATAGTATTAGGAATTTCTGATATTTAATTTGATAGGACAATACAATATGTTTTCTATATATATACTGTCAAGACTCAGATAAATTATTGTTTGTTTTGCTTATTGTATTTATTCAGGTAAACTAGCGGTAACGGCACAAAGTAATGCGAATTGTTGATGAAAGAAAGCAAGATTGCAGTATTTAGTCTGAAACTCTTATCCTTGCACTGGCGAGTGATCATTCATACTCCTAGGGTTATCCCAGTAAGAAACCGGGGTCCGTTTTCTAGTCTAACCAGATTTGGCTGAACATTAGCTCCTCCGCAACCCAAAGAGCTAGCTATTTCCCATGGTTTAGACAAGTATCTTCTAATAATGGTTAAGACTTCTTATAATGACGGTCCAAGATCTTCATGACAGCCGGGGCACGCTAAGCCGTTGGGGCTTAGCGTGCTCTCCGAGGCACGGGGCAAGCGATAATTTACAATGCACTGGTGAGTGGTGTACTATAATAAATTATAGTGTTCATCATACTGCCTTTCGACATCCACTACTGTGTATGACCAGAAGCCTTTGGGCCTATGCCATGTGAGTCGATGGGAGGCTATGGCCTACTGTACCACGCTGGATAGACGGGCTAGTAAGTGCTACGAAAGTCATCTAAACTACAGGACTAAACAAACAGGTACTAGTATAACATATTACCAGTTAGTATGTATGTAAGCCACCAAGCAAACGTTTTCGGGTCAAGCGCCAAACTATTGCTTATGTCAATATTTTTTTACAGTTAGCAGTACCTTGAATATCCTTTTAGAAAACAACGCCCACTCTACTTACTTTAGTGATGAATCTTGTATTGTGAGAGCTTTACAAAAACCCATGTGACATCCGGAATGAAAACAACCATTAGGGGATCGCATAAAGTGAAAAACTGCCTCCAAGGTCCAGTGGATAGCGTATGCGACTGCTGATCGGAGGTCCTGGGTTCGATTCCATGGTCGAGCAAAAGTGTTACTGGGTTTTTCCGAATTCTCAGTAGCAGCTCGGAGTCTGGTGATGTGCCCGGTAATGGCAATGGGCTCGCCCCCTAATACGTGGGACCTAAAATTCATGGCGAAATGTGGGTGTAATATTTACACCTCTGAAAGAAAGAAAAGAAAGAAAGAAAATTATTTATTTAATAGTAGACAAAATACAAACATTGCAACAATAAATTATGAAAATTTGCCTAGAAGAACACATTTGTATCTATACATCGCTAAAAGGGTATTAACTCAGCATTAGCACCTATGAGATGACGATGAGACGACGCTGGTCTTCCGTGAATACCTTTTTAATGACAGACGACAGTTATTATTTCAAGATATTGCTGTCATACAGAAAATCACCTTAATGAAAACATATAAAATCCAAGCAATTATTTAAAAATAAAATAAAAACAATAAAAATACAGTTACTGGCTTTTTGAAAAACAAGGCCACAAATATACGTAGTTACAAATCATAGCACCAAATATTTTACGATAGTAATAAAAGTAACAGTCAGAACAAGCATAACTCCCTCATCTGCCCCTATTTATAAAGAACATACAACTAACACTCTTTTTTAATAAATATTTTGATGGTCTGCAGCCTCTAGGATAACATTTTTTGCTTATTAAAGATTTCCGCTTTTAAATTTTTCTTAAATGTATAAATTGTTGAGGAATTTCTTAGCGGAAGTGGCAGATCCTCTGCCTTCCCCTTCGGGGATACAGGCGTGAGTCTATTAATAAAAAATAAAATAAATAAATAGTGAAAAAGATTTTCCCCGTGTGAGATCAAACCTACATGGTTTATCGTAGATACATTTATTTATACGAGATTAAAAGCCATGCCAATTTTACATTAGAATATGTCTTTGGCTTATTTGCTATCAAAGACGTTACAACATTACAACACAAGTATTTTGCTATTATTTTGATAACATCGCAATTTTCAGAGCGAAAATTCAAATTTTCTGTGTTCGTAAAACTATTGTCAGCACAAACATCCAAGAATACGTATCCCATAACGCTACAAACCTAAATATGTACTACATATTTGAATACAATCTGCGAGGCAGCGATAACTTGAACTAACGTTCCGTAAGAGAAGTCCATCTATTAACTATTCAAAAGCTTTAAATAGAATCGAAAACGTGCCAACTCGCTGTATCCTCACCGGCAGACGATTCGAGGTGTCATATTATATTAATGCCGGTGGACGTATTTTGAAAGATAGAGAAGAGAACGTTGGTGAGACGGGTGAGAACTATAAGTAGGGAGAGTTTGGGTTGACAAAGATTTGACATTGAGATGAAAAGGTTCCCGGCGATTTCACGGCGAAGTAACTAAAAGTTTGCAAACTGCGCAATGCAATCGTTGCATGATCATGTCACTACGGGACGTCGAGAAAACCTCGGTTGTTTTAGTGAGACTCCAAAACGCCGCCAGGGTAGAGCCTCATACACCTACTATGTCAGCCTCAACTCGATCAACCACATTTCGAGTGGCGAAGGGAATAAGCCGCTACTTGGGATTCCAGCGATAAACCAAAAAATAAATACAAAGTTTTTTCTTTATTGCAATTGAGAGTCTTTAAATCTTACAAGATTATGCCGGATTCATCGTATGCAAAATATTGTATTTATATCTATATAGAGGTAAGTAAGTTTATTAGACTTAACTATTCAGAGGGAGAAAAATATTAACTTTTCTTTAGATTGCACACAAATTCATTTTTGATAGCATCCTCACCGTATATCTGAGCTGAAGACACAACTCACGGAGCTGCATATAGAGCATATGGATGTCTTGGATCAACGGGACAGACTACGAGAAGAAGTTAGGAGTTTCAGCAGCTGCGACGAAATTTACTCCAGACAACTTAGCCGCAATGCGGAGTTAGAAGCAAGTCTCAATGAGGCTTATGGCAGAATTTCAACTCTAGAAGACACAATTGCGGCCTTTAACAGTACTGCTACTCACAACTTATTCTCTGAGCTCCTGGGTGACAAAATTAATGTGCTAAAAGCTCTTAAATGTAACTGTTTCAAAAAATGCCTTAGTAAGAATAAATTTAGAAAATTGTTTAAGTTAAATAAATTAATTAAGAAACTTAGATCTGGTCCTAAGTGGTCTACCAAATTGAGTCAGTATGCACAAGATAACTGTAAATTAAATAAAGAGTGTGAGTCTCTTTTATTAAAGCTTGAGGAAACAAATGAAGAATTAGTTTCTGAATGAAGAATTAGTTTCTGGTAGGTTAGTTAGCACACAAGTGAGTTGCAAGCACAAATATCAAATCTACAAGCTCAACTCACTAGAACTATAATGGAACACCAGAATGAGACTCATGAATACATCTTAAAATATGAAGAAATTTCAAGAGTTGGTCGAGAAAATTTAAAACAACTTATCTCATTATCCAACTCTAATAATTACTGTTCCAGTTGTACAACTAAGTGTGCGACTACACCTGCTGAATCAATAGAATTGAATGCACATGGATGTTAGTATAATACACAAAACAAACTGCATCCAGTAAAGACTGACAGTAAGAATGTAATAATTTTTTCAGACCAACTGGGAGTGGGTTTAGGGAGCTTAATTGATCATTACACTGAGCAACCAGTACATAACTTTTGTTCACCTGGAGCTCAGTCTTGTACCCTAGTTGATAAGATTAAGAATGCCGACTTGAATGCACAAACTACTGTCATCATATTGTATGGTGACAGCTCATTAGTCTCCAAAAACAGTCTCATAGAATTAACAGACTTAATGATAGATGTTAGCACAAAAATAGGATGTAGCTTTATTATTTGTGCATTGCCTTATTCATATGCTCTCACAGATGACCAAAACAGGCAGATAGGCAAATTAAATCTATTATTGTACAATAGGACATGTTATAGTGACAGTATTTTATTTTTTGACACTAATATTTTTATTAGTAATTTCTTTTTAACAAAAGATACTATGTATCTTTCTTATGTACATAGGCAACAACTTGCTAAATTATTAGCATTTAATTTATATACTGACAGGAGTACTACTAGAGTACTTAGGAATTTGGTAGATAATAGTAACCATATACCAATAGTATACCAATAGTATATACCAATATTATATATACCAATAGTAGTATTGACACATCTATTAGTTTAAACTATTAGATGAGACAACAGATAGGCATTCATGTGTTTTAAACTTAGTTCATCAAAACATACAAGGCCTATCTGGCAAAGAATTAGAAATAGATTTATTTTTAAATAAACATAAGATTGATATCTTATGTATTACAGAACATTGGTTGCGAGATGACCAATTAATATTTAACAATCACCATTACTCAGTTATAAGTGCATTCGTAAGAAAGAAGGCTATTCGTGGTGGCTCTCTAATATATGTATGTAATAGTTTGAAATGTAAAGAACGTAAGGATATAGCTAAACTTTCTATCGAGCGCACTGCTGAGATTTCTTGTGTTGAGCTTGAATAACATATTATAGTGTGTGTGTATCGACCACCACAAAGCGACTTTACTCAGTTTGAAAGCATTATTGAGGATGTCTTAAAACACATAATTTCTAGTAGGAAGTCTATAATCGTATGCGGCGATTTTAATGTCAATTTGTTAGAAAAATCACCAATTTGTACTAGGTTAGTTAGCTTATTTAGGTCATTTAATTTAAATGTTTTGTTCTCTGAACCAACTAGAATAACCTCACATTCGTCTACATGCTTAGATAATGTTTTTTGCAATTGTCTTTATTTAAGTAAGGCTGTTTTAACTGACTTGACATCGGATCACTGCGGGCAAAAGGTTGTAATTCCAACTAATACAACCCCTAAAGTACAAGAAATTACATGTAGGCCAATGACCTCTGCTCGCCTAAAACACTTTAGTAATGATGTTGCTGCCAAGGTCGCCAGTATTGACTTAACCGTTGATGATCCTGATGAATTATATAAATGCTTATTTAAAATTGTTAATGATGAGTACAATAAAATTTTTAAACTGAAGACGTTTGCAAGGAGCATTAAAGTAAATTTTTGTGATTGGGAAACAGTAGGTATATACAAAAGTAGAGCTAGGTTGTATGATCTATATGGTATGAAGAAATACAATTTTAATCCTGAATTTATTCAATATGTTAGAAATTATTCCAAGGTTTTTAAGAGGACATGTGCTTTAGCCAAATCCTTATATTTAAGCAATAAAATCAAAGAATCCAAGAACAAAATTAAAACTACTTGGAGCATTATTAACAATGAGACTGGTCGAGCTAAATTGGTAGATAACAATTATGAATTAAAATTTAATGGTGAAATGATTACTAGGAAAACTGATGTTGCTCAGACATTTAACAATTTCTTCATAAACATACCAGTGAACACAACCAGCTGTCTAGATTCATGTCCAAACAAAGCAGAAATGTTGGTTAGGGGCAATGTGAATGAGTGTGATGTGCTTTTTAATTTTAAATATATTGACACCAATGGCATACTGAAGGTATTCAAGACGCTCAATAATAAAAAATCTGTTGACTTATGGGGCATTTCTGTTTAACTTGTGCGACAAATTATTTCTAGCTTAGCTCCATATTTAGCTGCAATATTCAACAGATGCGTAGATACAGGAGTATTTCCTGATCTAATGAAACACAGTAAATTAATACCATTTCAAAGTCAAAGTCAAAAATCATTTATTCATCTAGGTCACAACGTGACGCTTATGAACGTCAAATTTTTAAAGTAAATTAGTAATGCTTCTACATTTACATTTACTGCCCATTCGCAAAGCAATAGGTAGAACCACGAGAAAGAACGGGCAATAAAACTCGTGGCCACTCTTTTTAATCGCCAGTGTTATGGTACATATTTTGTTTTTGTAAGGAGCTGCAACTGTTTCACATTGTAATTAATTACTTGTAAATAGTAAATAAGAACATACATATTATATACAAAATATGTAGTTATAAAATTAAGTGCTGTAGTAGTCTTCAAATGTGAATCTTGTGTAACAGGAGCATCCACTTACGCTTTATAATGTAGGCAACTCGCGATCATGTTCAGAACTATGGTGGAAAAGTATGTTACAGAAAGTGACGGTATATGAATACACGAAAATTACAAAAACGTTAGTATCCAGCCCATGATAACGAGTTACCTTCATCTAACACTGTAGCAAATTTTAATAAAATTTATAGAACAACAATGAAAATGTAAATGTAGTAAGTTGAATGACCTAATAATGCATGAATATTAAATTAATAGAACTAGAGATTTTATATTAAAAAAAAAAACTGAAAAGTAAGGTATCTATATAAATTAAAAAAATCAAGAGTTGGCTAGTGTAAGTGACCACCTATCCTTATCACTGAAATAATCATTAATGGTATAATAACCTTTCCTAATAAGACAGTCTTTTATTTTACTTTTGAACGTACTAAATGGCAATTCTAAAAGACTAATTGGTATTTTATTGTATATACGAATACCTAGCCCTACAAAAGAATTATTAACTTTATGTAAACGATGATAAGGGGCATATAACTTATGCCTGTTTCGAGTATTTATGTTATGTACATCACTTTTTGTAGTAAATAAACCTATATTTTGCCTAATATACAATATATTAGCAAATAAAAATTGCGAGGCTACTGTAAGAATCCCTATAGACTTAAAGCGTTCCCTAAGAGTATCTTTTGCCCCTAACATGTATATAGCTCGTACCGCTCGTTTCTGTAGAACGAAGATATTCTGAATATCCGCAGCTTTGCCCCATAACAAAATACCGTAGGACATGACACTATGAAAATAGCTAAAATAAACTAGACGAGCTGTGTCAACATCAGTAAGTTGTCTAACTTTTTTGACAGCATACGCAGCAGAACTGAGCTTACCTGCAAGACATGCTATATGTGCACCCCATTGTAACTTATTATCTAGTGTAATGCCTAGAAACACTGTCGAGTCAACTGTGTCAAGTTCCTCCCTATCTAGCCTTATATTAGGTCCCAGTTGTCTAACGTTAGGTAAAGCAAATTTAACGCATTTAGTCTTTTTAGAATTAAGCACTAGGTTGTTTGCTGTAAACCATTGTGTAACCTGTATAAGTGCATTATTTACATCATCAAATTGATTCCTATTCCTATCTACTTTAAAAATAAGTGACGTATCATCTGCAAAAAGTACGACATCACAGATATTTTTTAAATAAAAAGGTAAGTCATTAATATATACAAGGAATAGAAAAGGACTTAAAATAGAGCCTTGTGGAACGCCTAACTGTATAGGTAATTTAGAGGATGTAGTCCCATTTACATCGACGCACTGAAATCTTTGCCGCAGGTACGACTCGACAACACAAAGTGCGGTTTCCTCTACGCCGTAGTGGCGGAGCTTACGCAATAGTGTGTCGTGATGAACGCAATCAAATGCTTTTGAGAGGTCACAGAATACTCCGATAGCATTTTTAGATGACTCCCAAGCATTATAAACGTGTTTTATGAGAGCAACACCCGCATCAGTAGTGGATCTACCTTTAGTAAATCCGTATTGATCCTTATGAAGCAGACTATTTAAATTAAAGTGTCTTAGTAGCTGCTTTAATAAAATCTTTTCAAATATTTTACTATATTTATATTTTACATTATTCAAAAAGGGATCAAAGAGCGACCCTAGTAATTTTCGGCCAATTTCTATCTTGCCTGCTATTAGTAAAATTTTTGAAAAGATTATTTTGCATCAACTAGAGAGCCACTTTCACACAAATAATTTATTTCACAGTGAACAGTATGGCTTTACTAAGGGTCGCTCCACCGTTGATGCCGGTGTAACTTTGTTAAAGCATATTTTTAATGCTTGGGAAAACTCGAAGGATGCCATTGGTGTTTTTTGTGACCTATCAAAGGCCTTTGACTGTGTGGAACATAATACGCTTTTACTTAAATTGAAACTTTATGGTATTAGAGATACCGCACTCAATCTTGTTGCCAGCTACCTTAGTGGTAGAATTCAGTATGTAGATGTTAATGGGAGTAGGTCTCTAGGTTTGCCAGTAGGAATGGGCGTTCCACAGGGCTCTATTCTCGGTCCATTTCTTTTTTTATTAATGATTTGCCGTTCTTTGTACAAAATTTATGTGATATTGTTTTGTTTGCCGACGATACGTCACTAATTTTTAAAATTGATCGTAATTTAAGTAACTTTGATACCGTCAATAACACTCTTGCACAAGTATTAGATTGGTTTTCGACAAATAATTTGGTACTCAACTCAAGCAAAACCAAATGTGTTAAATTCTCTTTGCCTAATGTCAAAAGTGTTCCTACTAATATAATTTTAAATAAGGAAACAATTCAACTAGTCGAATCAACCGTATTCTTAGGTGTAACTTTAGATTGTAAGCTTCAGTGGGGCGCCCAAATATCCTGTCTCGCAGTAAAACTTAGTTCTGCAGCGTTTGCAGTTAGAAAAGTTAGGGAATTCACAGATATAGATACTGCTAGACTAGTTAACTTTAGTTATTTTCACAGCGTAATGTCTTACGGAATAATGTTATGGGGTACAGCTGCTGATATACAGACTATTTTTGTCATTCAAAAAAGGGCCATACGTGCAATTTATAAGTTAGGTGCTAGAGATTCTTTACGTACGTTATATATATGCTAACTTAATGTACATTAAGAAAAACTTAATTCTATACCGCAAAAATAGTGATTTGCACACAAGGAATAAGCATAAACTGGTGGGAACTAACTACCGTCTACATAAAGTTCAGAACTCATTTGCGGGGATTGGTATACGATTTTTCAACAAATTGCCTCTTGAAATAATGAATTTACCCATGCACAAATACAAACGGACAATTAGGAACTTTCTTTTACAAAGGGGTTATTACACTATTAAGGAATTTTTAAATGATAAGACACCGTGGGGATAGGCTTAGGCACGGTAATATAATCTAACAGTATTGTAACTCGGCCGTCTTCGTGAGTTATATACCTACCAGACGTGCCGCATGCGAGCTGCGGCACGATACTTGATACTTGATACTTGATGGCACGGGCTGTTTCCGCAACTCCACGTCTTGGCGTGTATTTTGCGTGCGGGTGGGAATGGTGTCTTCATTCGAGCCACCCCAGCTCTTCGAGGAAGGCCAGCAGACTCTTGATGTGGCCCACGGCCTCCCTCAGGGTGCTGTATCTGGTCAGATACTGCTGCCTGTACTGTGCGACCACAGGGCAGTTGAGGAGCAGGTGGGCTGCCGTCTCGTCTGCTGCCATACAGGCCCTGCACAGCGGGCTGTCGGTGATACCTATAGTAAATAGGTGTTTATTAAAGAATCCGTGTCCTGTGTAGGCGGCCGTGACTGTCCGTAGTTGTTGTTTGGACAGCCGGAGGATTTGTTTGGCTATCTTACCGTCTACTGCGGGAAGAGCCTCCTTGGCCTGCCTACATGTTTCAATACCAATCCAGGACTGGTTGTGTTTGGTCCTGGTCCTATTTCTTACCAGGTTGCGATAAAAACCAGAAGGGAGGGGAATTATGGGCTCGGGTCCCACCACCTCTAAAGTGGCCCCTCTTCTGGCGAGTACGTCGGCTGCGTCATTCCCTCTTGAGCCACTGTGGCCCTTGATCCATTGCAGTGTTAATTTGTTTAGTTTACCTACCTCTGTTAGTTTCTGGTGGCATTCAAGCGTGAGTGCCGAGGTGATAGTATGGCTTTTGAGGGCTGAGAGGACAGCCTTACTATCTGAGAGGATCCTAATGGATCGTTCCCTTACCTCACGTGCCATGATTGCTGTGGCAGCTAGGATTATGCCAAAACATTCGGCCTGGTAGACCGTGTTGTAGGCTCCCAGCGGTGCTGCGATGTGGATGTTTAGGTCCTCGGAGAATACTCCTGAACCCGTACCTGTATCCGTTTTGGACCCATCTGTGAAGATCGTGAGCTCGTTGTGATTAACTGCTCCTCCGTGTAGATCCTCGTACAGTTGGATTTTGTATTTCTTGTCGAAAACAAATTGTTTCGGTATGCGGTCGCTTATTGCTTGTGTGATAGGAACTTCTTTAAAGAGTGTATTTAAGTTGTTAGTGTGCGGTATATTCGTGTCTTTCCAGAGCTTCAGGGCTCTCAGCCGGACTGCCGACATCGTTGCTTCCTGTTGTATGAACAGGTGCAATGGAGGCAGATCCAGCAACACTTCAAGTGCCGCTGTTGGCGTTGTTTTCATACAGCCCGTGGCCGCTAGGCATGCAAGTCTTTGAAGCTTCTGAAGCTTGTTGGCGGCCGTTATTAGGTTGGTCCTAGGCCACCACACTACTGCGCCGTAGCTTACCATCGGACGTATTATTGTCTTATAGAGCCATAAGACAATTTTGGGGGATAGGCCCCAGCGTTTTCCTATCATCTTCTTGCACTGCCAGAAAATGATGCTGGCTTTATTGAGCTTATTTTCCATGTGGCTGTTCCATGTCAATTTGCTGTCGAGAGTGACACCTAGGTACTTGACCTCGGTAGACAGCTTAAGCTCTGTATCGAATAACCTGGGCAATCGGTAAGTACCCAGCGCGCGTTTGTGTGTGAACATAACTAGTTCGGTCTTGGTCGGGTTTACAGATAATTCGTACTCATTACACCACCACTCTACTATGCGTAGGGCTTGTTGGGTTAGGTCGTACACTGTACTGGTTACCTTACCTGATGTGAGTATGGTTAGATCATCTGCATAACCTATTGTATAGAAGTATCTCGCGTTGAGTTTGTCTATGAGTTCATTGATGACTAAGTTCCACAATAGCGGGGAGAGTACACCTCCCTGCGGGCACCCTTTAGTTATCAAGGCTGTCTGATTGTCGCCTTGCAGGCGCACTACCCTTTTGCTGAGCATGTTGAGCATGCGGCACGATAGCGGCTGCGGGTACTGTAGGTACAGTCCGCCCAGTCTAATGGGTACTCTGCTCGCGGCGCGTAGGCATAACTCGAGTTTCGTGCGTTTGTATGGAGTTACAATACTGTTAGATATTATTACCGTGGCTTAGGCTTGTTTAACTCACGATTATTTTATCTACGTGTTAAGTGGAGGTGCCTCGTGAACACATGATTTTTGCAGCATTTGGATATTTTTATGATTTGTTGAATGTAGTTTAACATTATTTATCTCTGATCATATCATTGTTCACTTGTCACCTTCACAAAATTCTTTCTACGTTTGCATTCCTTCACGTGTTCCACTAACTTATGTTAATAATAACGATCTGGAAAATGGAGGTAATTGGCGGTCATGGTCAGTATACCAATAGATTGTTTCTTACTGCTGGTTCGTATACCGTTGTCGTCATGCTCACTAAAATGTCATTTCTTGTGGTGGCGTCGTGTGTCGGGTCATCCCTGTCCCTCTAATATGGCGAAAGGGATGATGGCTGGCACATGCGTCATACTCGTGAACGGGTGCTACTTGCGATGACTGGTCGATGACGGTCTTGCGGGCTGGTATTAGATTTTAATATTTAACTGCATCATTTCCATCATGGTTCTGATCACTTTCGCGGATTGCCTGCATTATTAGGTATATATAATGTAAGTGGATGCTCCTGTTTCACCATGTCTATTCTGAGGAGGCTAACCAAAAGTATTATGCTTGAGTATTATGATGTACAGTAAATATATACAAGTGATATAGAAGGTGTAACAGTTGCAGCACCTTACAAAATGTAAATTGTGTATTATGCAAAACCTGGCGATGAAAAAGAGTGACCGTGAGTTTTATTGCCCGTTCTTTCTCATGGTTCTACCTATTGCTTTGCGAACGTGGCAGTAAATGTAAATGTAGAAGCATACAGTAATAATGTTTTAAATTTGAGTATAAGTAATTATTTTATAAATTTATTATTTTGGCGTTCATAAGCGTCACATTGTGACCCAAATGAATAAAGGATTTTGAATTTGAATTTGAATTAACCACTGGCGCAGCTACTTTCATGTATAAAACAAGTTACGGGGAATACTAAACTAAAGCGGACTTCACAACGTAATAAGAATTCCAAGTGACAAGCATTGAGAAAGGCATGTTAAGATGGTTTGGGCACATGGAGAGGATGGATGACGATAGACTGACAAAGAAGATATACAACGTGTAATGGAAATAACGCACATCCTCAGACACCCCAATTAGAAAACCTTGTTACAATCACAATGCATGCATTGAAATATTTCTTTTTTGCGTAAATAATGTTTTTAAAGAAAGTATTAACTCAATTAAAAGTGAAAATCGTGGTCACTCTAAATCTGCGCACGCACACAAACGAAACGGTTGCTATGGTAAACAAACAACAGCGATCTGATAGGAACGAAACACGATACGATATAACAAAATGTATGAAATTCAGTCTGTAAACCACACTCTGATAGAGTGGGGTTTACAAAAATGATGTTTGAACAATTTTTACTGTTGATATTACCAAAGATATTAGGTATGAGTATTTCTTTCCATCACACTTTTAAGCTATGGAGTGGACAGTCGAATCATTTATTGTTTGTTATTAACATGCACGATCTATTGTTTCTTAACATCGTAAGTGACTATTGTGACTATCTTAACTTAATCAGATAAAATAAAAGAATATCAATGAGAGAAATAAACAAGAACGGCGTGTTTAAAGTTGTCTTGTGAATCTAAATACTTACAATAATAGAATAATAAAATAACTTACAGGCTTAAATCACATTTCTTTCGTCCACGTAGTACTTCACTACCTATTTCCTCACAAATCACATCTTTTCACTGTTTCAAAAGCAGCTAGTATCTTAATTAACTACTCGGCACTTTTTCTCTCGTCACAATAAACTGGTGATTTAATATTTCTCCACAATGAGAAAGTCCAGGGGTGACAAGTCAACATCAAGATGATGTTGAACTTTTCACTTTGTTGTTGAATGATTAAATTATACACCATTACACATTTTGTAAACAAGTGAACTTTTAAAAAGGTTTTCACACCACTCACTGATAGAATCAGATAGATATTCTCGGTTGTACTTGTCATAACATGTCTAAGCGCATCGCCCGCTGCGCTTGTCATGCGCCAGCGCGAGCGAGACATTACGTCTCGCTCTTTCCCGTTGTTTATTACCTACGTTAGTGAAAGATAGATGATAGACATTTTGGTGGTCAATTGTGTTGTGTGCTATTGTCTTTTGCCGTCTATTGTGTTGTATTAATGTGTGCGTTTGTGTAAGTCAACGTGGAACCATTTAACAAATGCATTTAAAAATAAGCCGTTCTGCTTTGATTTAAGGTTAATTTTCGAATAGCTCTTTTTTTTTTAAATTGTGTTGTTTTAATGTGTGCGTTTGTGTAAGTCAACGTGGAACCATTTAACAAATGCATTTAAAAATAAGGCGTTCTGCTTTGATTTAAGGTTTATTTTCGAATAGCTCAATTAAAAAAAAATGAGTGACAACAATTTACGTTATGTTAATTATTTTAAGACTAAAAATAAACAATATAAAAAATGACGGAAATGGATTCAGTTGCCGATTCTGAACAAAGTACTTTCAGGATGTGCATTTAAACTTGTTACATGTTGTATAAGGCAAGTGTGAATGGGACAGGTCAAAGGGGAAGACCTAGGTGGACGTTCTCTGACCAGGTTGGAGACATCCTGAAAAAGGGACAAGTCAGAAGTACCCTTAACAGAAGAGCATGCATGAGAAACTTGATGGGAGTGAGTGAAGCAAGAGAGGTATGACAGGATCGTTGCAAATGGCGTTCCGTAGTCTCTGCCTACCCCTCCGGGAAACAGGCGTGAGTGTATGTATGTAGAAAACGAAATACGTAATGAAACTTTGTAATAATTTGTTAGATTAAGAGAAATTAATTTGTTCCTAGAATCAGAATGCTAAATTACAGTTTTCAGGATAATTATAGTAAAACGACAGCAAACAGTCTTCTTTTTCCTAGGATGCGCGAATGAAATAATGGCTTGAATGGTCAACTGCCAGTAGTGCTATTGGGGTTTGATCCTCATGCGGTGAATAACATATTGTATGTAGAACGAATCCATGGTTCTTCCTGTTTGGTGTAGTGGTGAAACACTAAATAAACATAGAATTACTTTTTAATGTCTGCTAGCTGCCTACGTTGTGTATCTATACAGAATAGGTATAGAGTGTGGTATTCTGATGTCATTATCATTACTATCATTGCGTTATCACTCATCCAATTTTTGCACCACTCTCACCTGGGTATCAATGAAAAGATATGGAGGGCCTTCTCCACAAATTTTCAGCGATTTGCGCAGTGGTTTAAGCGGCCGCCTCGCCGCTTGACACTGCACCGAGTGTTTGTGGGTTCGATCCCCACACGAGGCAACACTTTATGAAATTCACAAATTGTTTTGCCATTGAAAGCGAATGCAATAAAATACATCTACACAAATTTTCATTTAAATTGCTAAATCGTAGTCTCTTTTGCTTTAATTTTAAATTAAAACTTTAAACGGATTTGTCTCATTTCATTTAGAGTCTTAAGTATCTCAAACTTTTGACGTCTTATTTCTATAAGAATAATACGTCGTGTCTTATTGAAATGGAGCCAATACATTATAATATTTATATCACATACAAACATATGCAATTTAATTACCTAAGACTTACAAATATCTGCAAAGCGCAAGCTTTTACAGATTTTTCTTGTAAACCTTATTTTAGAAACAAAATTAAGTCTTATTATTTAGTATGTAAATAACTGTATGACCCCTATGAAAACCAAGTGGGCAGGTAAACTCCTTATGAATAAAAAGGGCTTTAGTAATTGTATTTTTCTGAATAGCCAACATTTCGCAAATCCCTAGGTTTCGTTCACAGTATTAGTGTGAACCGTTTTCACTTGCTCAAGACATGTGTGACAATGGCTAGACGACAGTTTTACAATTGATAAGGGTCGTAGTATCATTGTGAACCATCTACGTTTTATGAAACGGAATTTATAATATGAGACATGTAAACTACGAAAATGTCTATGCTATCGGCAGTTTGAGTGGAATGATTTGTTGACAACTTCATTTGTACGTTAATGTATATTTTTTTGGCTCTTGTCTTTATTTGAAGATGGCTTTGATAACGTGCTCTTCAGCGTGGGAATTTGTAGTGCACCTATTATTATTTCGTGCGAATCATACATATAGGTACAAATCTCTATGATATTCTTATAATTTACCTTTATAACAGAAGAATAGAGAATAAGATAATTTACATATCTTTATAATCTACTTCTTCAATTCATGTATTCAATTCCAATTACAGTACCGTTGAAATTGAAATCTAATTGATGAAGTGAGTTGGCGCGTAGAATAAATAAAATTCCTACTTATTTACCAGTCTTGTAATAAATAATATTGTTTCCGGCTCCAAGAAGTACAATAATAGCCAGGCCGATAGAGCAGATCTTTCTAAACTCATTGATCGCTTAACGACTAACTAATACCCACTCTCCTTACCAGCAATCCTCCTCAGGTCATCAGTCCATCTGGCCAGAGGGCGTCAACAAAGCTCGCCAAGAAATTCCATCGACCATAGATACTGAGACAAGTATGGCCTACTGCCTTTTCAGTTAGCTGCACCCAGTGCCATGACATACATGACTATTATTATGCGCATGGCGCGAGCTACATATAAGTGCACCCGAAGAATTTTATAGTGTCAAAGAATTTTACAAACGATATTTGAGAAATTTTAGCGCCGCACGCACCGCTAGCACAGCTCAAGTTATGACACTGGCTACGACTCTAATAATGTTTGTTACTTTAGTCGTCTACCGGATAATCTCGTTCCAGCCTTTTTTGTCCCTCAGCCGATATCCCCAATATTGACCTCGTCATATCTCTCTGCATGAAATGGAAGTCGGTGGGCTAGCTTCACCCTTGTGTTTCACGTTTCGGTTTCACCGTCATATGCCACGTCTCGGCTTCGTACGTGATTAAATTGTGGCGGAGATGACTAAAAGATACCACGCAAATGCCGCCCTGCACTCTTCTGGTAATTTCGCCCAAAAAGGTTTTTCTACTTAATTGCAACTTTTGCTACAACTATACGTAAACATGGACAATTTCGATAAACATTATTGCGGGAATCATGTACTCCTTGAACATAAACATGGTCTTGTTCATATTAGTACTCATCAGGCTCATCAAATTAGTAAAAAAGTAAGATAGTTTGTGTCACGATTACTGCATAATTATGTAAAACATTTTTCTATTTTTTGTCCCAGTGTTATTTTATGGCGCTGTAATAATGATCGATACAAAGACATGATTTTGGCGCCCCCCTGACGCTGCACATGCCCCGGTTCGCCCCCCTCCCTAGATCCGCCACTGCTTATTTACGTGGGACTTAAGAATATACTTTAGTAAAATGTCTTTACATACATACATACATAGACTCACGCCTGTTTCCCCGAAGGGGTAGGCAGAGGCATATTAAACGCCCACTTTTCGCCAGTGTTTTGATCCCACGTAATAGGTGGCGAGCCTATTGCCGCTTATTGGGACATTTTGTTTGCCAGAGCCTCGTCCGTTGATCGGCAGGTGCACCACTTGCAGGTGAGGTTGGCTTGGGACCCTAAGTTCTTGGTGGGAACCCTATGCACCCTGTCACAAAATGCCTTTAGTAATTAATTAATCAAGTACTAGCGGCAAACTCTTCTTAAGACTTCAAAATATAGTAAAATATTTTTAATAATACTAGCGCCAAGCGCGAGAATATAATATTCCTATAAGTATAAACAAATGCCAGGGCGTCATAATGTAAACGTAGGTAAACGAAGAGCTTTGTAAACTTTTACGTGGGTGTCATTTATTAAAGGTAGGTTGCAATACAAAAGGGTTCACAATACTGGTATTAGCACTGTAAGTAGGCGTCGTAGGTCATGTTACAATCACCTTAAAATAGCTGAAAATAGGTTCGTGGGTGTTGGGTGATTTTAAAATGATGGTAGCGCTGCGCGCAACGTGGCAAAACATGTTTATCTGCTGAGATCATACATCACATAATTACCTCGCTGTATGTAGATTTTCAGAAATTGAAATAAACTTAATGACATTACAAAACAGAAATAAGTATGAGTGAAGATGCTTGTTCAGTTCCACAAAGAGTACCTTGATCTGTTTATATAAAATGGTTGCTTAACTAATTGACTGAAAAACGACGCACAGCGCAAAGTAGTGGACGTAGAAAGCTGAAATGTGGCATGTATGTTCCTTGGGGTGTGTAGTGAGGATTTTTGGAAATTCCCAAATGAAGGGTGTAAAAAATATCGACACGGAGCTGTGGATGGGGTCTTGTTTACTTATATTTACACGAAGTCGTTGGATGCACTTTTGTTAAGATCCATTACGGACACGTCAGCTTTCTTACAAGGAAACTGCATCTTAATCAGTACATTTGTCTAGGAGCTACGATGCTACAGACAGACATACTGATCAACAAACAAACTTAATACATCATCCGTTTGCGTCTAAGGCTTAAAAGTGAAAACAATGTAAAACCAAAAGTTTCTGAGATAAATTCTGCCGAAAGTTGTTTAATATCAAAGCATTAGATTATTGATGTTACAGATATTTGACGAACAATGTAATATGAGGATGAACTTTTCATACGTGGTCCAAATTAGTTCTTAACCTTTTATCTCAGTTTTCGATATGTATCTTAATATATTATTATGTTTCTCGTTTACGTAATCTGTTTTGAAACAATTATTTATTGTTTATTTTACGTGTCTTGGGCGAGTGGGTGTTCCTTATATATCATATATCATTACCATAGGAATAACGCCTTAAGTGGGGATCATGCCAATCTATTACTATAATAAAACTGTAGAGGTGAAAAAGTCTGTACATAAAAGATATTTTGACGAAAATTTGCTAAAAAATCTAGGAAAATGCTCAAAAGCATTACTTGATATTTTTTTGAATTTATGTCTGTCTGTCTTTCCCTATATTGCTGAAAATCTCTTAAATGACGAAATTGATTTCAATAAAACTTACACTCATGTACAAAGGATACTCAAACCTATAAAATAGTATATGTTACATCACAATCGGTTGAGTGGTTTTCGATGTACAGCTTGACCTCTCCTTTGTACGTAGTCCCAAACAAAACAGGGATCATCCAAAACTGGTTATATATACAAGGTGTCACAAGACCCATCAACAAGCCAAAGTCTACTCGTTGTGGACATCATGCCAAGTCATACTAACCAAAAATAAGCCCTGGGAAACGTTTTTTTTTTTAAGTTCTCACATTTTTTAAACCGCAATTAAAAGCGCGCGCGTGCAATGCTCGAAATACCTACTTACCCATGGGGTCATAGGGCATCTAAAAAACATCTACAACATGTAAATGCATCGATTTTGTACCTAAATAGAAAAATTCCATACTAACTTTGAGCCTCAATTTCTCCTGAACCAGTAATTTCCCAGGTATGATGCCGAAGTAAAAAATGTTCGTAGTGATTGGTACAACATGCGATTTCAGTTTCGTTAAGGGTCTTTTTACACCCTGTATGTGGTGCCATCTATGATCATTAAAACTTTGTTACTAAAAGTATAGTAAGTCTAAATAGGTACCTAGATTCAAAGTGTTTTATGGCTATTTACCCGACTTTAAAAAAGGCGATTCTTAACTTCGTCAGTATATTTTTATGTATTTTCGATAAATAAATTACTGGAACCGAGCATAATTATAGTTATCCTTCCGACCGATAGACGTCACTATTGTCAAATAAGTTTCTAGCAAAATAAATGTTTCTTGCAAAAAAGACAATAATTATGTCTCGGGTATCTTTCTGTTATTAAAAAAATAATAGAGTATAATATTCGGCACTTTCATAAACAAATAGTCTCTGTGTCAAAAATTAATACAATTTTCACTTAATTTAAACGGTCAATCTGATTTATTTCAAATTATTATGTTTATATAATAGTTTCACTTTATTTTAAATGATAAAAACAGTGACAATAGATCCTTTTTTCAATAAATTGTCGATTAGTTCATATTATTTTCTATCTCGGTCGATTTGTATATGTAAACATATATGGCGTTGAGCAAATAACGTCATTTTCTGAATGGCGGTGTTAAGATTCTCCGAGGATTGATGAGGTATTTGGTTAATTTTCTTACGTCGTCGTTGAATAACTTGGATTGGAGTCTTTGTCGTTTCTTTAGAATTTTTGATTGTTGAATGTGATTGTGTATCTTGGATTTCTTTCGTTCGTTCGTGGTCTGTTCTTATACAGGTGTCTCATTATTCCCAATTTCCCACTCCTCACGTCACGTACGTGAGAATCTATAGGCGGGAGACTGCGCCCTGAATTCAGATACCTCTTGAGTTACTCAACATGACTGACAACATGACAACCTGATCTTACTTTCGGCAGGGCTGGATATTCGTAGTCCTGTGTGTAATTTCTAAATAAATAGCAGGGACGGACACTTGAAACACTTGGATTCGACCTCCGAACATGTTGTTTTTCACATGGTCAGTTATATAAGGCATGTTCACGAGTGTGCGGTAAAAATAATTTACATATTCTATGTGAAGGTGGTAAAACAGTTGATGTTGTGTATAAAGATATTATCTAAAGATATATATTAGGTATATAATATACATATAAAAGTTATAAATATTGTATACTTTTGGCATAAATGTCATGCTAATTAAATTCCAACATTTACGCGAATGAAGTCGCGGGCACAGCTAGTCAATTATAAATATGCCTACTGTTTTTATAGTAACTAAGAATGCTTTGTCTGCTAATGTCAGAACACCTCATTCAGTATTACGGGATATAATATTTATTCATCTAACTTTTTTGTTTCTTTGTGAATCTCTCTAAGATAGACTGAGAGCTACTTTTAGCATTACTTTCTCATGTATGTGGATAATTATGGTGATTTTTAAAATTGATTAGTGTGATTTCTTTATATAATTAAATGTGTTTAAACACAATCCAGTCAGCTCAGTGGCATTGGAGAGGCCTATTTCCAGCAGTAGACTACAAAGAGCTGATGATGTTGATAAATTTCAACATTATTCCATCTATTTAGTCCAGTAATTATGTTGACGCTAGTTGACCGTATACAACCAAAATTAGTCAGATAATACATTTAATAGGTCAGTGTTATGTCGCAGTGCTTAATAAATATAATCATTATTTTCAACTATTGTCCGGATGGGATAATATTGTACCAAATCCTCGTTGTAATAACCGAAACTTAGTTGAGAGTATAGTGAGAATGGTCGGTAGAGAAACTTGTTATCTTCTGTTAGTATTGTGTACTTCGAAAAGTTTTTAAATTACTCTGAAATAAGCATATTCAAGTCTTTCTAAATTCATAGAATAATTTATATAACTTTAGTTTTAAAGTTAATTAACTGGGTCGCTGTACGTACATTTTACAGCTGTGTATCTCGGAATATTTAGACAGAATTTGCACTACGCTGAAATGGAGTTTGATGGACCGGTAAGTATGGTACTGTCGTGTATAGAATAGAAGAATGAACATCTTTTTTTCTTAACTGGGATTTGTAAAATAAAAATGAGTAAATAAGTTAGAACCACTGGTTTTTCTGAATCACTGTCTTCTAAATAGGTATCTGTATTATACCTTCAATTTACCTATACCCATTGACTTGTGAGGGTCGAGATGTGTGGACCACACCTCAATGAAGCCCACCTCCCCAGTCTCGATCACCTAGACTGGTCAAAAGATTATCTATTTGGAGGAGTACCACACCTCGTTCTCTCAAAATACAATCGGCTCCCTCGTGAGGCCATGCGATTTCCTTTTGATATCAAATGTTGTTCTTTGATTTCTTGTGCTTAAATATCAATGCTATTCGATTTTTCTGAACAAAACTCTTACCTAGAATTTTCCCAAACAGTCATAATGTCAAAGTGACTCGTAACAAGTATCCGTGTATGACAACGTTGTTTCACGGTTCGCAAGTACTCAAACAAGTTTATAAATGGCGACGCACTGTGCTCATAGACCGGGACGATATTCAAACAATGTTTACTCAATAGATTGCCTGGGAACGATAGTATTAGGAATTTCTGATATTTAATTTGATAGGACAATACAATATGTTTTCTATATATATACTGTCACGACTCAGATAAATTATTGTTTGTTTTGCTTATTGTATTTATTCAGGTAAACTAGCGGTAACGGCACAAAGTAATGCGAATTGTTGATGAAAGAAAGCAAGATTGCAGTATTTAGTCTGAAACTCTTATCCTTGCACTGGCGAGTGATCATTCATACTCCTAGGGTTATCCCAGTAAGAAACCGGGGTCCGTTTTCTAGTCTAACCAGATTTGGCTGAACATTAGCTCCTCCGCAACCCAAAGAGCTAGCTATTTCCCATGGTTTAGACAAGTATCTTCTAATAATGGTTAAGACTTCTTATAATGACGGTCCAAGATCTTCATGACAGCCGGGGCACGCTAAGCCGTTGGGGCTTAGCGTGCTCTCCGAGGCACGGGGCAAGCGATAATTTACAATGCACTGGTGAGTGGTGTACTATAATAAATTATAGTGTTCATCATACTGCCTTTCGACATCCACTACTGTGTATGACCAGAGGCCTTTGGGCCTATGCCATGTGAGTCGATGGGAGGCTATGGCCTACTGTACCACGCTGGATAGACGGGCTAGTAAGTGCTACGAAAGTCATCTAAACTACAGGACTAAACAAACAGGTACTAGTATAACATATTACCAGTTAGTATGTATGTAAGCCACCAAGCAAACGTTTTCGGGTCAAGCGCCAAACTATTGCTTATGTCAATATTTTTTTACAGTTAGCAGTACCTTGAATATCCTTTTAGAAAACAACGCCCACTCTACTTACTTTAGTGATGAATCTTGTATTGTGAGAGCTTTACAAAAACCCATGTGACATCCGGAATGAAAACAACCATTAGGGGATCGCATAAAGTGAAAAACTGCCTCCAAGGTCCAGTGGATAGCGTATGCGACTGCTGATCGGAGGTCCTGGGTTCGATTCCATGGTCGAGCAAAAGTGTTACTGGGTTTTTCCGAATTCTCAGTAGCAGCTCGGAGTCTGGTGATGTGCCCGGTAATGGCAATGGGCTCGCCCCCTAATACGTGGGACCTAAAATTCATGGCGAAATGTGGGTGTAATATTTACACCTCTGAAAGAAAGAAAAGAAAGAAAGAAAATTATTTATTTAATAGTAGACAAAATACAAACATTGCAACAATAAATTATGAAAATTTGCCTAGAAGAACACATTTGTATCTATACATCGCTAAAAGGGTATTAACTCAGCATTAGCACCTATGAGATGACGATGAGACGACGCTGGTCTTCCGTGAATACCTTTTTAATGACAGACGACAGTTATTATTTCAAGATATTGCTGTCATACAGAAAATCACCTTAATGAAAACATATAAAATCCAAGCAATTATTTAAAAATAAAATAAAAACAATAAAAATACAGTTACTGGCTTTTTGAAAAACAAGGCCACAAATATACGTAGTTACAAATCATAGCACCAAATATTTTACGATAGTAATAAAAGTAACAGTCAGAACAAGCATAACTCCCTCATCTGCCCCTATTTATAAAGAACATACAACTAACACTCTTTTTTAATAAATATTTTGATGGTCTGCAGCCTCTAGGATAACATTTTTTGCTTATTAAAGATTTCCGCTTTTAAATTTTTCTTAAATGTATAAATTGTTGAGGAATTTCTTAGCGGAAGTGGCAGATCCTCTGCCTTCCCCTTCGGGGATACAGGCGTGAGTCTATTAATAAAAAATAAAATAAATAAATAGTGAAAAAGATTTTCCCCGTGTGAGATCAAACCTACATGGTTTATCGTAGATACATTTATTTATACGAGATTAAAAGCCATGCCAATTTTACATTAGAATATGTCTTTGGCTTATTTGCTATCAAAGACGTTACAACATTACAACACAAGTATTTTGCTATTATTTTGATAACATCGCAATTTTCAGAGCGAAAATTCAAATTTTCTGTGTTCGTAAAACTATTGTCAGCACAAACATCCAAGAATACGTATCCCATAACGCTACAAACCTAAATATGTACTACATATTTGAATACAATCTGCGAGGCAGCGATAACTTGAACTAACGTTCCGTAAGAGAAGTCCATCTATTAACTATTCAAAAGCTTTAAATAGAATCGAAAACGTGCCAACTCGCTGTATCCTCACCGGCAGACGATTCGAGGTGTCATATTATATTAATGCCGGTGGACGTATTTTGAAAGATAGAGAAGAGAACGTTGGTGAGACGGGTGAGAACTATAAGTAGGGAGAGTTTGGGTTGACAAAGATTTGACATTGAGATGAAAAGGTTCCCGGCGATTTCACGGCGAAGTAACTAAAAGTTTGCAAACTGCGCAATGCAATCGTTGCATGATCATGTCACTACGGGACGTCGAGAAAACCTCGGTTGTTTTAGTGAGACTCCAAAACGCCGCCAGGGTAGAGCCTCATACACCTACTATGTCAGCCTCAACTCGATCAACCACATTTCGAGTGGCGAAGGGAATAAGCCGCTACTTGGGATTCCAGCGATAAACCAAAAAATAAATACAAAGTTTTTTCTTTATTGCAATTGAGAGTCTTTAAATCTTACAAGATTATGCCGGATTCATCGTATGCAAAATATTGTATTTATATCTATATAGAGGTAAGTAAGTTTATTAGACTTAACTATTCAGAGGGAGAAAAATATTAACTTTTCTTTAGATTGCACACAAATTCATTTTTAATAGCATCCTCACTGTTTGGCTTAGATAGGATAGTTTGAAAGGCGCCTAATTCTGTTACATTAATATTTAATGCATTTATTAATATTTCTCTCTCTCTCCTATGTCGGACACATTCCACTAATAGGTGGTGAACGTCTTCAACAATTCCACATGTCGCACAATTAGGACTGTTTGTCTTACCAATTAAAAACCCGAACTTATTGAGTGGAATGTGTCCAGACCTTAACCTATGTGCAGTGACTATATAATTCCTGCTAATTGGAATGTCGGCAAACCAGAGAATACGAGCAGGCTCACGCTGCATTGTCTGATACCAGATACCCTTTTCTACAGAAATTTTACTAAAGCTCTCCTTCCAAATATTATAACAATTAGATTTGAATTTTGGCAGTAGTTCAAATGGACAGGGCTTTATTTCTATGAAGACGCCATTCATGGCTGCATTTTTTGCTAATATGTCAACCTGCTCGTTCCCCTCTAAGCCAATATGCGACGGAACCCACTGCAACTTCAAGGCAATATTGTTAATGCGCTGAAACTCATACAACAAATTTAAAATCGCATAGGCTATCGATGCACTTCTGTAACCAGAAGCGCATCGAGCCAAATGCTGTAAGGCACTTTTGCTGTCGGTTACAATGACAACCCTGTTATGATGGGAACAATTTTTTTGAACATAACGTAACGCTTCATATATTGCAGTAAGTTCCGCCGTCATAATACATATATTATTATTGCTAATCTTAAAACTACCACTATTAATATAACATGGATCAAGAAATGCCGCGCCTACTCCAGCTACACTCTTGGAACCATCAGTGAAGATTGTGTGCCACCCATTATATTTAATAGATAATTCTTCTAGTACATTAGTTTTAAGTGAAACAGGATTATAATTAGCTTTACTACAATCTAAACAGTCTAAGTTAATATTCAATATTTGATCAGTTTGAATGTTTGTAACCCAAGTATTTAATGTAAACATTTTCAATGGGTAACTGTAATCTATATGTTCATTTATTGTTTCTAGATATACTGTAACTAATAGCGGTTTCCTTTTATTATGTCATTACCTGTTGGTACAAAGAGTGCTTAGTTCGTTTAATATTTCAATGGTTAAGTTTTTAGAGATCGACTTTGCTTTCAACATATACTTTACAGCTAGATAGTATCTACGTACAGACAGGGGAGGGATACTCAACTCGCTCTCCATAATATGTATAGGAGTACTTCTTATAAAGCCTCCGACAATCCTTAAACCTTGATTTTGTACTACATCTAACTTATGAATATGTGTTTTAGCGCTATTGTCGTACATGAAGCTACCATAATCGATTCTGCTCCTGATTAGAGCTAAGTACAACCTGCGCAGGTGAAATGGATGGATATCCCAAGATGACCCAGATAGAACTTTGAGGACATTTATAAATTTTTTAGCCTTCTGAGTTGTTTCGTTTATATGCTTTCCCCAACACAAAGTCTAGCCACACACCCAAGTATCTTATGTTTTCAGCGGATTGCCATGTGATACCGTTAATCTTAAGCTGAACTTGTTGTATCCTACGTTGCCTACTAAAGATAAAGTATTTTGCTTTGTTACCAGACAGTTGCAGACCGATACTTTGTAAAATTGTAAATATTGTGTCCAGAGAAGTTTGCATTTAAATTGAACTTTCACTAAGTATATTACTACATGTGTAGAGGAAGAAGTCATCTGCATACTGCGATATCATAACATCCGTAATACTTTGACAAATTGTGTGTGTTACAATGTTGAATAATAAAGGTGACAAAGGATCACCCTGACCAATGCCCCTACCTGTCCATCGACATAAAACTTGGGGGTTACAGCCATTATGAGTTTCAATTAACAATCGTCTTTCGCTTAGGTAACTCCATATATATCTTGATAATTTTGCACCAATTTTTAATTCATCTAATGTGTGTACCACTTTATCAATTGAAATGTTAATTACAAGTTTTACTCGTGTTGAACTGCCGTCATTTAAAGGTATATAGCCCTTATCAATAGCTGAATCCATTATCTATGCGCCTCTGGTATCGTTCCTATTCGACCAGTTTGTATGGTGCGCGTTGAAGTCACCGGCTATCAGTGATTTCCTAGAACATATACTAAATAATGAATCCCAGTCTCGTTGCAATGTAAGTGCACTTGATGGACAATAAACTGAAATAACATTTTCCAGACTAGGACAATTAAGTAACCGAATATATAGCATTTGTAAGCCTACGTTACCCAATCGATGTGATGATATTTGTGCCTTCAATGACTTGTGAATCACGATAGCCACGCCACCGTAGGAGTCTTCTCTATCCCTTTTGTATGTATGGTAACCGCTGAAGTTGATCTCTGTTTCTTCATCCAACCATGTTTCACTAAGTATTGCCAAGTGAATATTTTCTTGATATAAAAGGCACTCCAAATCTAATCGTTTTAATTGTATACTCTGAGCATTCCACTGGAGTATGTTCAGCTTGCTATTATCTAAGGTACTATCCATAGTTTGAGATGTTAAATATATTGTTAAACCACTCAGCCTCAGTAAATATCTCAACAATGTATTTTTTAACTTCCGCGATAATTATTTTCACCATTGTTAGGATTTTATCTTCAAATGTCTTATTTGTAAAACAAGCTTCTTTTAGTCTATTCAGTATAGCTTCCCAACAAATGCTCCGCTTCTTTTTACTTTCTACTTCCTTTTCTTGTATTTCCTGACTCGGTATTTCATCACAACTTTGTAAGTCGCATTTTTGTTGCTTTTCTTTTTAGTGCTCTTCTTATTTCGTCGCTCTTTTTCGTTTTTATTCATATTGTCTTCAGATGTGTCCTCTTGTTGTTCCTCATTTTGTAAGTTATTAACTAGAATGTCTCTGTAAGTCATTGATCTATCTGTATTCAATATTTGTGCTTCCTGATCCATGTTATTTTGATCTTCATTTTTACTTAAAGGCATCCCGTCAGCACTGTCGTTCTGATTTTTATTTAAGAATATATTTAATGCTTTTCTATATGTGCAGTTATTCTGTGACATAAGAAGACGTACTTTCTTTTCTCTTAAAAAAGGGGACATTTTCTGTCGAGTGACATGTGTGAACCTTCACAATTTACACACTTAAATTGTGTAATTTCGCAATTGGCATGAAGACCGCCGCATTTAGGACACACAGTTTTCTTTGTGGGGCATTGTTTGATCAGATGTCCATATTTTCAGCACCCAGAGCACTGGGTGACGGGAAACACATAGGGCTCCACTTTAAACCTGCAACCGTAACCGTGAACATACGGGGGCAAGGTAGAGCCTCTAAAAGCTATACGTATTGTTTCGCTATCACGCCATTCATCTTCGGCGAACCGTTCCAGACGGGTTATCGAAACCACTTCATATTCGCTCGTGAACGTTTCATGTAATTCTGATAGATCTATATTCAAATCTACATTTTTGATGATTCCATATGATATATTTATTTCTTGTGTATACTGACATCTGTAATCTAACTCTTTCATTTTAGTACTGGACATTAGTTTATCTGCGTCTTCTCGTTCGGTAAACTGTACAATTACTCTATATGGATTTTTATATTTGATGCTTGTTATACCTTGAATTTTTTCTTCTCTAAGTAATTTAGCTAAACCAATTTGCTTAGGCAATACTTGTTTTGACGTGATGCATATTTCATTTATTTGTGAAGTAGCCTCAACATTTTTATTTGTACAGTCTACTGACTTTTTTCTATCTAAGCGTTTCGAATCGCTCACCATAATAAATTCTTCATCATCAATTGCTTGTATCACTCTCTTTTCTGGTAACCGTTGACTTATTACACTTGCAAAACTTACTTGCTGCTCCTCCATCTCTCCTATATCACTATTTTCACTTAAAATATTAACAACTTTTTCATTTTCACTCATTTTTATGAATAATTTTTAAGGAGGGTATATGTAAAAAAAGTTGACATCGGAATATAGCATCATACCTGCACTCGGTACCGCGCGCCGTACGCGAAATACACAGGTTAAAACTCAATACTTTTCTCTGGGAATGACTAATAATTATGAAGACCGTAACTTAAAGTGTATATTGGGATACATATCACGTACTATAGTCTTTGGTTACATCCATGACTGTGGTGCTTGCTACTCTCTAAAAATATCAGAACCTCGACACATTATCTAGTACCCACAGTACAAGCTCTGCTTAGTTTGGGACTAGATGGTGATGTGTGAATGTGGTACAATATTATTATTATTATATTATTATTGACGTCAACACACGCCCATAAATATTTAATTATAGTTTAAATTACCGCTATCTTATAATAGCTAGTATAACATACCATGGGTTTCATAGCTTTTTGTTGTTATTTGTATCTCCTCTCTCTCTATTTCTCTCTCTTTCTATCTCTCTCTCTCTCTTTTCAACTCTCTCTCTCTCGAGTATCCTTTTCTATGATTATTTTCAATTACGTATCTACTTGGTGATGTATCTAAATACATCATCTATTTTTATCTATTTACTAAAGAACAGAAAGTGAAATAGCTATAATTATGTTATCCTAAATTGTGTTTTAAAAATGTAAAAGTGAATTGCAATATCTAAGAATAATATCAGCCATTTTTATCTTTTACATTTTAAAACAACGCTTTTATTTAACAGAATATTTCATTATGACTATTTAATTACTTATCTCTTTGCGTTGCCCTTGTAGGATTTAGCCACGATAACATTTAAATATCTGATCTTGTACTAACTTTATCTTCAATGTCGACTTTGAATACAATATTATAAGAACGCTACATTAATATCCAATGTTTATCTCTCTTCTATCTTGTTTCGAAATAAACAGTCTTTTAATTAATTTAATTATTACTTGGAAGAGCTTTAAAGTGTTCTTTCTTATTAATGGTTTTTGTTTACTTAGATACGTCACTCAAGCTTAGGTTAATGTATCTTTAATTTTAATTATGGGTTTTATCTTAAGGAATAAATATTACCATCTTTTTAAGAATTTGAGAATTAGATTTGTATATTCTATAAAAGAAGAAAAAAAAAAGAATTGTATATTCTATTTAAGAACTACTGAAACTATACTACTATAATAATAGCTGCAAGAAAAATATGTTTTAGCTGGATATACTGAGCAGAAGAGCATAGAAATTATCTAAGTTACGTCACCACAACACTGCCAGTGGGGCCTATTCCCATACTGGACAACTGCTTTTTGTCTAAATCTGTTTTTTGTAACAATGTTTTATGTTTGATGTTAAGAGTAAGAAAATGCAGGGGAGCTTTCGGACTACTTCTTGTCAATCACAGGCAATTTCGTGACTAATCAAAATGTCTTTAAGTTCTTATAGACAACTAAACTGCCATAATTGAAATCAAAATCATGTTCAGTATACCAAAAAGCGATATCGAAACTATCTCGCCCAAGACGTCCAGAATACGTACACACATGTTACATTATGAAGGTAGTGAGGTTGGTTAGCAATAAATTAAAAAATGTATGCCGGGACGTCGTATTTTATTACGTAGAACCCAATTCAACGGATGTATGGATAAGATTTTCTTCTTAACAACTTTTCGTGTTCAAAGATTGGAAAGGAGCGGTTTTGAAAAAAAATTGGTTCGGATGGAATAAATGTGTTTGTAACCCTTTTGTTAAGTCAGTATTGTTCATAATTAGCTTATCAAGCGAGCTTGCGAAATCAAACATTGCATTGGCTATGTGGCTGTGCCGTTTGTAATGAATATCTATTTAATTTTTAGAACGTTTGGGTCTGCAATGATATGCCAGTCAGGACATATATTTTGATAATTGTTTCTACAAATTCCTTGAATGTATTTCGACATTGGCTATATCAGCTTGTGATCGATGAAGTAAATTTTCTCTTCGAAGGATATTTGGTTTAAACCCACCCCGCGATGCGCAGCACTGAATCTTCAAAGTTATATGCGTAATTGGTAATTACCGCTTGCAAAGGGAAAAGGACAAGGAAAACTTCGTGAGGAAACTTATATGTCTGAGATTACTCTATAATATTCTTGGAAGACACGTGAAGTATGCTAACGTGCAATCAATTTTGGTCACCATGGTGAACACAGACTTAGACTTTTCACAGTGAGGTGAGACCCGTGCCTAACAGTGGGAAAGTTTATATATTTATGAATATGGCTGATGATGATAAAGGGATATAATTATGCAAGCATATCTGTATGAAATTTTACAAACATTGAAACAAGCAACTACTTATTGCCTTCCACGTAACCGAAACCTTGTAGCGTTTGAGTAAATCGCGTTTATTTGCTTACCTTTACACTTTTTAAATACATGTTTACTTTAGCAGGATCGGGTTTAATCTTGAAACGACTAGGCCCTTTGTCGAAAAGGGCTTAGCTAATATTGACACAATGTCTCCAAAGAATACACTGGGTTGGGAAAACTTTCAACGGAAATAGTAGGTATAACTGGTCACTGTCATCACACCGTGGGTATACTGTACAAGTACAGAATACCTACGGAACGAAATGTTGTTGAACAAAAACAACGTTTTCCGAGCTCGAAACTTTCTTGGATTATTCTTTCAAAATTTCGTCAGTCTGTTACTGTATTTTTACCTCAAAA
This sequence comes from Euclidia mi, assembly GCA_944739405.2. Lineage (NCBI taxonomy): Eukaryota > Metazoa > Arthropoda > Insecta > Lepidoptera > Erebidae > Euclidia > Euclidia mi. The sequence continues at coordinate 21,601,009 of OX123182.2, read as the reverse complement.
TCGGCGCAGAGTTGGTGGCTTATAATGAATTTTATCGCGCGCTAATTTAACCTCTGACAGTACATAACGCATTGACTGTGGTCAGTTAGCAGCAAGTCATCCGTGCGGATGTTATTAAAACCGCGGTAAATTCACTTTACTTGTTATTACTCTTTTAATTCAGGTGGCTCAGTATCAGTCCATGTGTAGACGTCTTTTGGCTCATATGATGATGTCTTTTAAAGATTTTCTTTTCAGAATACTTAGGGATTAAAACGACAAACCAAAGAGATACCCTTATAGTACCACTTCTATGTGGCAGACATAAAAGTGGTCCTCCGTCCAATGATCGAGAAGTATAATAAAATTTAATGCCTCTCTACCGTCTAAAATGCAAAAGAACTGGAATAATATAAGCTTAGTTATAATTGATGTAGAAAAGCGTAGGACGCTTTTTAATTATATTTTGTAACATTAGCTTATTACAAGAGCATTCCTAGATTGTTTTACGTTAATTAAAGTAATATTAAATACCTTCTTTTTTGTTTTCTAATGTTACCCAAGAAGTGTACATCTTCAACATTATAAAGGGTACAATTTGTAGGTTCTTGTAGGTATTGAATGCTTGCTGATTTCAGCAAGAATAAGCCAGCTAGACCGATTAAGTACTATACACCCTGTCAGAATATTGACATAAGTTTATATTCTGTTTTGTTCGACGAGTAACAAACAATGCCAGCACCTGTATCCCTTGTTCTTCTTCCTTATTCCGCTCATTCTCATATTTCTTTTGCCATTCTCGCGGTAGGCAGCATTTTTGTTGTTTAATAGCTATTTGTGTAAGCCGAGAATACCACTAACAATCAGGAGGGCTATCGTTTGCCTATAGCTATGAATAAAAATATTTTCATCTACATGTTTGCGATTTCAAAGCTCAAATCAGTGTTCTGTACTGTGACCAAATTACAAATCTGGTGAAAATATGAGCCAAGATCTAATGGCTGACAAATGAGTGTCTGTGCTGCAGTAACATTGGGTGCTTAAAAGTTTACAATCAATAATAAGTAGTAGTACATATTATTTATTTATTTAAACTTCACATACACAGAGTACGTAGGCGGACTTAATGCCAAAGGCATTATCTACCAGTCTACCTGACTGAGTGGTGCAGAGAGGAAGAAGTAGGTGTATTATAATAGTGTGAGGGGAGTGTACTAGTAACTTAATTAAGTAGGGCATGATATACTTGCATAAAGATAAATTATAAATAGGTAAACTAAGTAGATTAATGCATAAACTAAATACATATATAATAAATACAGGAATAACAAAAAAAATACATAAACGTATTATATATAAATATAAATAAATATATATATAGGTATATATATATATGGTATATAAATACATATGTACAATATACATACATAAAATTATGGTTGTGACTTTTAATTGGATACAGTTGCCGACTCAGCCAACAAGAGATCTTTCACCTTGGACTTGAAAGTGAATTTCGTCTTTGCCATTCTGATCTCAAGAGGGAGAGCATTCCATAGAAGGATGGACTGAATTGGGAAAGAAGAGTGAAGAAAATTAGTTCTGTGAGTAGGTACCATGAGTTGGAGGTTATTGGAAGAGCGAAGGTTTCGCTCATGGTTTGTGCATAAATACTGAAAGTAGGGAGTCATATATTTAGGGGCAGAAGGAGATGTAAGAATAGAGTACAATGTGGTGAGAGCACGCAAACTACGGCGTTGACGTATAGGAAGCAGCTTTATTTGGGAACGATAAGTAGACACATGGTCATACTTACGAAGATTAAATATGAATCGAATGCAGTTATTCTGAAGACGGTCAAGTTTATTAAGGAGTTCTGCATTCAGGTCAAAGTAACATACATCGCCATAGTCGATCAGAGGGAGGATTAAAGCTTGCACAAGCGTAGTTTTAGTCTCGGTTGGAAGCAAGTTTTTCAGGCGGTAGAGAGCACGCAGGGTACCAATGACTTTTTGACTTACCTGTTTTACCTGAGTTTCCCAATTCAGCTTAGTGTCTATATGTAGCCCGAGGTTTTTAACAGAGGGATAAAAGTCGACCTTGGTCCCGTTAAAATTTATAGCTGGTAGTGATGTGAAATCTAGTCTTTTTAGCATCGGCTGGCTACCCACAATAATGGCTTGAGTCTTACACGGATTTACGACCAGGCCAAACTTATCAGACCAAGACAGTATGGCTTCCAAACCCTTATTAATCTTGCCAATGCCCTCAGCTACACATTCAACATTAACGTGGGAGTAAATCTGCAAGTCATCGGCATACAGATGGTAGGCACACTGAAGATGTTGGGTTAGGAAATTTATAAAAATAGAGAATAAAAGAGGGGAAAGAATACCGCCTTGAGGAACGCCAGTTGTAATGTCGAACCAGCCCGAAGATAACTCATCGAGGCGGGCAGACTGTTGACGACCTCGAAGATAAGTTGAGAACCAATCCAGTGCTCCAGCAGAGACCTTGAGATGGGAGAGGATAGACAATAGGACATCGTGACTGACGGTATTGAAGGCATTTGAAAAGTCGATAAGCACTAAAACAGTAATTTCAGTGTTTTCCATGGCCTCTCGAATATCGCCAGTCACTTTAAGGAGGGCGGAAGTGGTGCTATGACCTGGTCTGAAGCCTGATTGAAACTGACTCAATAAGCAATTGTGATGGACAAAACTAGACAGCTGTGTGTGCACGCAGGCCTCGAGCACTTTGGATAGGAAGGGTAGGATAGAAATAGGTCGAAAGTGTTGAGGAAGAGTTGGATTGGGGATTTTGGGTAGGGGAATTATATAGGCTTTTCGCCACAAGGAAGGAAAGGTACCTGAAACTAGTGAGGAATTGATGATGTGGGATATGGCCGCCAGGAGCTGATCAAGGATCATCGTATTCATGCGACGGCTAATGCTGTCGCATCCCACAGCATTGGACTTTATGGAGAGGATTATCTTCCTGATCTCAGCCGGAGACACTGGAGAAAAGAAAAAGGACTCTATTTTGGGTTGAGGTAACCCGGCTAAATAGTTGACAGTGAGACTCGTAGTTTGGTGATTCAGCGAAAAGGTAGTGGAGAAATAACGGTTGATATCATCCAAACTAAGAGTCCCATGGCACCCAACATGCCGCTGCTTGCCAATACCCAATGTCCCAAGAAACTTCCAGATATTAGCAGCTGACGAAGAAGTGATATTATCGAGAATATGTCGGCGTTTCGCGTTGCGCACCATCTGATTGCACCGATTTCTTGCAGACTTGAAAAGTGCCCAGTTTTCCTCGCACCGATCCCTTCTGTACCGCCGAAACGCCCTATCTCTACGGCGCATTGCCATGCGAACACCCGTCGTAATCCAGGGTGCAGGGGGACGCTTTAGCTTCACCCGTCTTACTGGTGCATGAACATCGTACAGTTGGCAAACAGTGTCATTGAAGATCTTTACATTTTCATCCACCGTGGAGGCAGACATCATGCTATCCCAGTTTAATTTAGATGCATCCTCACACAGTTTATTTACATTCGTTCGACCAAAACAACGCATGTGCAGAACTTTGGGTGGGGTTTTGGGTGGTTTCAAGCGGTATGACAGGAAAATAAGGTCGTGATGGGAAAATCCAGGTGCAGGAAGTTGGCCGTGGGATGCAACTAAAGAAGGATCAGAGGTAAGGATTAAATCAAGCCACGTGTCCTCCCCATTGCTATTGTGGTGAGTGGCTTGCAGAGGTAAAATGTGGAGGCTGGCTGATTCAGCAATGTCGAGAAGTTTACGGGAGCGACTGGAATGTAGGGAAAGGAGATCGGTATTAAAATCGCCCATGATGATGTGGTGAGTGTACTCCGACCCTAAAGATTCCAGAATCGGCTCGAGACTGGAGAAAAAATCAATACAAGGAGGACAATAGACAACGCCAAGGACGGTTTTAGCCCCCTTGACGTCGACCTCAAGAAATAAGTACTCCGCAGGCGAAGAAGTGGGTGGTGAGGATAACAAGATTCTATATGGAAATGCACTGCGGAGGTAAATAGCGCCACCTCGCCGTCCGACTCGGTCGTTACGTATAAGAACGAAGCCAGGCAGCGAGTAGGAGGTGGAAGGAAGAGATGGTTTAAGCCAACTCTCTGAGATCAGAATGGCATGTGCACAAGAATTGGAAAACCCTTCCAGCAAGTCACTATAGTGGCTCGGTATGCTTTGCGCATTTATGTGACACACGTTAAGCATTGACCGAGACTGATGAGCAAATGCATTTTGTACGCAGTCGCTTAAGGTGCCATCTGCTGAGCAGAAACTCTCATTGTCAGAAGAAGAAACAGATTCAGTCGCCGACAAATATACGTCATCATGGTCCATATCCAATAAAATATATACCTAGGAAGTTATATATTATTATGTAAAAAAATATTATAAATATAAAATAATATATACAGATAAATAAGATATATAATACAAATATATAAATTTAAATACAAATATTTAAGTATACACGATGAGTTGTAAGTACCAGTCATCTCTGCACCACCCGCCAGCAAACACAAACATTAAAAAGCGTGTTAAAAAAAATACAAATAACAAACAAAATACAAAACATAGAAATAAGGAGAAACAAAACGTAATGAGAATGAATGAAACGCAGCACAAACAAACAAATGCGTCTTACGGTTTCCGAACGCAACCAAACATCAAGTGAGTAATAAAAAAGACGATGAACTGTCAAAAGTGTCAAATTGTCACTGTCAAAACTACTTCTTATTACCGTAACCTCACAAAAAAACGATAAAATAATAACAACACGATTTTACAAACAAGAAAAACCAAGAAAAACAATAACCAATTGAAACTAAAAATAATTAAAGCAAGTAATAGTAATGATTATTTACGAGGTTTGGCGCTCGCGTTCGATGTCGTCCCGACAGCCCCGGCGCCGGTCTTGCCCACAGATGCAGGACCAGATACCTGTTTGGGATACTTCTGGAGCAGGTTGTTCAGATTCTCCGAGGTGGTAATTCTGTGACGCGTGCCATCCGACGCCTTCACCACGATGACGCCGTCTTGCGTCCAACAAGGTCGTACGCCGAAATGTTGTCGAGCCTTGCCGAAGATGGTTTGCCTTGGCTTCGTCACATATTAGAGAAGGGAGCGATAATCTAGTGGAGATACCAACAGACTGCCATGCAGAGGGTATCGGGTTCGAATCCACTGCGCGCAGCAATGACTTTTCGGAGTTATGTGCGTATTGAATTGTTAATTATTGCTTCTCCCGCGCCTCGGAGAGTACGTTAAGACGTCGGTCCCGGCCGTCATGAAGATCTTTGACAGTCATTATAGGGCGTCAGTACCTAAATAAACTGGCACTAGCCTAAACCATGGAATATCGCTATCCTTTCGGGTTTTGGAAGTCACACAGGCAGTCGCGGGCAAAGAAGAAGAAAAGTTACGGTGACTATACGGGTAGAGAATTCTAATTACAGTACGGATGGGCCAGCTCAACCGGGGTATTACTACGCTCTAATACAATAGATATACTACATGCAGTAACTGTTAAAGTATCTACACTGTTGCGTTTCGTTCAATAAGTGAAAGAGGCCCCATCCCTTTTAGGCGTTTGGGTTTTGGCGTTCGTCGCACTTATTGGCCTGCTATAACAACAATGATACGATGGCCTGCTATGACAACGATCTCTCATAAATCGGGCCAATCAACCCTCTCGATGACGTACGTTTTTTATGTAAAGCGTAGGAGATCCAACTACATTCTGCTCAATTTTCCAAATCTTTTCTTACATATGGCAGTTGAACGAACAACTTTCCTAGTTATTGAACATGTAGTCACATGATATATAGATAGATAGATAACTTTAATACAGTTAACAATAATTATGGGATTAAGATTATTAGTTGGCTACATTTATATAAAACACATTAAGGAAAAGACTCATTATCTTTTATGACTGTTTTTGTCTTTAGCTATTGACGAGTTCCATCATGTCATCAATTTGACGAAAAACTTAATTAAAAATATTTGCCCTTTCTAATCGTGTAATCAAAGATTCACTTTTAAAATTACCAAAAACGAAAGATCAAAGATACCCTTATCGTTAGTTAATTCGATTTTACTTTTGTACGCTAACCGTAGTATCCCGACGATAGACTGTCGTGTCTTTGTGTCGGTTATGTATTGGCTCTTTTGTGAAGACAACCCTACAAGAAAGGTCAGATTGTATTACTTGACAATGTGCCATTATTCAGTTACAGTATTCCTTGTAGTAAAATGATTGGATTAGATAGCTGTAAGTAATTAGGGATGGTGTTAAGGTTAAAGAGGATGATAGGATATAAGCCTTTGAATGGGATTTACCAAAGATATTGGAACCAAGGAAATGTGTAGCCTTCTTCGAGATCTTTCAAGATCTTTGGTCACCTTTTTTGTTCGTTTCAATTAATAAGACCGTATTTAGATATCTCGTACTAATGACACAATATTGAATGTCAGTTTTAAGTCTGAGCGTCTTAATCTAAGACATAAATGTCCTAGTGCGGGAGTTGTTTCAAAAAAACATAAGCCTTCGCCAAGAATCACACGATCTATTAGTGAAAATCGAACGAAAATACGTACGGTAGTATTTCATCATAATAATAATATTTATTTGTTTAAACATGTGTTGTGTACAGGTGTTCTTAGTTATAAAGAATCATCATGTTTTGCCTTAATAGGCATACAAATATTAATGTCAATAACAAAAAAAAATCAAGTTTGCATTATGTCAAGTAATTATATAATAATAGCATTAGTATAGATCATGTCAGAGTTGTAATATAGAACAATGTCATAAATTAAATCTTATCAAAGTCACAATTATAAAGTCATCATCATCAATGTCGCAAATGAAGTACAAATAAATGTCAAAAATCAAATGTCAAAACAAGTAAAATACAAAGTCAAAAATTTGGTTACTATGTCAGAAAAGTATCTAATAATCTGCCGATAGTTAATTTTAAAATGAGTCATTTAAAAAGTCTGCAATACTGTAATAACATTTGGATGTCAGCATATCCTTTATAGCGTTACCAAAGTTTATTATATTTAAATCTTTATATGTCTTAGGCAGTTTATTAAATATTTTAGGACCCATGCAAAATACACTCTTGCTCAATAAAGACGTTTTGGCATAGTGAACACAGAGCCTTCTATTATCACGTCTGCTGCGACTAGACCCATCCGATAATCGTGGAAACAACTGAGGGTTTTTTTTGACAAACATTGCCACTTCGTATATATATAATGACGGAAATTTTAGAATTTTGTATTGGATAAAATAAGGCCTGCAACTTTCTATTGTTTTGAGACCAAACATTGCTCTGACACATCGTTTTTGGCTTTTAAATATCAGCTCCCTATCTGTGGCATTACCCCAAAAGATAATGCCGTATCTTTGATGCCACCAAACCATGATACGCAGCAAGTAGGGCTCCAGTGTTAACAATAGGAGCAAGTTTGTATAAGGCGTAGGCAGAACTACTTACTTTTTTACATATTTCATTTATATGGGTTTTCCAATTAAGTTTATTATCTATAAACAGTCCCAGAAACTTGGCCGATGTAACGTTGTTTATAGATTGATGTCTGTATCGAACATCAATGTCATGTATCGAGGCTGAGGTTACCCTTTGGCTAAAATGCATAACTTGAGTTTTAGAGAGATTTATTTTTAAATTATAATTATCTAACCAAGATATAATGGATGTCAGTGAATTGTTTATGTCAATTTCGTAGGAGTCAGGTTCATTGCATGGTATAGTTATAGTGCTGTCATCGGCAAAAAGGGTCATTGGTTGTTTGGTAGTCTTAGGTAAGTCATTTATGTAAATATTAAAAAGCAGAGGTCCTTAGATGCTACCTTGTGGCACTCCAAATTTGACTAGACGTTCTTTCGATAAATAAGTCACCTCTTTCTTTAAAAAATTGATCCTGGTAATGGCCGTTACTTGTTTTCTTTGGTCCAAATAAGATTTAAATAATTTAAGTACATTACCCCTAACTCCACAATTATTAAGTTTGTCTAGCAAAATTTTGTGGTCAACATAATCGAACGCCTGCGTCATATCACAGTAAATGGCGCACACCGGATTTCTTTTATCCATGTTGGCCATTACTATGGCTAGGAAATCATAAATAGCCATATTAATCGACCTATTTCTCCTGAATCCTTTTTGCTCATTACATAGTATGTTAAATTTATCAAAGAATGTCTGTGTTTGAGTATAGAGATATTTTTCAATTATTTTTGCAAAAACGGGTATAAGTGCAATTGGTCTATAATTACATTTCGTCTCTATTTTCTTTCTTATAAATGGGCTTGACTATCGATTTTTTCAATCCTTCAGGAAAAATGACTTCACAAATACTAATGTTTATTATAAAGCTCAAATGTTTGCAAATAATGTCACCCACAGACTTAATAATTTTCGTACAAACTCCATCAATTCCTACGCTATTCGTATTTTTGAGTTGCTTTATAATATTTAAAATATCTAATGGTGAACTTGGAGCCATATAAATCGAGTCTCTTGTGCTTATAATACGCGAAGTTACTTTTTTTCCATAGTCAGATATAGGTGTAACCTTGTCAATAAAATAATCGTTAAAATTATTTGCAATTATTATTGGATCTGTAATTATATTATTTTTGTAGTTTATTTTTTGTATGTCAGTTCTTGGTAAGTATTTTTTATGTCTATTTATGATATTCCATGTAAATTTAGCTTTATTGTCCGAAATTTTAATTCCATAGTCATTTTGCGCCCGTTGGGTTAGTCTAATAATTTTTCTAAGCAATTTATTGTATTTAATATATGTCATCTTATTATCTACAGTGGGATTCGTTCTATATTTCCACAGAAGGTTTCTCTTCTTTCTACTACATAACTTAATACCCCGGGAAATCCACTTGGATCTCTTATTTGTTTTTATTGTGACTTGTTTATAAGGAAAACACAAGTCATAAAAAAGTTTAAATTGATCTTAAAATATATTGTATGCTAGGTTGGGGTCGTTTGTGTTATACATTTCAGAAAAAGATAATCTCTCCATACATGATCTAAATTTAATGACATTCTCTGCCGCATAGTCCCGAATACTTTTATGCCAAAATGGAAATGCGCATATTTCCTTTACAGGGCATATCAGCAGCTGTGCTGTATGGTCTGATAATCCAAATTCTATCACTTCCGACTTACATAGTTTTTTAAAGTTATGGGCAAAATTATCTAGGCATGTCTGACTTTTTAATCTAGTTGCTTGTTTAATAGCCAGTTTTAGATTTGATGCTAATAGCACACAGTTAAATTCTGAGCAAGCATTATTCCTTTTTAAGGTGTCAATATTGAAATCAGCGGCTATTATAATATTATCAAATCGTTTCTTATTAACATATGAAAGCAATTGCTCAAGTGTTGAGAAAAACATATTTCCTACTTTCGGTACACGATAAATACAGATGATAACCAGTTTAAAAGAAATTACTTCTATCCCGCAACATTCAAAGATATTAGGCAGAGAAAACCTCTCAATCTCTGACAGCTTACGCCATTGGTGTCCATGGCTTATTAATATACATGATCCACCTCTCTTCACTGTTCTATTGTAACATGCAGCCAAGCTGAAGTTTCGTATAAAAAGATTTTCTTCGTCACCTTTCTTCATGAAGTGTTCAGTTAAACAGATGACATCCACTTTTGTTTCCTATCCAGCAATTCATCCAAACATATTGATAACTCATCAGATTTATTTACCAAGCCTGCTATATTTTGATGCAAAACTACAAAGTTTTGTTTACTGGCGAAAAAAGCTATCATCGTACTGTGGTGAAATTGTGTTCGTGTTTAATTCGCTTCTTTGTAGATCATGAATTAAGATATTCAAGTCATTAAACATTGTACGTATTCCGTTGTTATTTATTTTGCCTGTTTTGTTGTCAAACATTGTAGAATCGTAGTTCAGATTAAGGTTGGAGTCCAGTAGGTAGGCATGTTCGTGTGTTGTAATGTCGAGGTATAGTAGATTATTGAAGTGTTCTACTCTCCAATTAAATAAAATCATGTTACTGTAGCCTTAAAATTTATAAGTTGGCAAGCACACTATAATATTTGTATGTTTAATTGTTTGTAGTATCTGTCTGATTAAAATAATTTGTTTGTAGTAGTTGTTTGTCGTCTTAAAATCTTCCTCACCTATGAGTATGATTCCGTAATCGTCTTTTGTGAAGTTGTCTAGTTTTGTTGTGATGTTTTTAAACAAGTGTTCAATGTCTGCATGAGGTGTAACATAGTGACATATCTCAAAATTGTCTGTAATTATGTTCATGGCTGACACTAATATTTCATTGGTGTTATTTGTGCTCAATAAACATATTTTATTTCGCCGAACAGATACTTTTGGTGTGACATCTTGTGTGTTTGGTTTTGTGGATCCTTCATTCTGTAGTATTGTGTGTGTGTCTTTTTTCTGTGTTTGAATTTTCTGCTTCGGTTTTAGATTTATTGAGGAATTACAGTTTTTTGTTTGTGTATGTGTAGTTTTGACTTGTTTTTTACATTTTGGGACCTTTTTTGGTGTGTTATTTTTTGTTTTGATTGGACTATTCGTGACTTTCTTGTAAAGCTCATTTTTTTTCTTTAGTTCTTCGTTTTGTTTCTTAAGATTCAAAATGTCTAAAGAAAGGGTTTCGATTTCTTGATGTGCACTTTTTAATTCTATTTTTAAATTGTTTACTTGCTCTTCCAATAATTTATTTTGCTCTCCTTCATCATCTGACAACTCTGGCCAGCTTCTATTTGTGTTACCTAGACATTCAGTAGGTTCATTGTCAGTGTCGGATTGAGTGCGACGACGTCGAAAAGTAATGTTCTCAAGAAAATTCATTTTGATAATATTGTCTAATGATGTGTATTTAGTGTCCAGAAATGTCAAATATAAAATCAAGAAATTCTTCCAAATATTTCGTCGTTTAATTCAAATCAATATAACATGTCAATAATAATCTATGCAATGATATGTCATCAATCAATATAATATGTCAAAGTATTATATGATTATATTTCATCAATCAATGTCAAGAATAATCATTAGTCAAAAAAGTATGTCAAAAGTCCAATAATAATCCGAAATAATAATAGTCAGAAAATAATCCAAATAATAGTCCAAGATCCAGTCTACTAGTAGTGTGAATGTTTTGAAAATGTCCCTATTTTAGGGTAATTTATTTAGACTGGCAGCCCGAAAGTACATCTGGCAACACTGCATTAAAGTTATCATTCATTCACTACTGTCATCTATGTTTCTTTAATGTTGTCTATGTCAATGTAAAACTTGCTAATGATTCATATTATTTCAAATGTCAACGATTACTATTTGTGATATTTATGCTTAAATGGTCCAGAAGCAAATACTTATCAATAAATAAGGTAGTGAGGCCTTACTTACGATATAATTTGTCCGTAAGCAGTTGTTGTGGTTCTTAATCCTTGTAAATCCATGCGTTATGTTATGTTATGACACTTCGTACCTGCACGGTTTTCGCTCGGCAGTATGCAATGAATATTGCTCCGTAGGACTTCACAAATAATTATTAGTTGATAATTTATATGTTCTTAACAATTGTATCACTGTTAAATATTCTTCAATATATTATTTCCATTTAATTTACTTTAACAATACGGAGCTAGGTTATTACTATTTGACAGCTGTCAAACAAAAACTCAATAGCGCTTCGCAGTGGTGAGCACTGGCGTCGACCACTGCACAGGACGCATCTGTAATTGTAAGTATTGTTGTAGGCACGCTGCCGTCCTTTAACTATAATGCCGTTAAGTACCAAAACCACATTTTGAGATATGCGCGAAAAACGGTGAAATAATTTCAAATGGATGCTACTTCTTAACTTGAAGTCGCATGCGAAACTATAATATACCAAAAATTGTTTCATTAAAAGCTCTTTAAGTCAGTGCAGGTGCCAGTCGAAAACGTTTCCGTAAATCAAAGAAAATAAACATTTCATATTTTCGCTAAGTAATATTTAAAATATCTAGCCCTAAAAACATGACTATAGTGCCGTTATGCATACCTTAACAGCATTTTTGCTTATGGTTATATCCTAATATTGCAGTTACATTACCACTCTTAAAAATGTCGGCATAATACTTACCTTAAAAGCCGTTAAAAGCGCTAGAGGCAATATAGGTAAGCATTTTTGCTTAAACAAGCAGACTCAAATTATGCTTTAATGCCGCTATGTGACTTAACGCCAATCAAGACAAGTATATTCCAATAATGGCTCAATTATATTTTTGTTATAGACATATTTTTATTGATTACATTGCTATAATGCCGCTAAGTACAAAACCTTTCACGATAACGGCATTTTAGCAATGCAAAATGTGTTATAAAATTGAAGCGAATCAAATAAAAACCAACAATTCAATTAAATTCTTCGTTTATTCCTTTAATCAAAATGAGATCAATCATTATTTTAGAAATAATTTTACACTTATTATATAACAATATGTAATAGTATTTAAAAAAGATCCATAAAATTAGTATTTTTCTTAAATTTACCTCTATCACAACATGTTTTTTAAGGATCTTTACTAAGTAAACGTATAAAATAATAAACAAACGCAGTCTTTCTTACTTAAAATTAATTAGTACTTTTAATTGACTTTTTTATTATTCTTAGCACCACTTGCGCATGCGTCAACACCGGTGGTTGGCAAATTGTTTCCAGAATACCAATTTGTGTGGTGGTATTATGCTGGATAATTTATCGAGAATGCCAGATTTTCTCTCTAAATCTATCTATACCTTTTGGATAAGAACGAAATTCCAGTTTCATCACATTCGGATTTTTTATAAATTTGTCTAAATAAAAAAATAAATCTCAGTAGTGTGTATTCGTCTTCAAAATTGTTTTTATACATGAGATCATAATTATGACGACTAAAACACACCTGAATCATGTTTTTTAAATATGCTCTGGGACTCGAATTTTGTATTCTGCGATCTGATACATGATTTGGTACATTCAAAAAGTTTTCTGCAACCAAAGATTTGACATTAACTTTTGAATTATTAATAGACGCTACTGCTTCTTCAAAATCAGTGAAGTCGTATAGCTTTCCTTTTTTTTTCATGGCGAGCTCTACTTGGCGGTGCACTTGGTCAGCGCTCATAAACGTGTGGCCAGGCTCTAAATAGTGTAGAGTAATTTGTTCTGCGCCAATCTCACTGCTGTTTACCATGTACACAAGCAGTGAATACAGAAGCCAATTTTTATTTTGCGCGGTACAGTTGTCGAGCCAAATATTTATGTTTGTTATATCTCTGTTACGAAGAAGGAAATAATAAAATGCAGTTATGATATCTTCTTGCTTTCTTCCGGCTAGAGCGTCATGCCATAAGACAGTTAGCGGCTTAGACTCTGATGTTATTTTACCTAAAGGTGCGAAGGTTTGGTTATACGCTACAAGACGCTGGCAGAATATAGCAGCTTTGAAAGATTCTAGCTTCAGCGCTGAAATAAATTGTTGTATCATCTTGTGGCATTTTTTTATGACTTTCATAGAGCTACCTCGCTTTCAAGTATTTATCGTGGTGCTTGGTCCAGTCAACACACACGGTGCAACTATCAGTCTGGTCGTGGGAAGTATTTTTCTTGTGTAAATTGTAGACCTCGCACACTTCACATTCCTCATTGCCAAGGCGGGCAAAAGATATGTTCATACTTTTTATATGCTTTCTATATAGCTCGTAGCTGACTTTTTGATCTGGATGTTTTTGAAGAAAATCGTTATGCATGTGAACAATATTCAAATCGCTTGGCAGATAGCGTCGTATTGGAGCATGTTCTCACCTGTAGTGAGGATCCATAGGATTAAATGATTCTATGTGCTGGTTTAACATATCTCGATTAAATGCAGGAGTTTTCTTATGTTTCCCTCTCTTGTTGCATATGGTGTCTGTCCAGATATCTTGAAGAATCCGATCATTTGTTTTCACGTAGCCTAAAGTGGTCAAGAAAAATATTTTACACACTTCCGGCTTCGTGTCATCTATTTTTTTTAAATAGAATGTCCTTCTTGACTTTCTCTTTGCTTCGGTTGTAATTTTTCTTTTAGAGATTGCTACCGCAGTGTGTGCGTTGACGAATAAATGTTGATCCTGTAAATTCATTTTCCTGTATTTGTTGTTGATTGCTTCTCAATCTGCCTGTGATATTTTAGCTGTACATTTTTTTAAGCAATTTTCGTTACACCCAGGTCGGACTAAATGTACTAATCTTTTTTTTGTTTTTGGCGTCTATTTTGCTTTTCACTGCAGATGTGTTATATTTTTGGCGTTTTCGTTGTGAAGATGCTTTTTGATCCAAGCTCTGTGACTTTTCATCTGTGGATAATATTTGCAAAACACCGACATCAATCGTGTTCCGACGTTTACGAACAAGCTTTTGCACAGGTTGCACAGTCTGCTTAATATCAAATGAACTCCTTCGCGACTTATGCAAAAAAAATCTATTTGCTATATCGAAAACCGTATTATTACAAATAGGAGAAAAACTTTTCAGAGCCAAATCAGTGTTTTTATTTCTTTGTAATTCTCGGGACTTGTTTCGTTTTACCTCATCAATAGAATCGTCGCTTGACGTATCAGACTCAGATGGTTTGTAATCTTTGTCATGGTCTGAGTCATCCGAATCATAATCACACGTCGTATTTAGATCCTGTCCGATTTTGTTGTTACATTCACCATTTGTAGATGGTGAAATAGGCGGGAATCCGCGAGTGCAGAGCGTCGCGCACGCGTCCGACCCGTTCAAACACTAACGCCGCACTGGTTACCCGCACCGCGCCCCGCCGCCGCGTGCGCTGATTCAGCTGAACTTATACACGCGCAAGAATACTTAGCGGCATTTTAGAATAGTTTTGTTGGATAGCGGCAATTTAGTCTTGAAAAGAACTTAAAATATTTGCCAGATTATTTAATAATTGCCGTTATATAAGAATTGCATTTGTATCTTGTAAAATTAATATGATGATATACAACGCTTAAATGTGGCAAAAGGCTTTTAGCGGCATTTAAGCATAGGATTCTTAAATAGTGGCTTTATAGTAATGAATTTTATACATCAATAATTTAAAAAAACTTTGCTAAAAAGCCGTTAAAGTACTTTTGTCGCATTATAGGGTAGGAAAATGATTTAACGGCAATATAGCTATTCAAAAGATGACAAATATTTTTTATAAATTTGGGTTTATGTAGCCTTAGCCGCAATTTAGCTTTGCAATGTCACAAAGCGGCATTTAAGTATAGGTATGATAGATAATTTGTGCATTTAACGGCATTTTATTTATTTTTTCTCTTTATAACTATAAAAGCTATTGAAACCGTTGTCAGATAGATCGATAGAAAAAAATTTACTGATAAAAATGGTTTAACAAAGTCAAAAATGACAAAATGTCACTTAACGGCATTCTAGTTAAAGGACGGCAGCACGGTCCAGTGGCGCATATGCTGAGCTAGTGTAGGAATTTCACATATTGTATAAAAAGTAATATTTGTTATAACTGTAGTGAAATGGAAAAGTATCTTCTTGGGTTTTCAATTAAACTACCTACAGTTTACGGATTTTATTGCGTGATATTTTATTGGTTCCACTTAGTTATTACATTTAAAACGAATGATCTAGAAACTACATTTTTATTTATTACTAGCTGACATTTCAAATTCTTTACAGGATTCATGGTCAAGGCAGACTGAGGTGATATTTGTCTTTTCCTTGAATGTATACGTTATCTCAAAGTACCTTTCTTGTCACAGATCCTTCCCCTCTTTAAGCCACACTGTATATAGGTAAAAGATCCATACAAAAAGGTACTTAAAGGGTGAATGTCATTAAAATCCTAAACAGTTAGCTACCGTAAAAATGTCTCTGTTTCAGAGAGCCCGGGGATCTGTGACAAGAAACACCTGGACGTTGAGATTCAGTATCACAGATCTACAAGACAACAAGCTCCGACCGCCGCGCCAATGTCACAGATCCCAGAAGAAAGAAAAACCAGTCACAGTAGAAAAACAACCTGCTGTCCTTACATACATCAAGGGCGTGACCAACAAAATTGACTACATCTTGAAGCGAGCTTCAATCAAAACTTACTACAAGCCGCAAACGAATACGATATGTCAATTCTTACCATAAGTCAAGTGTTAGTTACCCTTGCAAGAGGCCGGTGTCTACAAAATAGGCTGTGAATGTGGGCTCTCATATATTGGTGATTGAATCAGGCGTTACTTGGCGCAACTCCATTGTAACCCAATGGAAGGAAAGAAGAACCCACCACGCACCCTTGGATTGACCAGCCCAACTATTGCAATAGAAAAAGGTTGACAATACCGAACTCCTCCAAAAATATCAGGGATATAGGAATGGTATGGGTTCTAGGAAGATACCTGACTTGCAATATCCCGCTGTATGCGTCGACTATTCTTCGAAACGTGTATCGCCTCTGCACGAGGCATCGCTCCTGAGGATGCAATCCGAGGTTGCGTGGTGGGTTCCTCTTTCTTTCCATTAGGTCTCATATATTGGACAAATGAAGAGAAGCATAGGCGTTTGACTTAAAGAACATCATCATCATCATCCTCTTAGCGTTATCCCAGTTCTTCACAGTCCATCTAGGGTCCGCTTACTAGTCTAACCGGATTTGGCTGAATATTAGCTTTTCCACGGAGCGACTGCCTGGCTAACCTCCCCAACCCGATGGGATAGCTATATTCCTTGGTTTAGACTTGTGTCAGTTTACATGACAATCGGGACCGACGGCTTAACTTGCTCTCCGAGGCTCGTAACACTAATTCAATACGCACATAACTCCGAAAAATAATTGGTACGCGCCGTGGATTCCACCCTTAAAGAACATATAGCTGACATAAAAATAAACACTCAACAAAGTCTGTTGTGTGTGAACATGTGGAACAAGGAACAACCACGACCTGCGATTTGATGAAGCAAAGATACTCGCAAAAGCACTCCGTTATCCTCCAAGGATGATACGTGAGACTATTGAAATTAAAAAACAGCCTTATTTCAATAGAGAAGACGGTCGGAATGTTCCTCCAGTTTGATCCCTGTCATAAGGCTAATGAAACCTGTGGGCGGAGCGGAGAAGGCTAGGAATTTAGTTATTTACTGGAACGGAGTAATGGAGTTTGCTTAGGGTGTTTTCTTCGATAGCTTGAAGCGGAGCAGTGCTGTATTCCTAGGTCTTAGAAGCTGGTAAGCCACCCACAAAGTCAGTTTTCACACACACGACACTTTTGCGTACTTGAGTTTTTGAGAACTTTTTTGGCGTAGCGGCGCAGGCGCGGACTCGCGCTTCAGGGAGCGAATTTGGAACGACACTAATACGAGACTGGCAGAAGCGGAAGGGGTATGCGCGGGAGTAAGGTAATGCAGGATTTTGATTGGCCCTGGCGTGTTAGAAAAGAATGAATTTGAGTGAATTGTTGAGTGCGGTGATTATGAATGTTGCTAGATTAAATAATATTAATTTTTGTTTTGTGCGTGCTTGAGTGAATGGCTTTCTTTTTATAAATATATTAAATTTAATAACATATTCATCTAATTGATTGTGGCGCAGACAAAACCCAAGAAGAACAAAGTCACCAGAAGACCTAAGGACACTGTGAGCTTATTCTGCGTAAATAGTTACACCAAAGCTTAGTAATACCAAGTGTTAATATTTACTTAGATAACTTATACATTCAAGAAAAAGACTAATATCATCTCAGTCTGCCGAGACCATGAATCCCATAAAGAGTTCGAAACGTTGGCTAGTAATAAATAAAAAATGTAGTTTCTAGATCATTCGGTTTAAATTTAATAATTAAGTGGAACCAATATAACGCGATAAAATCCGTAAACTGTAGTTTAATTTCCGTTCAGGTGCTACGAGCAGACATTAAAAAAGGAGGAATACCTATTATAGAAATATTGCAATTGAGGTAAAAATTTAGGTTAAGAAGAATAAGATAGCAATGATTGATTTGTTCAGTTAGAAACCATTCTTTTAATTACGGAGTAAAATAATTAATTAATTTGACGGTCCTTTAAATTTTGCTTTTACTTTTTTATGTATTGCCTTTTATTTGTTAGTTATTTAAGTATAGAAATTATTGTTTTAATTTTTGTGTAAATAGCCACTTAGTTATAGTTAGTTTTAATGATATCAAATTAAATAATCCTTATGTGTTATATCAATAAATAATTATTTTATATATTAACATACATTAAGACATACTGATATGTATAATAAAAGTTCGAACAATAAATATTTATTAAAATATCACTATTTACTTGTAATCCGTAGACACACATTCACTACATCGTAGCACTGATTTGAGCGCTACGAAAAATGAAGTCTGTAGACATTGTGTTCAAGTGCGGAAGGACTTATTACTACAAATGAGTCTATATCTCTAATTAGCTGAACTTAAGGTTCCACGCCAGCAAATTAACAACATGATTATGTCTATTATTTTCCGCTCACTTTATTTTGGCAATGATCGCCTAGTGGCGATACCAATAGACTAAAACTTAAGGGTTATCGGGTTCAAATCCACGGCCCGCACCACTGACTTTTCGAAGTTATGTGTGTATTAAAATTTTTTAATATGCAAAATTTTGGTGTGATATACTTTTCCTCCATTAAACAGATGGGTAAAGGTCCTTCTTTTAAGGATCTAAGATGGACTTACGCCTTGTATTAAAATTTCATCCATATAATAAAAATGGCCTTTTTGCCCTTATTCTATAAAATATTAAGTTTATTGCTTGCCTAAAAATTGTTTACAACAATTTTTACAACCACTAGAACTTATCAAATAGCGATCAATTTCACACACAGTAACCAGGCGCCCAGACAACAGCAATAGTTGGCACATAGCTATCACGTTGAGCGTGAAATAATTAATACACCGGCGCTTACACCACTTATACCGAGAGCTCACCACGGTTGACTGACACCTGGTTCAATATTCATATTTGAATGGAACGAAACGTCATAATTTTGGTTAAAGTTCAGCTGTTACGGTTGGGATGACTTTTTATGAATTGAATCTTATTCATAATATAAAGCTATAGATATTGTCATATCTTTAGAGTCAATCAAATTTTAACTGCGAAGTGTATAAAAAAAGAACTTCGGGGTTCGCCATCATTGTTAGCAATGTAAATATTTTTATTAGTTAAACAATATAAGTGACAGCTGTGTCTGACCTTGCTTGATACTGAAATTACCTATAATTTTAAAGATAAGCTAAATAATACTTTTACTGATATTTTAAAATCTTGTTCTCTAAACATATGGCACAGCTTCATTTACTAACATGTTAATATCGCTACTGAAAATTCAATCCACACATTAAAGTCCTCCGTATGAACCTATACTATATATAGGTAACAACAGAGAAAACATATAATTAATCTTAAATGCCTACGATCATGCTATAAATAACGAATTTAACATACCAAGGTATCCATGACAACTAAGAGACGACAGACGAGCCCTACTCGTTAAAGTTCATGCGCAACCTAAATTCTATTCAATATGTGTGTGTATGCGATATAAAATATCAGGGGAACTTGAAGCGATGTAGTTCTGCGATAAAGAACCGCTCCATTCGGAGGACACGACCCGTAAATCGTTGCTTGCGTCCCCTTTTCTTCTAATACGCGGTTGGTTTGCGATTCCATGTTATTGTGTCGTACATAATGTTTGCCGGTATGAATGGGATCAAAATTGCACACTGCTTGCTTGCAAAAATATATTTTAAGTCTTTACCTGTGAAATACGGAAAATCTGTGTAAAGATACCTCCGTATTGTGCAATTACTTTTGAAAGATCTCTTTCTCTATAACAACCACGCAACGTA
Source organism: Euclidia mi (assembly GCA_944739405.2). Taxonomy (NCBI): domain Eukaryota; kingdom Metazoa; phylum Arthropoda; class Insecta; order Lepidoptera; family Erebidae; genus Euclidia; species Euclidia mi. Next base: position 21,581,012 of record OX123182.2, on the reverse strand, counting down.
ATCCTATAAAATATTAAGTAATTCTGTTTTGTTTTTATTGAATGTTTCTCAATTTACGGAAAACGTAAACTAGTACTACGCACTATGATTACGCAAAATAAATTTCCCAAATCATTAAATTTTTTATATTTTATGATTGTACGTTTTCTTGGATTATAAGGGTTGCATAACATGATCATATAATTATTTACTATCGTCCAGGAATAATTAGAAGTCTACAAAAAAGTTTTCACAAAATAAACATTCCTCTGATCATTTTGATCTAAAGAATATATTCTCACCAAAGAGCCAGCATCAATTAAAAGCATACATTTTCATCTCTTGCAAATGAATATGACAAATTGTTTAAAAGGTCGGTATAAATTTCATACTTCAGCTCTGTGTAACAAAGTTCTTCACAGTAAAATATGAACAGTAAATATCAGTGAAATGGTTATGCAGATGTAACAACAGGAAGCTCTGCAATAACTTAAGTCACAATAAAAATGCGCATAATTCATTAAATACATTTATTTATCGCCATTAAGAACGTGACATACAATGACAACATTTATATGTTACATATATTCATATAATGCACAATATTAAACTAAGTAACACATGTATCACAGAACATTTTGATAGTGCGAAATTAACCAATATTTTTACAATGTGGACGATTACCAAAAATCAAAATTACAATTCTTAAGGTCACTTGAAAAATAAAATATACACTATTTTTATTTTAAATAATTCGGGAGAGAAAGTCAAAGGTGGAGGAAGGATTTTATAATTAAATTCATTTCTACAAAATTAGCATTTTAATTGAAAATTAATGAGGTTACAGTTAAATTTAAAAATTTTAGAGTAATTCGTTATAACAGAAGATCAAAGTTTACATAATATATATTTAAAATAAACACAGTCATATTGAAGGTACAAAGTTATGAAATAATACTTGATTGTAATTATGAAAAGAAATATGCAGTATTAAGAAATATTTTAATTTACAATTTCAAACAAATACATCTCCCAATTACTTAAAATAAATATCAAAAAATGATCAATAGATTCTCAATGATTTATTAAATTTAGACATTTTAACTAACTAGCTGTACTTAATTTCGTATAAATTTTATACAATAATCATTTTATATTTATACTTTGGCATGACAAAGGTTTCTTGGCGCCATGTTTTAGACAGCTGAATGATCTTTATCCTTTTTCAGAAACGCTGCAATTAGTTTTAATATAAGTAAGCCTTTCTGTAAAACGGTTGGGCTCAGTTGTGCGAATGATCGTCAAGAAATTTAAAGTATAATTTTCTGAAAATTTTCCTAAAGCTAGCATACAGTGTATAAGTGTAGTAAGAGTATTTTGTATTTCCGACTGAAAAGGATATTTTGGTTGTACCTTTCATGAGCAGGCATCAATATGGAAAGATATTATTTTAGTATGGTATTAGTAAAAAATGCTTATTTATTCTGATTATTATGATAAACAAGCTGAATAATCTAAATACTTAACTGATGACATGCTTAGATTTACAAATACTTTACACAGTTTGACAAAAATAGAAGTAGCGCTCAAATCATGACTAATTCAAGTCACGTTTTGAGCTCTACTTCTTCGTTCTATTATCTTTTCATCAGAGTGTTTTGGAGTGCACGTTGAGGCGTCGGTCTCGGCTATTGTCCGAGGACATGAATCTTTAGGCCAGAACAGCGACATACGGGTGGTCTATAAACTGAAACTCAAGAGTTGGCCACAAACTCACACGACAGAATTCGCAACAACATTTCGTTCATACTATCATGCAATCATCGACTGGATAAGAAATATACAAGATTCTTTTAAAGTGATAGACTGTTGATAGCCTGTTAGAATCAATATTACAGGGTGAAATTTAATACTTTGTTCGCTTCCTGTTGTAATATGACAATATCTGTTAAGTTAATAAAATAATAATATTATGAAGTTAATCCAAGGCGCACACCAATAACTTTTCGAAGTTGAGTGTGTCAGAATCAGGAAAGCTCCCTATAGTGTAGAGACAGTTTTGATAAATAAAAGAGACAATTATCAAATCATACTTACATTTATTCAGTTTGGCACAAGGATATATCATTAGATTACGTCGTGATTCTACAAAAAAATATCTCTAAATAGCTTATCTATCGCAGTGTTTATACCAGAGATACTAAATTGATAAGATAGTTCATTACCGAGAGCTAATCCTAAGATTGACTATTACTATATGGTCTAAATAGGTTTACAGTTTAATACATGGCACTTCATAATAAAAATACATAATTTCAATGAATAAAAGCAGATAAAAATAAATACCGTCTCATATTTTATTAATTTATTGAATTTATTTGTATTATGAATGGATGAATAAACTGAGAATGTTTTCGAAAAAAATCAATGATGTAATTTGGAACTATTTTCAAATTGAATCAATTTAGTTGAATAGCTTATTTCAGATCCATTTAATTAGACAGATGTCTGCATTTATTACACATTTCATTTTAACTATTTTATCTGCTATTATCGTTATAAATAACAGGAAATTATCAACCAAAATATCACTACTTGAAAATATTGGATACACTGCAATCTAATAGTGCCAGACATAATCAAAATGATGTCACTTTCTTCAACAACAAGTCAATTTAATCCTATGTAATATAAAAACATTCTTCAATAACTACTTTTTAATAAAAATACCTTGAGCTATATATTTAGACGTAGCATATATGACCCCTCAGGCCTCAGGAGGATGAGGTATGTTTAAAAAATAAAAGGAAATAGTTACTAAACGAAACTGTCATTTTATCGATATGATCTAGCTAGACACAGACCCGCTTGTTAAAATATAGAATATTTCTGTACCTACACAAAAGTTCGCTTGTAGTAATATTTATACAAAACTCATAGGTTATCTTTACAATATGTCATTCAAATGTGGTGCCTCTGAGACAAATGGAAGCTATTTGGTTTTGTTCTTCCAATAGAAATCAAAGTGACAAAATCATAAGTATGTCTATTGCAAGTAAACTGGTGGAAATTATCTGGGTACATGACAATTACTCACTTCACAATTATAAAAAATGCGTTATTTGTAATTCGATACACAATTTTTTGTGCCATAAACAATTATTAACCAGTTAAAAATACGAGTATATTTCAAAGATATGTTGAAGATAAATATACAGTTTCGTAGTCTTATCTCCAGGGCAACACATTCAAGAGCTTAACATTATAATATTCTTTTTTTTTCTTTCGTTATAGTTTGGATCCGATTTAATAAAACTATATAGCATGAACTCATTAATTTGGTAATTGTGGCGAAAATTTAACTACATCTTATGGAACAGAGCTAAGGCACATTCCTAAACTGCAATATTGGTCTGTATGTACCTAATGAATACACAGCCAACAAAATTAATGAAGAAATCTCTGAAATATATTCTACCTACCATCATTTCATATTCGACTTGTAATGAAAAGATTCTTCAGAGCACTTCATTCTTGGAATTCAAATATGCAGGACGATTACGCTAATCAGTACTTACACTAGAAAGAGTTATCAACAAAGCACAACACAGCCAATGCTTATACCGAGTCTCGGTCAATCACTAAAAATGTTGCCTATTTAAATTCCAACAGATTAGAACAATATCGGCTACTTTAAAAATCTATTATACATTTCCTGTAACTTTTTCGCTATTACCTACATAGTTTTATACTCAGATACATTTTTGATTAACATGTTAAAATAAACTGGTACCACATAAACACAATAGTCATATTTTTCTACCATTCATGGCTATAATCTTGGTGGAAGTACATTACCAGCGTTTGCAGTTGTTTGTTGCTGTTGGCTTCAGCATACTAATGCAGATCGTTACGATATGTAGTCGGTACTCATCCACCGCCTTGCTCTCGGCAACGTTGCTACTGGTTCGTAGGGCAATCGTTCTCCGTCGTCAGCTGAACGATGCAGTGACGGGCTTAGACAGAATCATGGCATCATGATGAGGAGACTCTGGAACTTGCATTTGGATGTATCAGTATTGTGGGCGCAAATTTATCACACTTCTGATGTCAGAATCAGGAAAGCTCCCTATAGTGTAGAGACAGTTTTGATAAATAAAAGAGACAATTATCAAATCATACTTTCATTTATTCAGTTTGGCACAAGGATATATCTTTAGATTACGTCATGATTCTTCATTTACATTTAGAGCCCAGTTCGCAAAGCAAATGCATAGAACCAAGAGAAAGAACGGGCTATAAAAGTATGACCATGTGTCTACTTATCGTTCCCAACTAAAGTGGCTTCCTATACGTCAGCGCCGTAGTTTGCGTGCTCTCACTACCCTATACACTATTCTCACATTTCCTACTTCTCCTCATTATATGACTCCTTACTTTCAGTTCCTATGTTCTAATCATGAGTGAAATCTTCTCCTCTAATAATCTTCAACTCATGGTTCCTACTCACAGATCTTGTTTCCTACACTCCTCTTTCACCGTACAATCTATTCTTCTATGGAATGCTCTTCCTCCTGAGATCAGAATGGCCAAAACCAAATTCATCTTCAAGTCCAAAGTAAGGGAACTCTTGTTGGCTGAGTCCTTGAATGTATCATAAGTCGCTATCTTAACTAGGTATATGTTCATGTATATATGTATATTTACATGTATCAGTATAAGTAAGTCTATAATTTTACTCATCTCTGATTTTAGTTGTAATTATATACATATTATATATATATATATATATATATATATATATATATATATATATATCTATCTAAATAAATATTTGCATTTATTGTGTATACGGTGCCACCAAAAATGAGATCGACTTTATCATGTCGACGAAGAGGCAGATATTCAATGATGTCTCCGTGATCAATTCACTTAAAGTGGGGAGCGATCACCGAATGGTAAGAGGCACATTGAATATCTGTACAAGCCTCGAACGGTCGAGGTTGATAAAGTCCACGCTCCGACCGGCACCAGTTCATATCCAAAACCTCGAGAGCTTTCAGCTCGAACTCAAGAACCGTTTCGAATGCCTGCGCGAATGCGTAGATGTGGACGAGTACAGTAACGGGTTCGTGGATGCTGTCCATACAACAGGGGCTACATTTTTTAAGCCCCAGAAAAGCAAGAGAACCAGCAAGATCTCGGGTCCGACCCTCGAGCTGTTAGAGGAAAGGCGCAAGATGGTTCTGCTATCCTCCGACGACATGCCGAAATATCGGCACCTCAACAGTAGGATCTCTAAGTCTCTGACTCGCGAACTCCGCCAATACAACACAAAATGTGTTCGTGAGGCGATCGAGTAGAATAAGGGATCCAAAGTGTTCCAGAGGGATCTGTCTGTTGGGCAGAGTCAGCTAACAAAGCTGAAGACGGAGGATGGCAGAATCGTATCGTCCAAGCCTGAGCTCTTGGAGAAGATCGAAAGCTTCTATGGACAGCTGTACACGACAACGCAACAACCCGCAAGTACTCCAGCGTCAGACCCTAGAGCTGGATTGACCCGACACTATACCGAAGATATCCCGGACGTCAGCATGCACGAGATTAGTGTGGCTCTCAAACAGCTCAAAAACAACAAGGCGCCGGGTGATGACGGAATTACGAGCGAGCTTCTGATCTTCTGATAAAATGATAGTTTCGTTTAGTAACTATTTCCTTTTATTTTTTAAACATACCTCATCCTCCTGAGGCCTGAGGGGTCATATATGCTACGTCTAAATATATAGCTCAAGGTATTTTTATTAAAAAGTAGTTATTGAAGAATGTTTTTATATTACATAGGATTAAATTGACTTGTTGTTGAAGAAAGTGACATCATTTTGATTATGTCTGGCACTATTAGATTGCAGTGTATCCAATATTTTCAAGTAGTGATATTTTGGTTGATAATTTCCTGTTATTTATAACGATAATAGCAGATAAAATAGTTAAAATGAAATGTGTAATAAATGCAGACATCTGTCTAATTAAATGGATCTGAAATAAGCTATTCAACTAAATTGATTCAATTTGAAAATAGTTCCAAATTACATCATTGATTTTTTCCGAAAACATTCTCAGTTTATTCATCCATTCATAATACAAATAAATTCAATAAATTAATAAAATATGAGGCGGTATTTATTTTTATCTGCTTTTATTCATTGAAATTATGTATTTTTATTATGAAGTGCCATGTATTAAACTGTAAACCTATTTAGACCATATAGTAATAGTCAATCTTAGGATTAGCTCTCGGTAATGAACTATCTTATCAATTTAGTATCTCTGGTATAAACACTGCGATAGATAAGCTATTGAGATATATTTTTTTGTAGAATCACGACGTAATCTAATGATATATCCTTGTGCCAAAGTGAATAAATGTAAGTATGATTTGATAATTGTCTCTTTTATTTATCAAAACTGTCTCTACACTATAGGGAGCTTTCCTGATTCTGACACACTCAACTTCGAAAAGTTATTGGTGTGCGCCTTGGATTAACTTCATAATATTATTATTTTATTAACTTATAAGATATTGTCATATTACAACAGGAAGCGAACAAAGTATTAAATTTCACCCTGTAATATTGATTCTAACAGGCTATCAACAGTCTATCACTTTAAAATAATCTTGTATGGTTGATATAATAATGAAACCTTTTTGGTGATAAAACTTAATAGATTGTAAATTCACCGTCGCTGAATAAACAGCAGCCACCATCAAAATTAATGAATAACAAAAATGCAGTGAAATAATATGAATTCAAACAAAATATTACGTTCGAAAACCGTATTTAATTTATTGAACACCAATATGTTTACTTAAAATCGAAACAGCTACTTAGAAGAAAAAAGGAAGGGTGGAAAAAGAGGTATGGTATATTGTGGAAGCTGTGCAATATGGCTAAGGTAAGCCGATTCCTAAAAATGGCATTCTAGATTTTTTTGTCAGTCTATCGTCATCCATCCTCTCCATGTGCCCAAACCATCTTAACATGCCACTTTTCAATGCTTGTCACTACATCTTCTTTTACCCCACACCACTCTCGTATCGCACAATTCTTTACTCTGTCGGTCAAAGACACACCACATATACTTCTCAGTGCTCTCATTTCTACAGCATTTATTCTACTTTCAAATCTCTTCTGCCATACCCAACTTTCACTACCATACATAAGGGTAGGCACTAACACACCTCTATGTACAGCCAAACGTGCCTTTTTGGACACGTTTTGACTGTTCATAAACGCTTTCAGAGCTCCATTCACACTATTACCTGCATTAACTCTCTTTTCAATATCTTCTGCATTCTTACCATCTCTTGTAAACAACGTACCTAAGTAAACAAACTCATTCACTTATTCCACTCGCTGTCCATCGACCAAAACATTACAAACCTTAACGCATTCCTCTTTTTCAAAAACCATAACTTTCGTTTTACTTACATTCACTTTCGTTCCTTTCCTCTCTAACGCACCATGCATGATTGCTACCATCTCCTGCAACTCCTCCGCTGAAGATGCAAGTATTACCTGATCATCAGCATAAAGGAGGCATTTGACGAGTAACCCATTCATCCTTAATCCGCAGTCACTATGTTTTAAATCTTGCAAACAACTGTCCATGAAGAGGTTAAACAGCCACGGCGACGCTACACATCCCTGTCTAACACCTTTCTCGATGGTAAACCAGTCAGTGTAACTTGTAATAGTTGTGTCTTATGGGCTACACCCTAGACTGTAATACAGTACGTGAGTAAGGACTGGCACAGTGCGTAATACATTGTCTTTAGAGAGTCAGTGTCCGCCGAATGTCTAACTTTCTTAAAGATATACATATATCAACTTACGAGCCCAGGAAGTCACATTCTCAAGTTGAGACTTCCATGTCAGTAAGCTATCTTTTAAAACTCCTAGGTATTTTGGGTGCATAGGGTTCCCACCAAGAACTTAGGGTCCCAAGCCAACCTCACCTGCAAGTGGTGCACCTGCCGATCAACGGACGAGGCTCTGGCAAACAAAATATCCCGATAAGCGGCAATAGGCTCGCCACCTATTACGTGGGATCAAAACACTGGCGAAAAGTGGGCGTTTAATATGCCTCTGCCTACCCCTTCGGGGAAACAGACGTGAGTTTATGTATGTATGTAGGTATTTTACTGTGGAAGTTCTTAAAATTTGGGGGCACGAACACGAGGAACAGGAGTTATTGAGATTACAGGTATGAGCCTTAAGTACGAAAGAGTCATAGACCTGCGAGGGAGAAGATTTCAAATAAAAGGGAATAAAAACAGTTTTTTAAGATTAAGTGTAAGTACATTATTTGAAAGCCAACCCATCACAGCTCTAAGACCCTCTTCCGCGTTCCTTAAAGTCGAGGACCAGGTCTTACCGTGCGCCGCTAGTGCCGTGTCATCCGCATACGAATAAATAGAACAGTTTTTGAGAGGTAAATTACAGAGGTTGTTAATGTAAATTAAGAACAAAGTTAGGCCAAGAATTGAGCTTGGAGGGACGCCAAAATTCAGTGATTCAGTGTCGCTGATGACATCACCTATTTTGGTACACTTTCTACGATTACTAAGATAGTCATTGATTAGTTTGTGCGTGTGACCACGAATTCCAATTGTTTCAACTTTGTTTAATAAATGAGGAACAGACACAGTATCGAACGCCTTCGAAAGGTCCAAGAATATGCCCAGACATTTTGACTTTTCGTCAAGTTTTGAGACCACATGGTCTGTAAGTGAAGCAACGGCATCTTCAGTCGATTTTCCCTTTTTAAATCCGAACTGATTTGGCGCCAAGAGTCTATTGAATTCCAGAAAACCTATTAATCGACGGTTGATATTTTTTCCTAGGATTTTGGAGATGGTAGGCAGTACGGATATCGGCCTATAGTTGTCGACACTGTGTCTGTCCCCACCCTTAAGAATTGGGTGAACCATAGCCTTTTTAAGTGATGTAGGGAAGCAGACTGATGATAGAGATATATTGCAAATATGCGTTATAACTGGCACAAGCACAGGCAGACAGACATGATTTTAAAATTCTTGGCGAGATACCATCTCATCCTGGCGCAGCATCTGTGTGAAGACCAAGAATGAGTTGTTGTACCTCTTGTTCATCTATTGGTAAAAGCACTAATGAGTTGATTAGATTCGCATTCCTAGGGTCCTCATATGTTATTTGACTGGAACTAAACTTAGCCGCTAATTTACTACCGACGTTTGCAAAAAAGCCATTAACACCATTGACAGATGACGTATCATTATTAGTAATACATAAGAGTTCTTTGGAGGATGTGAAATTACTGTTAGTATTTGTAATATTCTTTATGACTTTCCAAGTGGCTTTGGGGTTATTTTTGGCTTTCATAAATTCACTCTTTTCATAAGCCATCTTTAAATTTTTAAGAAGTTTATTACAGAAGTTGCGATATCTTATGTAAGTGACCTTAAGCGTATAATTATTTGGGTCTTTCACTACATCGGATGACAGTTTATCCCTGTTTCGAATACAGCGTAGAAGACCGTTGGTAATCCAGGGTTTAAGTATTCTTTGTTTACATGGTAAAATAACATACTTTGAGTGATTCTTGATGCATGAACTAATAGTAGAAAGCAGAAGTTCTGTAGCGGAATTAGGGCCCTGTGTTTTCATTATATCGCTGTAGTCCATAGAAAACAGGTCTGAGATTATAGCACTGTAATCAACAATAGTTTTTTTAGCTTAAGGAGTTACAGGCATTCGTTTACAGTTAAAATTAATATAAGTAGGCTTATGGTCTGTCACATATGTGTCGAATACCAGAGTCGTAGTTTTCAGGTTGGATTTGATCATAACGTGATTCAAACATGATCTGTCACGAGTAGGGAATAGATGAGAGGGTATCAAACCATGAGATGCGATCATATTAAGATATTCGTTTGAATGTTGATTGTTTGTCGATATGTCCATGTTCATATCACCCATGATCACTATATTTTTCTGTTGTGATACAGATGTAAGAATATGATTTAATTCATTTATAAATTATTGCAATTTCTCACCGAATGAGAACGATATATTGCTACTACAGAAATATCTGAGTTTTTTAGATGACATATTAAGCCACTTGAGTCAGTAATTGACGGTTCCTTCATTGTATGTAGCAGCTCCAATTTTACATAAATAATTACTCCATCATTTTGATTTTTAGGATTGCTCATGTGATAGGAAACGTAGCCTTCTAACTGTGGAATTATTGGCGATGCATCCAACCAGCATTCTGTTAAAATTATTAATTCGCACGTAATGTTAGCGCTGTGTAGAAACACCGTGAAGGAGTCAAAATTACAATGAACACTGCGAATATTGATGTGCAGTATACTGACAGACTTCGGTGTTATTTGCAATAAGTCTCTATGAGAGTTTGGTGTGCAAATATGTGAGACTGGGATGTTGAAAGAATCTAATTCATTCTAATTCATTTAACATTACCGGGTCCATCATTTTTTAATTGGGGATAAAATACGCAGCTTTCGAGCTTGTAGTAAATGAGATCCTGACATATTGTGTGTAGTAATACTTGATTAGTGTTATGTGATGTAAAGAGGAGCTTATTGTTATGAGTACTACGTTTGAAATTAACGAAAGTGTGTAAGTAAATGTCCATTACACAATTAATTATTCTATAAATCATATAGTAGTATTGAGGCTTTGGCTGTAAGATTGAGGCATATAAACATATCTTAAAATATAAATTTACCATTAGTTTATATCTAAAAATGTAAACACAATGTGGTAAGGCTACAAAAGCTAGGCACTTGAAATATTGTGTCTCTATGAACGTGAATACGTCAATGCGACAGTTTTTTAATAAATACTTATAGTTTGGATTAGTATCAGGAAGCGTAAGTAGTAAACAATGACATTGGAATACTTTACATATCATAGAAATTACAATCATAATATAATATATAGATTATTGCAGAAAAGTATTTTACTTACATTAACTTTACGAAATAAATGTTGTGTAATTACTAAAAAAGAGAGTACATGGAAGGATCTATTCTTTTTTAAGTAACAGTTTAAGGCAATGACTAGAGCGTATAGTGATTGCTTCCATACCCTCACGTTCTCTAACAAATATCTTTCCATTATAGAACCAGCAAAATTTAAAATTATTTGACTTACAGAAGTTACGAGCTTCATAAAACAACTGACGTATACTTCCGGGTAGATGTTCGGCAATATATACAGGAAAAATATGACCAATAATACCAATATGCTCCGTATTAAGTTTTTCTGATGGTGGAAGACCTTTATTAAAAGTACGAGCGCCATTGATTACCTGATTTTTCAGTGGAACATTTACGAATTCGGCTACGATTGGTCTATTTGAGCCCTTTTTTCCCGGTAATCGGTATACGTCACATAGCTCAGAGGATTTTACCGGAACTTGCATAGCATTGCAGGTTTTAATTATATTAGATGTTAAGTCATTAGTAGTTTCCTTCTCATTATGGGGCACTTTCCTTATTGCTATTGTGGAGGATCACTGACTATGTTGCAAGTCAGTGACTTTTTTTTCAAGCTCCATGATATAACTGCGCTGCTCCAACCTTTCTTTTTCTAATTTTTCTATCGTAAGTTTCATCGCTTCGTAGGCATCTTTCATAAACTCAATCGCCTTTTCTATATCAGTATTTGTTTTCTGTATGTTTGCATTCTGTTTCTTGACCTCGGCAATATCATCCGACAGTTTACGCAAAATTGACTCTTGGTCCGACTTCCATGAGGCCAGCATAGTCGTTATTTTATCTTCGAACGATTTCATATCATTTTCTGGTGAAAAATCGGGTCGTAGGCGCTTATTTCTCGATGTTACATTACTGACATCTGATGATTCAGGTGTGTTTAAGACGAGCTGATTCTCGTTGGTTTCTACGCCAGGAGGTGGAGAATGTGCAATTCTTGGCATCTTGTGTTTACAAGGATTGCGTACGCAGCAAAAATTAGAGACCGGAGTTAGATATTAGCGCCGTGTACAAGCGTAGGCCGCAGGCAACCGTAGTAGAGGTAGACACAGAGCGCGGCTCTTTCCAGCTACAGGCACAGTACGACACAGTGTTTAGTGAGCGTAGTTTCTCTAACTCGACGCGGCGCGGCGCTGCGCGGCGGCGGCGCGGGCAGCGCGCGGTATAGCGAGTGGTGGGGAAGTGAAAGGTGACTCGAAACGATACAGTACGACACAGATCGCGACTCTTTCCAACTACACAACACAGTGTTTTTTCTACTTAGTCCGTTATTTAAAATTTAGAGTTTTAAAATGTTTATAACTTTATAACCACTTAGTCTTTTTCAATTCTGATTTCAAACTTATCACCACAGTTTCTTACTGCACTACGCAGGCTATTTTGTACTTGTTATTTTTTAATTTTACGCACGTATAGATTTTAAATTGATGCAGAAACTTAGAACACGTCTTTCTCAACCGATCGCTCGGGGAAGGGGAGCTAATGGCTAAGTGATGCGTCTATTATTTATGTAGCCTTTGATTTATTTGTTTCGTTTTGTGGTTGGTTTATTTTAGAACTTGAATGTATCGATATTATAGAATGGCTTATGTTTAACTTACCACCAGATATAGTAACATATTACAGACAAAAATAGTAAATAATCACCAAAATGAAACCCGCATTCTAATGTAAATTATAACCAAAGCTTTACCATTTCGCTATCCTATTTAAGCTAAATGACTACAAATAAATAATTGAACCAAAAAGTAGTAAATGATCACCAAAATTGAACCAGCATTTTAATGTAAAATTATAACCAAAGCTTTATTGTTAGTTGTATGAAATACCAACACATAAATTGGATTTGGTTACACCATCTACTTTAATAAACTAAGTTGACGGAGCCCTGCTACGCAGTGTTCCTATTTTTGAATAAGGGTCACAAGAGAACCAAATATAACCTATTTATTTGGTGATTATTTACTACATTTAGTGTTTGAATACAATTTGAAGTGCAGTCGTGACTAAAATAGCTAGCACTATTGCAATTTAAGACTTAATTTTTCTGGTGTTAAATATATTTTTTGGTTAAAGAACCTAAGGATATCAAAGCATTTTATGGTGGTCATTATATTTAACGCCTTATAGAATTGTCTTAGTGTGATATTCTTTCATATGGAAATGAAGATATTTCGCAAATAAGTAACGTATTAAAAGCATGCTTTATTCTTTACTAAAGCGCTGAAATATCGCTAATATAATTACCAAAAAATTGTAAAGCTGAATAGTTTGCTTAGTTGAACGCTAATCTCTGGAATTCTGGTTTGATTTTTTTAGCCCATTTATCCGATCGTTTATGCAGCTATTAATGATTACAAGGAAATTTTCGTTTTTTTTCAAAAATTTAACTGTAAAGATACGTCGTCTTTGTAGCATGTGTAAATCTCGAGGGACTACCTTGTATCCATCCGTCCGAGCAAAAGGCTTGAAACTGTTTTTTTAATACAATACTTTTTCCTAACACATTTAATATAATGTTTTACCACTACATGGCTGCTTATGTAACAACATTAAATGTGTCATTAACTGTGATATCACAACAATAAATTCAAATAAGAATTAACCGATACCATCATAAGCAACGGACCTCGCAAGTAAGTCTTATCAGTATTTTTATATCTAGTCTCTCTCAACTTCAATCTTATAACTATAACAACATTTATACGTACTAAAATCCATAATAACGATTGGGTTAACTGATCAAACAATTTTATTTACACCGTAACTTAGTGCCGCATTGAAATACCAACTTATTATTCTCATAAAGAGAAAACTTTTAGCCGCAGCCTATCCTACGGAGCAGAATTAAATCAGAATCCGTTGGCAAATTAAACATAGAACAGTATGACGAATGTCGCGATACGAGTGACGCATGACGATCAGATAAGACTTTATGACTTTATTATGAAGTTAACATTTGGCCCACGATTGAATGTGTGTTTACGACGTTTTTGTCTATGCTATTTGGAGTTCCTTGTGCTAATATTGTTTTACATTGCAACGAATATTTTAACTCTTCCAGAGCATACTCACAGCTTCGCTTGCGGGATATGTCGTTAAAAAGGGGTCTGACAAATTATATGTACATATAATCATAAACTTCATTTCCTTTTTGCAGCACCTTAGGGGATGATTTTGGAAATAAGTGTTTCATCAAAATCAATTTAGCCACGAGAGCGAAACGGATTAAAAACCTTTGGCGTTTGTAAAAGGTGAGGTAAGTTAAGTGTGAGGGTAAGTAGTGAGGGTAAGTTAAAAATAATTTTTATTAAATAGTATATCTCAGCAATATTGCTTCACATGAATAAGGCCAATAATTTTCTACTATTTTTTATAAAAGAAGCGCTGCGATGTATCGAATTCAGAGTAACAAAGGTTTTACGTGTTTTCCTTGTAATTAAAGCATGCTACGTTGCTGTTTCATAACGGAATTCATGCAAAAGAGATTTTTAACTAATGTATGACTGTATTATACTGACTGCATTATAAAATAAAATATTGTAGTGTTGTTTGTATGTCAATATTATTATTATAGTAGAGGACAAGAAATATTTAACTCAATGTCTATTTTAGATGGGATCCTGCCTTTTCGCCGAATATTGTTTGGCCGATTATCACTTGCCAACCAACGTTTCGCCTATTTTTCACTTTGACGACTAACGATTGTCAAATTTTTGTATGACAACGTTTCATTTGGTAGAATGATTGTTAAGCTGATTATTGTAATGACAAAAAACGTTTGGGGCATGTATCTTTTGTCAAATTATTAGGCCAGACAACTTTTAGACGAATAACGTTTCGTCTGTTCAGGTGATGTTTCGGGAAGTTCAGGTGAAATCGAAAGGAATTGGTTAGGTTAGGTTAGTATGCTGATAAACAATGCACGTCAACTGAAACAATGGCTGGTTAGGTTAGGTTAGAACTTCTACCACAACGCACGAGCCGACCGAGCGAAGCGAGCGTGCCGCGGCAGCGGCCGGCGAAGTGCCAGAACCAAATCGCTTTTATTTCACTACACAGGGCATTTAAATATGCTACATCGGTTAGGTTAGAACTGCGACAATAAAAGGAAGACCAAACGTAAAGTTGGCAACTGTGAGGTTGGGAAATAAAAACAAAATTATATCACAAGTTGGCAAATGATTATTCTGCGAAATAAAATTCTGCGAAACGTTAGTTGGCAAGTGATAATCGGCTGAACAATTTTCGGCGAAAAGGCAGAGATCCATTTTAGATACGTGTTATAGTCATTTATAGGGATGTAAAATTACGGTTTATTCAGAAGTCTGAGGTATACACACATCAGCATCTAGTCCCAAACTAAGCAGTGCTTGTACTATGGGTACTAGATAACATACATATTATACATAGAAACACCCAGACCAAGACAAACATCCATGTTCATGCACACAAATGTTTGACTTGAGCGGGAATCGAACCCGCAACCATCTGTGTACACTCCCGCTGCGCCAACCGGTCGTCAATTATTTGACCTTGACTTCAATATGTGTTTAATAAATATTTGGTAGGTAACTAGTATTTTATATAATTATAGTCTTGCCAAACAATCATAAACTTTGTGTTGTATTCCTGCAAGGTGCAAATCTGTCTTATAAAATGAAATGATGTGGAACTTTACAAAAAGAATTCGACTTATCTGTAATCCTGGTCACTGGTTTACTAACCGAGATATCTAAAAAAACGGTTAGTAAGCAGATATTTTTACACAGTCAAGATTAGAAAGGACAAGTGAGCTAAGGTTTCTAATGAAGCGGTGACCTTTGGATATTAAATCTTTAGTGTATGGGTTTTAAGAAACTCAGGTTATTTTTTAGATGAAATTTTTGTCTACTTATTTTGTAACGAGGCACTATGCGTGGTTCTGCTTGTAAGTAACAATTATTAATAAACATGATTATATCTTTGGCTATATAACTATAAATAAGCCTAAATTGTGTTTGTAACGTTTTCTCAACGTAATGAGTAATTTCAATCCAAAAAAACTAAGTAAAATTAAGTTAATAATGTGTCTTTGTTATCGCTTTACGAAAAAATACATTTCGGCTCGCTCTTTCCTCAAATTTTCTTAATATGTAATACCCAGTTACTTTTCTAATTCTCATTTAATTTTCAACTCTTAATAATAGGGCTATGTCCAGCAGCGGACTATCATATGATAGGCTGATTGATTGAATAATTGGATTAAAATCCACTTTATGCATGCACAATATACAAATATATATAATAACAAAACAAACTACGCTAAACAAATAGCAACACTTTACACAGAAAATAAATCTAAAGTGAACCACAATATTCTTCTGAAAAAAAGAAAACCGTCAGCCGTCTAACCATTCCACTTAAAGTGTGTCTGCGGTCAGAGACAGATGCCGTGGTGTGATTAGCAAACTTTTAAGCTTTAAGCTTTTTTCGAATCATTTAGCTCCTGCCTCTAACTTCTTTCAAGTAGGTTGTTGCGAGTTTTGATAATAGATTGAACATGAAACAAATTAAATGGCAAGTTTGGCGAATTGTTCTTGTAAAGTCTTTTGAATTTTCGTAATTTGTACACTTATTAATATTCATTATCAGTCATCATGACTACCACTGTTGGTGTCAATCACAGGCAAGTACAAGATAATTCACTTTAATTTTCTAATATTATGTATATTATCATATATTTCCGAAAATAATACAATTATAATAAAATACAGCGCTTACAGGAATTATCCTAATTATAATCTCTCTACATTACCTATAACTACACTACTATAACTCTTCATTTAAACAATAAATGGTTTAAAACCTTAAATTTATATATACCAGATGTAGATTTTCACAGATAAGTTAACTCACCTGTACGACGAGCATGCACCAATCCGTGCCATTAAATTAAAGCACCTACCCGCACCTTGGCTTACTGACGAAATTTAATACTTATGAAAAAGAAAGCGGCTCCCAAGGCGAAGTATAAATGTCGTCCTTCTCCTGGAAATTTGGAAAAATACACAAGTGCCAGAAATCTCTGCAATAAGGTGTGTAGTGTGTAGTGAAAACGGAGACCCAGTTAAAATCTGGAAATTTCTTAGAACACTGGGAGTTGGTAAGTCTCGCAATGACACAATCCCCAAAGATATAAATGTAGATTTGCTTATCGCACATTTCACTGCTTCACCCAAATTTGATTGGATAACTAAATCAAACACGTTACAAGACCTTTAACGTATCCCAGCTCCCAGATATTCACCTTTTGTTTTCGAGCAATTTTCCTGTTGTGGTGTTAAAAAGAGCATCATTTCAATCTCATCCAATGCTGTTGGTAATGACTGCATCAGTCGAAACATGATCCTGCCCATCCTAGATGAAATCCTCCCTGTCCTTTGTCATATCCTAAATTACTCAGTTACCAGTGGCGTCTTTCCATCAGCGTTGAAAGATGCACAAATAGTTCCAATAACTAAAAAATTCAAACCCTGTTCCATTACTGACTTCCGTCCTATATACATACTTCCATTCCTTTCCAAAGTCCTTGAGCGTCTTGTGCATACGCAACTCTGTACTTTTCTTTCCAAGAATGCTCTCCTGAATCCTTTCCAATCCGGTTTTCATCCTGGTTATAGTACTACCACAGCATTGGTTCATATCACTGATGAGATAAGGCTGGGCATGTATGGTGGAAAACTCACGCTGTTGTCCTTGCTTGATTGTAGCAACGCATTTAAAACCGTGGATTTCCACATCCTCCTTGCCATACTCCGCTTTATTAAAATATCTCCAACGGTAATTGACTGGTTTAATAGTTACCTGTTTGGACGCTGACAGCGTATACGTGTCGATGAGTCGTACTCCTCGTGGTGTAATACAACTGTCGGTGTACCGCAGGGTGGCGTGCTATCTCCGTTATTTTCGCAATTTTCATAAATTCTATCTCCAAACAGTTACTTTCATCATACCACCTTTATGCAGATGATCTGCACATATATTCACAGACACCACTAGAGTCAATTTCAACGGCGTTTTTTTATATTAACTCAGATTTGGCGCGTATCTGTAGGTGGAGTAAAAATTATGGCCTCAAGGTGAATCCGTCAAAAACACAGGTCATTCTAATTGGCAGTTCCAGGATGATTGCCAAGATCAATTGGCCACAGCTGCCACAGATTGAGTTCGATGGTAACATCTTAGCAATCTCAGATAACGTGAAAAGCCTTGGTATTTATCTGGACAAAACTTTTTCATGGGGAAGTCAAATACAGGAGACCAGCCGTAAACTGTTTGCTTCAGCTGGGTCATTGCGTAGGCTGAGGAACTTTTTTTCCCACCAGCACCAAGATTGCGCTTGCACAATCCTTGCTTCTCCCAATACTCGATTATGCCGATGTCAGCTATCTTGATCTTAATGAGGACCAACTTGATAAACTTGAGCGTCTCCAAAACTTCTGTATTAGATTCTGTTTTGGTTAACGCAAATATGATCATGTATCTGAATTTCGATCCAGGCTCAAGTGGCTCCCAATTCGATTTCGCCGGAATACTCATATTCTTATGTTACTGTACAACGTGTTGTTTAATCCTAATACCCCAACGTATCTTAAGGAACGTTTTAAGTTCCTTCATGACACACATTTAAGGACCTTGAGGTCGTCGGTGAATCTGAGACTGCAGATGCCAACACATTCCACAAACTTCTACGATAAATCCTTCGCTGTTCAAACTGCCCGTTTGTGAAATGCGCTGCCGGTCGAAATTAGGCAAGCTAAATCATTGAACATTTTTAAAAATGCACTAAAGAAGCACTATTTGTCATTGTAAACAAATTTTATCACGGTATTTTTTGTTCATATTATTATATGTATGTTTATGCATTAAATTTATGTATATGTATTATATTTATGTATATTATATATATGTTTATGTATGTATGTATCATATTATGTAATTTTTTATATATTTAGCACCTACCATATCTATTGTATATATGCCTGCGTATGTTTGTATAATAAATGAAAACAATTTATAGTAATCAGATACTTTTAGTCACTACACATCAAAGCTTTTTGTCTTTTCAGTCTGTCGATCCTAAGGTTGCCTGGAAGAGATCGCACTTTGCGATAAGGCCGCCCTTGTGCATTTGATATGTATATAGTAGTATACTTAAGTCATTTACACCGAATTTGTATGAACATTTGCACAATAAAGAATTATCTATCTATCTATCGAGATCACACAAGAAACATTCGTACGCCACTTCATGATTCAAATTAGGCCTATATTACTAACTAGGTTCTAGGACATACGGAATTCAAAACGCATCCGCCAACTACCCGCTTGACCAGCTCACTAACTTGGTAGCAATACATTATGATTATCTATTTAATCACGGACCTTATTCCCATGTTATACACAAAATAATACATACACGCATAGAGAGTGCACGGCCTTAACATAAATAGAAATGAGTTTTCTGCTTTTTGATAAACTATTCCTTCTTTATCCTTGGACAAAACAATTTTAGGTTTAATCTGCCAAAGATTTAGGGTCGAAAACAGGGAAGAAATATAGAATACTAGCTGACCCGGCAAACGTTGTTTTGCAATTTTTTTTTTTTTTTTGAAAAATAGATGTTGGCCTATTCTCATAGATACCGGAAAAGCACAAAAAATTTCATCAAAATCGGTCAAGCCGTTTCGGAGGAGTATGGGAACGAAAACTGTGACACGAGAATTTTATATATAGAATATTTGGTAGAAAAACAAGTTTGATAAAGGCAATGTAGTCTTCACGGCCGCAGGGGCTTTGAAATGGCAAATATCTGACGTCGAAAGAAACAAACGTACAGCGATATTGGAATAGTTGGAGCAGGTCGGCATGTATTAATAACATTGTGCCTGAAACCTGTGTGCTCTTTATATTTTCCTTAAAATAGAAGTGAACTCCCTTTGACTTTGATTTTTCAGTAAATATAGAAAAAACAAAAAATATACCTACATAAGTTGTACGTTTGTTTTTTAACACTAGAAGTGCGGGCGTTCCAAATTTGACCCATTTCGATTTTCTTTATGCTCTAACTAATATTTTATTGTACTTATAATCGTAACTTTTTACGACTTTTCATGAAATATGATGATTATTATTTATGCGAGACCCCCAAGCACGTAAATGCAAAATAAATATTTATTATCCCAATTCTAAGCGCGACTGTGCCAATTTAGACCCAGTCTTGGATATCTGAGTTTGACTTTATATTTCTTCTAAGTTAATAAAAAATGTCGTTGATTGGTCAATGTACGCGTAGGTACTCAAGCGCTATAAGATATACGCGGCGAAGGGAAGCGTGGGTGTAGAAATGGAGGGGTGCCATTGCACCCTAAAAATAATTATGCGGGGTATGCCCATTTAGATATCGCCTCCAAGAAAGGAAAACATATCACTTGTAAGTGACTATTTCACGTCTATTCTTGCTAAGAATCTAAAATTAAACAGAACAAGTATTATTGGTTCTATAAATAAAGCTCGCCGGCAATACCTGCTTGTGAAAACCAGCTGAATAAGAGTACAGTAGGTTGTATAATACAGTGGTACTAAAAGACAATATCACTTTGACAGTATATCAAGGAAAGCACAATAAAAATGTTCTTTTTAGCACTATGCACCCAGGTATTCAAATAGAAACTGGTACATACAAGGAAAACCCTGATGAACGATCATTTTACAATAGTTCAAAGTATGGGGTAGATGTAGTGGATGAAATGGCTCGTAGGTACTCTGTCAAAGCTCGGTCGAGCCCCTCTA
The DNA here is from genome assembly GCA_944739405.2 of Euclidia mi. NCBI lineage: Eukaryota > Metazoa > Arthropoda > Insecta > Lepidoptera > Erebidae > Euclidia > Euclidia mi. The sequence goes on along the minus strand of OX123182.2, from coordinate 21,560,134 downwards.
GGCGTTCGCCTCTTCACACTTTTATAATATGAGATATTGTCATCATCATCATCATCAGCCTTCCAACAGTCTACTGCTGGACTAGGCCTCTCCTTTGAATGGAGGAATTGGCCTACTATACCACGCTGGCCAAACGGGTAGTGGTATAGGGTTTGTATCAAGTTTTCCTTCTCTTACAGTGCTGTTCTCTGCATAATATGCTCCCTCTGTCGGCTCTTATGACACTCATGGGATGATATGGGGTGGTGGCATTCCGTATTCTTAATCCGTCACCACACGGACAATGATGAGATGAGATATTGTATTGTGACCTTAATGGGAAAAGAATCACCAGTCGGGATTTTATCTTAAAGTTAGGAGAGGAACTAGCTGAGCCATATGTAAATTGCATGAAAAGGTCTAATACTCATATAAATATACCAAATGAAAATGAAAAACCTGGACGTCAAGAGAAACACACTCGTTGGCAGGTAAAGTCTCTTTGTGACGGTAACAAGTCTCGAGTCAAATGCCAAGCTTGTAAAATAACAGTTTGCAGGAAGTGCACATCGAATGAGTGTTCCAATTGCTCATTTTGCGAGTCCGAACTCTAATCTCACTCATCTATTTAACTCTGATCATATTGTGATTGTGATTTTTATTTTTCTAAGCCAAAATACCTACATCAAAAATATGTGTGTTTTTTATGTAATACGTAATAAAATCATTTGTTCCTTAATTAAAAGTTTTATTTGTAAACATAACTTTACATTACTGAACCGAAAATAAAATGGACAAAATTGATCCATCCGCGCTTCTAGGGGTGTCAGGATGTTCCGCGCTTCTAGTGTTAAACACTGCACTTCTCTACTTAAACTATTTTGTAGGCACAACAATGATTTAGCTTGAGCACTAAAGGCTTTTATGAACAGCCAAAACATGTCCCAAAAAGGCAACTTTGGCTGTGCATAGAGGTGTATTAGTATCTTCACTAACGTATAGTAGTGAAAGTTGGGTATGGCAGAAGAGTCATGAAAATATAATAAATACTGTAAAAATGAGAGCACTGAGAAGTATGTGTCTTTACTCTGCCAGTCTTTGACAGGATTGTGTGATAAGAGAGTGTTGTGGGGTAAAAGAAGATGTAGTGACAAGCATCGAGAAGAGTATATTAAGGTGGTTTGGCCACGTGGAGGGGATGGATGACGAAAGACTGACCAAGCAGATATATAAGGCAAGTGTTAATGGGACAAAATACGAAAGGGAAGACCTAGACGGACGTTCTCTGACCAGATCGGAGACATCCTAAAAACAGGAAAAGTTAGAATTACCCTGAACAGAAGAGCATGCATGTGGAATCTGATGGGAGTGAATGAAGCAAGAGAGATATGTCAGGATCGTTGCAAATGGCGTTCCGTAGTCTCTGCATACCCCTCTGGGAAACAGGCGTGAGTCTATGTATACACCGCTATTTCTTAATTAGTACAAAAAAATTAACAGAGCACTAATTATCTTTAACTGATCATATTTATGTAGTTAAAAAATAAAAACACTAAGTCCCAAAACTGTCTCAAAACAGTCCACAAAAATACGTGATAATTGGCAAATGCAATACTAATACTAAGACCGACCCGCGCACAATCATAGTAAAATGAACCATTGATAAATTTCCAACCCCCCCCCCACGCCCCTCTGCTCCTGCGCCACGCCCCGACGATGCGACAAACAGTGCTAAATTGCTAGCGAAAGTAAGCGTATCTAATTTCGTTGCAAAAGTTAATTGTTTGTCTACGTTTGCCCGACGCGATGGCCTATAATATCAGTTCATATCACGGGAGTATGTAGCTATGCTTCGTGTGTTCTTTTTGAGTGGAAAAATCGCGAGTGCAGCTGTGTACCCATGGACATCTTATTGTGAGTGTACAAAAGTGAGCCGGTCAGTGTCAAACAATTAAAGCAGTGCATATTGGATGCTTTTGACAACGGTGGTGGACATTTCGAAGGAGAATGGAAATACTTGTAAGTTTAGTAAATAATACGTACTTAAGTAAATAATAATTTGATGCGGGCGGCTCAAAATCGGTCTGTGTTCTCCACACAACTTGAGGAAGGCCTATGTCCAGCAGTGGACGTCTCTAGGCTGACATGATGATGATAAAATAATATTTGTAAATAGCAGGTGATTCTTACTTCATAAATACGCCAACATTACTCTTTTCTTTTAGTCCAGAACACCTTCTTTTATTTTGATATATGTTTGCTTTCTAATTACATACCTCCGTATTTAATTACTTGTTAAACGATAAATTTTACCGGTCCTAAGCCCGAATGAAGTTTGAAGGAGAGGGTAGAATTAACAAAATTTAAAAATAACTACCTACATTTATTATTTTTCTTCATTTTATTTTCTATGGCTACCTACATCATAAGTGCGACAGAGAGAATGCGAATGAGTAGGATAGAATATTATCAATGAATTAGTGAATGGATTGTAAAATATAACTATGATTTAAGTGAGATTTTCTACAATAAACAAATGATAATAACTTTGCTCTTTAATGATATAATGAAATTCTTACGTCACATATATGATAATAATATCTTCGCTAATCTGTCCTTAAAGTTTTTGTACTAATTAAAAACAATGGTGTATATGTATGTACTATGATTTACTGCAAGCATTGTGCATATCTCTTGTGCGCTACAGAGCCTTCCTTGATTGCATTGCCAAAAATGAGTAAGATTAGGTTACATACATACATACATAGACTCACGCCTGTTTCCCCGAAGGGGTGGGCAGAGGTATGCCTCTGCCTACCCCTTCGGGGAAACAGGCGTGGATGTTAAACGCCCACTTTTCGCCAGTGTTTTGATCCCACGTAATAGGTGGCGAGCCTATTGCCGCTTATTGGGACATTTTGTTTGCCAGAGCCTCGTCCGTTGATCGGCAGGTGCACCACTTGCAGGTGAGGTTGGCTTGGGACCCTAAGTAAGATTAGGTTATCTCGTTATTTTAATATTTTGTGTTTAACACACGTTAAGGTCTGAAGTTTTGCTTATAATCTGCAACGTTTTAATTTCTCGAAGATTAACTTACAACCGGAACCCATCAACAAAAAATGAACTGTTCACCTAATATCGTCAATTTCCGTAGTAACTTCAGTTTCTCAAGAAAACGCTTGTAGAGCGTTCTCAACTCAAGAGGCTGTTAAAATGATATACTGGTACTAAAAGGTGGAGGATCGGTACTTTATAATAAATCATCTAGAACGGATAAGAAGTGGAAGTCATAAATCTAGCAGCTGCTACATGTCTAATAAACCCAGTAGGTTAACTTTCTTTCTAAAATTTTGGGGAAGTTAAAACGGGTCTAACTGTGCCTTGGTTGAAAACTTTTGCTTTTATAAGAACTAGGCTGCCTCGTTGGTCTCGTGGCGGTTGGGAGGTCTCGGGTTCGATTCCCGGGTCGGGCAAAGTGTTATTGGGTTTTCCGTTAGGAAATTCTATCAGTAGCAGCATGAAGTCTGGTAATGTGCCCAGTACGGCAAAAGGCTTGCCCCCTATTACGTGAGACCTAAAAATTCATGGCGAAATATGGGTGTAATATAACACCTCTGCCTACCCCTTCGGGAAAACAGGCGTGAGTCTATAAAAAAAATATATATAATAGACTTCACCTGCGGATTCACCCGCTTGAACTATACACTTAAACCTTCCTCAGGAATCACACTACATTTGGTAAAACGGTACATAATATCTGAATATTATGAAATCCTTCAAATCCAGTAGTCAAATCGGGTTGCATCTAGGATAACGCTTGGAGGATGATGACATAAGTATGGGGTTAAATATAATGACCACCATAAAATGCTTTGGTACCCTTAGTTCTTTAACCAAAAATATATGTATACTTAATATACCAGAAAAATAAAGTCTAAAATTACAATAGTACTAGCTATATTAGTTACGATTGCACTTCAAATTGTATTCGAACACCAAATGTAGAAAATGATCACCAAATAAATAGATTATGCTAGGCTCTCTTGTGACCCTTAATCCAAAAGTGGTGTAACCAAATCCAATTTATGTGTTGGTATTTCATATAACTAGTGATCATGATCAACTGGTGATCATTACTACTTTTGGGTTAACAATAATTTATTTGGAGTCATTTTGCTTAAAGAGGATAGCGAAATGTAAAAACTTTAGTTATACTTTTACATTTTAATGCGGGTTTCATTTTGGTGATCATTTACTATTTTTGTCTATCATAAGTTACTATAATATCTGGTGGTAAGTTAAACATAAGCCCATAAGTATTGCTAGTGGCGTTCTCAAAGACGTTACATCTGGTCTCATAGAGTACTGATAACCAATAAGTTCTAAATTATAACTACAGAGACACGTCGCGACCACGTGTTGTCGCGGCATAAGACACCAAAATGTCGTCTGCTTTTGAGGTTGCGGTCGGCTACAAAATATTCAAACGTCTAAAATTCTCTCTTCTACTTTTCTTATGCTGCATTTATTGCTTTTGCATTATCCAACATAGCAGATCTTATTCAACCTAACCTGCTCTATACATATCATAATTGGTAGCGCCATCTACCTTCCTATCTATAACGAATCGCATCAAGATCAATCGTTCCACGTCTAGTGCGAGCGATACCATATTTCCGTCCCGCTCTATCCCACTCCCTGGAAGAGGCACTGCCTTTCGCCTGATTCGTCGCCGCGATCGTCGACGCGAGTGACAGTCCAGAACATTCCGCTCGCTGAGAACGCCGTCTCGTTCGTATCGCGCCACATCGCTGTATGTGATTATTACCGCATATATAAACCGCTCGCAAGTGGGAGTGACGGTGAATTGAAGTGAAAACAAGCAGCTGCATCACGAAACCACCAGGAGACTGCCCTACGGAAACGAAGAAGGTTGTATAAGGTAAGTGCCCTCCATCCTTGAAATATCCTATACCCACTCAATCACCCCTTCCCGTAACCATCTCCTAGGCGGCGAAGAACCGCTATCCTCTGTATACAGTCCATTTCCTTCTCCAAGTCGCCTAGAACCCTACCTACGGGTTCAGTGTATCGCCGAACCATTTTTTTTATCCATACGAGTCGGATTCATTTACGTTTTTATACGTTATATCGCTATACCTAGGCAGTTATAGCACCTAGCTATACTCCTAATATATTCACATAACCGTCACATGGTTATTTCCGCCCGCATCAGTAGGTAAACTTTTATGTAGCTACCTACTTATTAAATTATTAATTCTGGAACTATCATAGTTGTCTTATAAATCTCATATTTCAAGCAACTTTTAATTCCTCAGCTCTAAAGTGTTGCCTACTTAGCCTACTTAGGTAAAATAATAGATACATTAGATATTCTTATTTTGTTTCGTTCTCATTAGCTTATACTTACGTAAGCATGTCACAACAAAAGAAGTCACGCGTGTCGGAAGACAAAGAGATGACAATCTTAGAAGCAAAACGCAATATTTTATTTGAGCGCATTCAAAACATCTATGAATGCTCAAAAACCGCATCTATGTCTGACAGTAATAGCGAAGCATTTCTCAGTTATTGTATGACAGTAGATAGTATTCGAACAGATTTTCATAAGTTGTTAGACGATTATAACGCAAGATTACTTTCTATCAATCCTGATGAAAAACCGAACTATCAGGCATATACCTCATTCGAAGATCTTTATTGTATTATTAAGCGTATACAATCGCAATTGGAGGGTAAATGTTCGGCAGAGCCCGTTGCCCGCAAACCGAGATTACCGCCAATCGAGATTATGTCGTTTGACGGAGATATACGAAATTGGCCGTTATTCTATGCGAGTTTTAAGTCTACAGTGCACGATAATGGTTCTCTGTCAGATGCTGACAGGTTGTACTATTTAATAGGTAAACTGTCACCGAAGGCCCAGTCCGTATTTGCAGGTGTCACACCCAGTGCTGAGAATTATCAGGTCATATTTCAGTCACTACTTGACAGATATCAGGACACGCGCGTCCTAGCGTCTACCTACTTTGACCAAGCTTTAAATCTCAAACTGTCCGGCAACGCGTCTGTCTCGAATTTCCAGCTGTTTATTGATAACTTCGTAACCGTGGTTAATTCTCTTAGGAATTTAAAATTAGAAGATCTTTCCGACTTTATGTTGCTTCAACTCGCTTTAACCTCTGGAACGCAGGCGGGACATACGTATGTCCCAGCAAAATTTGTTCCGTCCAGCGCTTGCGGGAAACACGTATGTCCCGCAACGACAGCGCCATGTTTCACTACTTGAAATGACGTTAAAATAATTCCACCAATAAGATTATGTTCCACTATTGCAAAGTATGAATATTCTTTTTGATTCTGCATTGTAATTGGCTGTCATTTTGAAAGACTTTTTTTGCAATAATAACGACTGAAAATTGTTTGCCACAAGTTCAATTTCGCGCGTTAGATTGACGACGGCTCTGCTTTGAAAAACGTGTAGCGTCGCAATCTCGTAATTTCACTATATGTATTATATGTCATTATACTCGGAAACTAATCTTGTTTGCTATAAAATATAGTTAAGATATGATCATTGTATAAATTATAACGAAAAACGATTTTCAAAATATCATTATCAAAAATGGCGGCAAGTTGTAAATACACCCGTCCGCATTTCAGTTTTGTAAGATTATGTAGTTAAAAGTCGGTTCTATTACTCATAACCTTTCTTATTTATCACAAACTAATGGGTAAATAATAATAAAATAATAAACTTATGGTTTTGATATTAACGAAAGTGTATCTAAGTCGGCACAGTTTCGCGCGCGATTATGGCGGCCGTTTCGTATTCCGATTATGTATTTGAACTTTTGTTGATTTATAAAAATATAAGTGAAGTTGATATTAACTGTTGATTAAATTCAATAAATCATTAAGTAAGGTATATAAAGTGATGTGAATAATTGCTAGTATGCTAAATATTTGTGAGATAGTGTGTGTTAAAAGTTTCACTGAAGAGGATTTTTTCATGTTTTCGAGTTTTATTTCAACGAACTGCAGAGAAAAGGTAATTATACATCATATATCTATAATAAGTTTTCTAAGCATATTTCAAGGATGCAAAAACCGTCATTATTTTTGTGATACGTTGAAAACTAACTGAGATATAGGTAAAATAATGACGCCGGTCAGCTGTTGCTCGATCAAGAGGTAAAGCAGCCTGCACTACCGGCCATTTTTTATTTTTAACGTCCCGCGCGGGAGGGGTTAAAAAAGTTTGACACTGATACAATTCGCGCATTCGAGATGACGGAACGCAATAATAAAATACCTACACTAGATAGTTTTATTTCGTTCATAAAATATCAGTGTCGAATATTTCATAATACGCAGTCTGGTTCACCTGGCCCGTCTAACACTAACAGCAACAAACAAAGGTTGAATAAATCGCGAAATAGTAATAATAACTCGGTCCCTAATCCACAATCTTACGTAACATGTTCGGAATCGAATAGTAATAATTCACAGAAGTGTATGTGCAGTAATATAGTGCACGACCACTTATACAAGTGTCCCGCTTTCGATAATTTACATGCAACCGCTCGTTTTAAATGCGTAAAAGATAACAAAGCTTGCATTAACTGCTTAAGCATAAAAAATAAAACAAGTAATTGTTCTAGTAAGACAAAGTGTCGATCATGTAATCAAAAACATCATACACTGTTACATTTCGATAAAAATAACCGGTTGTCAAGTCAAGCCGCTAACCTTGACACACTTACGCCGCAAGTGCAGAACACGGTAGCTGCGCCTTCCACGCCTCACAATGAGATATCGTTGTGTACGACATCCATTGCGCGGGCGGCACGCACGCGCGGACGGCCTTCGCGCGCTTGTAGTGATCAGAGCAGTGCTAGGCCGCCATGTATGGCGTCTAAGACTGTTCTGTTAGCGACAGCGCAAGTTATCATATATGATGTCAATGGGTCGCCGCACATGGTACGTTGTCTACTAGATAGCGCATCTCAGACCAATTTAATAACGTTAGAATTGTTCAAACGCCTCGGATTATGGAATAACTTTAAAAATACGAACTCAATAATCCGAGGGATAGGCGGATCAGAAAAATATTGCAAAGGTTCCGTAGATATTAAAATACATTCGCGTTTTGATAGGGACATTAATTTTAACATTTCTTCGCTTATCGTGGAACGTATTACGGACACGTTGCCAAACGCTAATGTGGACGTGTCGCTCCTCACACATCTCGAGTCATTACCACTAGCGGACTCGGAGTTTGCGAATCCGGCAGACATTGATGTTTTGATCGGAGCCGCAATATTCCCGCACTTGCTACTTACTAAAGTGGTACGTAGTGAGCAAAATAACTTACCGCCCGCTATTGAGACGGTATTTGGGTATGTGATTATGGGTACCGTACCTACATTACATACTTCTCAATTACGTCTTGCTGTTGTTATGTTCTTCAAGAAAACAATATTGACTCTCTTCTCAAGCGATTTTGGGAGCTTGAAGAGGTTACCGCACCGCCCTCGATGAGCCGTAAAGATCTCGAGTGTGAAGAGCATTTCCGCGCTACCACTGTTCGTGACGACAGTGGCAGATACGTTGTGGCGTTGCCATTCTGTGGTGACCCTTATTCGTTAGGCGACTCGTACGCTGCTGCGCTCAGACGTTTCCATTGTTTGGAACGTAAACTTGATGCATCACCTTAGTTACGCAGCGCCTATAATGACATCATTCGTGACTACATAGATAAAGGTTTTTTGAGTGTAGTTGTAAACAACGAGGGCAACTCTCTGCCCTCATATTATATCCCACATCACGGCGTAGTTCGCGAAGATAAAAACTCTACTAAACTTCGTGTGATTTTAGACGCTAGTTGTAAAACTACATCGGGTCAGTCGATTAATGACATTTTGCATGCCGGCCCCAATCTACAGGGTGATTTATTTAACATCATAATAAAGTTTCGTCTTTTCCAATTCGCTCTGTTAGCTGATTGCCGCCAAATGTTTCTCAATATCGGCGTTCGCGAATCTGACCGTAGATTTCAACGGGTCTTTTATCGTTTTGACAAGAAAGAACCTTTATCTGTGTATCAGTTCAATCGTGTTTGTTTTGGACTCAAGTCTAGCCCATATCACGCGTTACGAGTTGTTCACCAGTTGATCGCTGATGAAGGCGATCACTTTCCCGCCGCAGCGGCAGTTGCCACTTCCGCTTTGTACATGGATGACATTGCCTGTAGTGTCATATCCGCTCCGCTAGCAATTTCGCTTTGTGAAGAGCTTATTCAGCTTTTCAAGCGAGGCCAGTTTGATTTTGTCAAATGGACAAGCAACTCTAAGGAGGTTCTCGCACGCATACCAGATTCTCATAAAGCTTCTCCAGACATTGAGTTTGAGAAGTCTGTACCGCATAAGGTTCTCGGTTTACGCTGGGACAAATCCTACGATAGTTTTCGGTTTGACGTCTCACCACCAGATGATAAGTGCACCAAACGCACTATGCTCTCCACAGTGGCTCGACTATGGGACATAATGGGTTTTGTGGCTCCCACAATTTTGTACGCCAAGCTCTTGATCAAAGAGCTTTGGCTATCAAAGTGTGAGTGGGATGAAACACCCCCTGACCATATTGTCACCGCTTGGGGCCAGTTTTGTATTGAGCTTACCGCGCTTAATCAAGTTACTATTCCGCGTCATCTTGGGTTGGTAGATGGATGTACCATCAACTTGATCGGTTTCGCTGACGCCAGCGAGCGTGCTTACGGCGGAGTCGTATATCTGCAAGTCCGCATTGGTTCTAACTACTCGGTGCAGTTAGTTTGTGCCAAGTCTAAGGTCTCGCCTGTTAAAACCATTTCAGTTGCGAGACTGGAGTTGTGCGCGGCCCTTCTGCTGTCTCAGTTGCTCCGCAAGGTTCAAGACACAGTTTTGCCCCACTACACCATTAATAAATTATACGCATTTTCCGACTTCAAAGTAGTGCTCGCTTGGATTCATTCTTCTCCTCATCGCTGGCAGACTTTTGTCGCCAACCGCGTTAGCAAATTGATTGAACTGGTTCCTGCTACTTGTTTCAATCACGTCGCGGGTATTGAGAACCCCGCAGATTGCTTGTCTCGTGGTGTCACTCCACTTAATCTTCTGCACCATCCATTGTGGCGTCGTGGACCTTCTTGGATCTGCCATGATCCGTCAGAATGGCCCATGCAACCCTTTGACCACAGTGTAGAAGACGAAGATGTACCCGAACGGAAGTCTGTTTCTTATCCCGTGATTGCTGAGGTTGCGGAGTCTCCCATCTATGCACTCGCACTACGCATGTCATCGTGGTCTAAGTTACTCCGCGCCATCGTTTATGTCTATAGGTTTCTTAGGCACCTACCTAATGAGACTTTCGTATCAAGTACTGATATCAAATTCGCAGAATGTAAGTTACTACGAGCTGTACAAGCTGTTCATTTTAGTAACGACATTCAAAATTTAAAAGACAATGTACCTTGTTCTCCCGCTATCCTTAGACTCAAGCCGTTTCTCGATGATCACGGCGTCATACGCGTTGGGGGTCGTCTGTCAAATTCGGATGAACTTTATAACTACAAACATCGTTGTATTCTGCCGTGACATGATCATGTTGTCGACCTTCTTGTTGATTTTTATCACAAGAAGCACCTCCATGCCGGTCCGGAGTTGCTTATGTCCTTACTTAGGCATAAGTATTGGATTTTAGCCGCTCGACGAATAATTCGTCACAGAATACATAAATGTAACGTCTGTTTCAAATTTCGTCCGCGTCCGACTTTCCCTCCCATGGCCGATCTCCCTAGCCAGCGCGTCAACCAGGTTGCTAAAGCGTTTACACACACCGGTTGCGATTACGCAGGACCACTGCAGTATACGCCAGTGCGTGGTCGAGGTGTTAAAAGCCGTAAAGCCTGGCTATGTATCTTAACATGCTTAACGACGCGTGCTACGCATATTGAAGTTGCGACAGATTTAAGCACGGTGTCATTCCTGGCAGCCCTTAAACGATTTCTCTCACGGCGCGGCCCTATACAGTGTTTGTACACGGATAACGGCACTTGTTTTGTGGGCGCAAGCTCTTATTTACGCGACCTTTATAAGTTTCTCAGGGAAGAATATCGTACTCGTCTTCAGGAAGAACTTTCCATAAATCATATTGACTGGAAGTTTATTCCACCAGCATCACCGCATTTCGGTGGATGTTGGGAAAGCATGGTCAAAGTAATTAAAACGCATCTCTTCAAGGTTATAGGTCAACAGATCCTCTCTTACGAAGAGCTTTTAACTGTCCTTGCACAAGTCGAGGCACTGATCAACTCGCGTCCGCTCACGGCATTGAGTAGTGACCCTGCAGAACCATCCGCGTTAAGCCCTGCATATTTTCTGAACACAGTGCCATTATCGTCATTTCCGGCTCCTGAAGCAGACTCTTCAAGCTTGCTCCAGAGACATACTCTGCTGGATAAACTCGTGCAGTCGTTCTGGCGGTGCTGGCGTGCGGAATATCTACACCAGCTTCAGGCTAGATCCAAGTGGAATAGTCCTGCATTCCCTATACAGAAAGGTACGTTGGTCATTATAATACATGATAATGCTCCGCCGCTTTCATGGCCGTTAGCCATCGTAGAGAAATTGCATACTTCCAAGGACGGTACAACTCGCGTTGTTACCGTGAAAACCGCCAAAGGGAGTTACGTGCGCCCTGTTGTACGTCTCTGTCCGCTTCCAACTCAGTGAGATCTAGCCTGAAGTTGGACCTACCTCTTAGTTTAAGTATTTAGTTAGTAGTTTTCGCTATTATTGCGTTTGTAGTTTTAGCTGAAGTTAATTTAGATTAATTTTATTGTCATATCGCTGTCTTAGCCTATTGAGGGGTTATGCGGTAGTACACCCAACATAGCTAAGTTAAATTCTTTTTGTTTTATAGGCAACCCTTTAGGGCCGGGGGGATATGGTAGCGCCATCTACCTTCCTATCTATAACGAATCGCATCAAGATCAATCGTTCCACGTCTAGTGCGAGCGATACCATATTTCCGTCCCGCTCTATCCCACTCCCTGGAAGAGGCACTGCCTTTCGCCTGATTCGTCGCCGCGATCGTCGACGCGAGTGACAGTCCAGAACATTCCGCTCGCTGAGAACGCCGTCTCGTTCGTATCGCGCCGCATCGCTTATATAAACGCATATATAAACCACTCGCAAGTGGGAGTGACGGTGAATTGAAGTGAAAACAAGCAGCTGCATCACGAAACCACCAGGAGACTGCCCTACGGAAACGAAGAAGGTTGTATAAGGTAAGTGCCCTCCATCCTTGAAATATCCTATACCCACTCAATCACCCCTTCCCGTAACCATCTCCTAGGCGGCGAAGAACCGCTATCCTCTGTATACAGTCCATTTCCTTCTCCAAGTCGCCTAGAACCCTACCTACGGGTTCGGTGTATCGCCGAACCAATAATTATTATGTAATTATCGGACAATTAAACCAAACTAATTAGTCAGACTAATAATCCTTAATGCAATTCGAATGCGAATCATAACATGATTTGAGTAAGTAAATAGTAACATTATGTCGGATGGATGGAGGATCTGATGGTTGATAGAGTAGATAAGATCTCTGTCTAAACTATTAAACTAAGGCCTAGTTAAGGCATACACAGAGGTTGTAAACCTTGATAAATTCAAAATACCACTATTCCAATGCACTACTGTAAATGCACTATTGTACTTTTATTAATTGTATTCCAAACTAGGTTGTCTGAAAGACATCGCATTTTGCGATAAGACCGCCCTGTTGTGCAACTAGTTTTATGTCATGTCATTAAATATTGTATCTCTTTATGTTTACTGGTATACAATAAAGTGTTAATCAATCAATCAATTAATCAATCAATACCAAGTATAGATTTAACCTGGAGTCAGTACCTTTTAATCATACCAACATTGAATTTTCCACCTCAATCTCAAACCTTTGTACCTCAGGGTTGTGGACCCAAAGGTTCTATATCCAATGGTTATATTTTGTAATCCATCTATTAAACTTAATTATTAAATTGTTTAATAATCACGTAATTATGAGGGAGTAAAGACACAAAAAATCCTGAGCCTATCTCAGTTTTTTTAGTGTCTTTACTTTTATTAAATGACCTTATGGTAACTGTTCATTAGTGTGAAACAACTGCTAAAGTCGTTGTTGACAGCTAGTAGTAGCGCCATCTACCTTTCTATTGATAATTAATTATAATTAATTATCAATAGAATCGTTCCTCGCTTGCTTGTCCAATACGAGCGATCCTTTTTATTCCCTCCCTTTCTCCAAAAAGGCACGCCTATCTATGACTTTCTGACGTGTCCAAAAAAAATATGTCATTTTTATGGAAATAAACATATTTGCATACGTTAACAATTGGGTCAATGACATACATACATTTACAACATACAAAAAATACGCACATTTTTACCCGAATGTTCTCATCGTCAAATTTATACAAAACCCTTTATCTTCCGAAAATCAAACGAGGCCGATTCCACCATCATTCCAATCAATCAAATCATACATTAGCATCCCGATAAATTATCATACAGAATGCCAGTAAAATCTGAACGCAATCCGGCATCGTCACGTTGCCGGATCGGAGCCGTTACCGGTTTTATTTTTCGGAAAATTGGCTAGTCATAATAATACGCTAAGTCATAAATAAGGATCGAAATTGGCCCTCTCAAGGATTTCTTTTAACGGTACATTTCACTGTTGCTCTGTGATGAAGCGGTCCGAGTGAGGCGATGGCGGAAGCGATTTTGCTTCGTTATTACTTGTGACGTAATTGTGAGTGAACAGGCGGTCGATTCGAAGTTAAGCAACTTTGTTCCATCAAATTTTGGATAGGTGGCAGGAATGCATCATATTTAGACCTTTAATTAAACAAAACTACTTTTATTTTCGATTTTTTTCGTTGAACGCTTTTTTTCGCATTCTTCTTTTAATCTTTAAAATTAATATTATAAATGCATTAAAATTGACATGGATAGCAAAAACAATTGTTAACAATCGCATCATCAATAATTTTATTATATCTTCTTATTCCTATAGTGTTTTGCGTTAACACAAATATTATGATTTATTTATTTATTGATAGGAAACTGAATAGCTTATTTCCAAAGTACATAATATGGCAACAATGTGACACGAGATTCTAAAGCCTAGTTCATCCTAAAGCTATTATGCTACCTATTATAAACTGCTTACTTATGAAAAACTATTGGCATGTTACGAAACATTAACTACGAGTATAAACCCGCTACATCTCCGTCACTACATCTGTACCCCTATTTGACATTTGGACTTGCTTATTGGTGACATACTTTATATCTTGTTTATATGTTCCGCGCCGCATTGTCAACCATTGAGCCTTTCACTCTGTGTTTAGGCATATACATATTGCTTTGAAAGAAAACGGCTTTGACTCTGATTGCAAAAGGTTTGAATGATTGAAGTATTAGTTTTGTGCTGTGTGGTGTCCGGCGGAGTAGAATAGCCCTCCCTCACTCTTACCGAGGTGTCGTAAAAGGCGACTAAGGTACTTTGACGCTCGAAATGTCAGCTAAAAATAATAAACATTGACGTCCCCAGACATAGAGAAAACTCGATATAAACCCGGAAGTCTCTCCCGCTGTTAGGGACTTGACTGTCAAATACATAGAAATACCTAATACAGTCTAACTACCGACGTGATCATGGCTGTGGGAAATAATACTGTATATGTACCCCAGAGGGGTACCGGCGGAGCCGGAGAAACCCTCCTCGCCCTGTATCTACAGGACGAGGCTGCTCCTCGTATTCTGGGGGGAGCAACCTTACAGCTGCAGGCGGCGACGAGATTCGCCATACGTCACGCCGAAATCACCAATACCATAAGCGTAATTGCTCACGTCGGGGCGGAAAGTGGACATCGGAATGTCGATTTGCAACGTTGAATGTAAGAGGAGGAATAGATGAGTAACTGGGTGATGTCTACGAGCAATGAGTGACAGAAATTTGGATGTATTGTGTGTGAATGAGACTAAACGCAAGGGGAAAGAAATGCTGACGCGCGGCACGTTCACTGAAATATGGTCAGGGGTTACCAATGAAGAACATGGTAGTAAAGGCGTCGGTATAATTCTTTCAGAGCGAATGGCAGAATGCATGCGAGGGTATGAGTGTGTAAGTCCGCGCCTTATGTGGGTCCGGATGAAAGTAGGTCTGACGCCTCTTTTTGAAATAGGTGTATATGCACCGGACTCTTCCCACAATAAGGCGGTAAGAGAGGAATTTTGGGAACAAATGAGAGAGGTTGTGTTATTGCGTAAGTAGAACGAACGTATTGTCATGCTTGGAGATTTTAATGCAAAGGTTGGAGTGAAGCGCGACGGATATGAAAATGTACTTGGGACGTTCGGAGATAAAAGCGTGAATGACAATGGCGTATACTTGTTAGATGTGTGTGTGGAGATGGGTTTGTGTGTGATGAATACGTGGTTTCAGCACAAGCTGATACATAATTATGTACACATGGCGAAAGAAAGAAGGACATGGCATGTTTAGGAGCATGATAGATTTTGTGATAGTCGATGAAAGAATGAGAAAGAAAGTAATGGACACTAGGGCATATCGTGGACCAGATATTGGCACAGATCACTATTTGGTAATAACAAGAGTTGGTGGTATGTTTAATCGCTGGCGGCACAGACCTAAAGAGCCTGCTACCGAATTAGAACGTATAAAAATGGAAAGATTGAAAGATCAGCGCGTGAATGAGATGTACAAACAGCAATTGAGTGAACGGCTGGATAAAATCTGGAGTGATGTAAACGAGGAAAGTGTGAGTGATGTATGGTCGGTATTTAAAACCAGTGAAATGTGCTGAAGAGGTATGCGGTTTGAGTAAAAGAAGAAGTAAGAAATGTGAAAAGCTGACTGGTGGGATGATGAAACTCGAAGTATGGTTGAGAAAAAGAAAAAGGCGTGGCTGGATATCCTAGCAATAGAAGCAACCAATAGAGCTAGTGGTGGTATGAATGAATATATAGTTAAAGAAATGAAGGGCAAATATAGGTGTGTGAAAGCTAAGGGAATGTATAGAGAGGAAGAAGAACGAGAAAAAGAAGAAATGTGAGGAACAATTCGGCTTAATACAAAATAAATTAGCGGGTCTTAATCGCGTAAAATTATTATTTAAGGTATAAATACCTATGTGTTTCCGACGTTTCACTCGTCTTGCACCGAGCGTGGTCGCGGAGAGACTGATGAGAGCTCAGCGCCGTCTTGTGGAAGTGCGGGTTTCGGCACCTACCCTCACTTGGTCTTTATTTAAGTTCGCACTGTCTGTACTCCGACACACTACACTAATGACGTCTACACACTGTTGAGATTTATCACTGCGGCGGTGTTTACATTTGCTGATAACTGGATTCCAAGTAGCCGATAATCTATATAGAAGCTCGTGAAAGATGCGCGGGGTAAAACCATGAATGCTTCAATGAAAGTAATTAGGAACGAAAGAGGTGGAGTCATGAATGAAGAAAGAATGATACTAAAGTGCTGGAAGGATTATTTTGAGAGCTTATTCGAGAAAGATGTGAGTGGAATAGAGCCAGAAGAGACGATTGATATGCCTGTGGATCCGAGTGATGAAATTGGAGTGGATGAAATAATAAAAACACTAAAAGGTATGAGGTCAGGAAAGTCTGCTGGGTGTGATAAGGTGACGGCTGAAATTTTGAAGGCTGGCGATGGACTAATAGTAAACCTGCTGCATCGCCTTTTTAATCTATTGTTACGGACGGGGTAACGGGATTGGAAGGAAACACCGAGTAGCACTGATGACACTTTATTCAACTTGACACACGACACGCCGTTTAATTTCGACGCAGACAGCACCAACACTAGTGTCTTTTGCACTGCACTTTTCACTGCACTTCACTGCACTTTACTGCACTATACTTTCACTTCACCTTTTTTTACTACTTCTTCTTTCTTCCTTTACTTCTTCTTTTTCTTCTTCACTTTACCACTTTTCAACTTAAACTGGCGCTTAGCGCTTCTACACCGCCTTATATACCCCTAGGAATGTTCTAGATCTACTAATTTCGATTGTCTTTTCGTTATTCAATTGTTTTCCATCTCCTGTCTCTTTTTAACCTTTCCATTCCGACTTGAAGTTTCTAGAATTTTCTAATCTTTATTCGAAATATTTAAATATTCTTTTTAAATATTTGCCAAATATTCATAAACATTTTCAAAATTTCATAAAAACCATAATCCACATAACTGTTATGACTGGGATTTGAACCCACGCCATCAGAACGTGAGCGGGATGTGTTATCCGCACGGCCATCGCCTTGTTGTCAATGACTGATGAATTTGGCGAACACTTGACACAGTGTATACGTCATCGAGCTAAAAACTCATTTCCAAATAATAAAATAGTCTTCAAACCTCTTTGCTAATTATTGTGTTCGGCGACCGGCTAGTTTGTCGTGTAGACGTCAGTAGTACTTGGCAACGGTAGTGATGACAGCTTGACATGACACCGGCCGCCACAGTATGTTACATGCAGGGCCAGGTGCCAGATGACTGGACGAAGGCAGTGCTCGTCCCAATTTATAAAGGCAAAGGATCGCGGCAGGAATGTCATAATTATCGCGGGATCAGCCTTCTCAGTGTGGTAGGGCAAATGTATACCAGAATATTGATTGACAGAGTAATAAATGTGACTAATGACAAGATATGGGATGTGAAGCGGGATTTCGGAAGGGAATGGGATGTACGGATCAAGTCTGGTCCTTGCGCTGCGTAACCGAAAAATGTCTGGCAAAAAACCAAAAGGTATATTGCGCGTTCATAGACTTGGAAAAGGCTTATGATAGGGTGGATAGAAAGGAATTATGGAAGGTGCTATCTATGTTTGGGGTGGACAATTTTATAGTAAGAGCTCTAAAGTCTCTGTATAGGGGTTCTAGAGCCTGTGTTAGGATTAACGGTGCCTATACAGAATGGTTTGATATCTCCAAAGGTGTCAGACAGGGCTGCACAGCCTCGCCCTAGTTGTTTAATCTATTCATGGATAGCTGCATGAATGATATAAGAGAAAGTGAATGCGGGATCGATATGGTAGGAGTGCGTACTAAGTACCTCTTGTACGCCGATGATCAAGTCATTCTTGTGTCCTCGGCGAATGAGTTGCAGCAAATGATGGACTGTATGAACGAGAGCTTTAAAACGAAGGGTATGAAATTAAATGCAAGAAAGACGAAAGTGATGGTGTTTGAGAAGGATGAAAGTGTGACTGAGTGTAATATTGCGATTGAAGAGGAGCATGTTGGACAAGTTGAAGAATTTGTATATTTGGGTAGCATGTTTACAAGAGATGGAAGATGTAGATGTAGATAAGATTTTGAAAGGAGAGTGACTGTGGGAAACTGTGTGAATGGAGCGCTGCACGCCTTTATGAACGATCAGTCGGTGCCGAAAGAAACAAGACTGGCGGTTCATAATGGTGTGCTTGTGCCCACGCTGATGTATAGCAGTGAGCGTTGGGTATGGCAGAAAAAGCATGAAATCAGAATTAACGCAGTTGAGATGCGATCACTGTGTAGTATGTGTGGGGTGAGACTGATTGATAGAATTCCGAATGCAGTTGTAAGAGAGCGATGTGGCCTGAAAGAAGATGCTGTGACAAGAATTGAGAAAGGAATGCTGAGATGGTTTGGACACGTGGAGCGAATGACTGAAGAAAGAATGACGCACCAAATATATGAGGGATAAGTGTATGGGCAAGCCGGTCGCGGCCGACCTCGTAGGACATTCGTTGGCCAAATTGGTGACGTTTTGAAAAACGGCAAGGTCCGTAATGAATGTAGAGGAAGCGCGTGAGGTCTGTAAGGATAGAAGCAAGTGGCGTTCCGTTGTCTCTGTCTACCCCGACGGGAAAAAGGCGTGAGTAAATGTATGTATGTATGTATGTATGGGTATTAGTTGTTCGCATTTGGACTAGCTTAAGATTCAAATAAACGGCTTTCCCTAAAGCCTTGCATATGACTGTCTTGATTGTCTTATTATTTAGGGACGCGAAAGTATTGAAACTAATTTTAATCTACTTGACATAAGTTGTAATGATTAAAATATTAGACGTCCAAATTTAGAATCATGATGGCCGCCATTCCAGAAGCTTTTTGCTCCAACTGCTACAGTGAGTCTGGCTACAAACCGTGAGTATGCAACCCATGTTTTTGGAATAATTAATAAGAGTAGCATTAATTCGTAATAATTGAAATAGTTTTTTTTTCTCTTTATTTAATTTAGGGACTTTTAATACAAAGTAATATGTTAGTCCCATCGTACCCTAAGTATGTAATTTGTTACATACTAAGCTAAGTTTTATGTACATCAAAGCCTCTGATGAGTAAATATCCTAAATAAGTCCAGTGCAGATTCTGAGGTTGGATTTCCTAAAATATTTATAAAGTATCCAGTATCGTACCCATTTCTACAATATTTACTCATCAACGACTCTCTCTGTGTTCGATATTTGACGCAATCCGTCAGCAAGTGTTGGACATCATCACGTTTTCCACAAACCTCACAATTTGGAGACTCAGTTTTTTTCATTAGATATCCAAACTTTCTAGACGGATAGTGTCCTGAACGAAGTCTATGAGCTATAACAATTATATTTCTGCTTAATCTACTATTTATGAACCAGGGTACACGAGAAGGCTGATGTTGGATAGTCTTAAACCAAATACGTTTTTGTACACTTCGTTCATCAAAGTATTCTTTTAATTTGTCAAAGTATATATTTTTAATATTGGCAAGATAATCAGAATGCTGTAATTTAATGTTATATTCATTTCCTTCTATGGCTGTTCGTTTAGCCAACTTGTCAGCCTGTTCGTTACCCCGAATTCCTATATGTGAGGGAACCCATTGCAGTCTTAAAGTTATGCCAAGGTGATTTAGAAGTATAATTTGCTTTAATATTTCATAAGCTATCGGTGTACCTCTGAAGCCAGAGGCGCATCGAGCTATATGTTGTAAAGCACTTCTGCTGTTTGTTTAAATTAAAATTTGTTGACTTCTCACATGAATAGCTTGACTAATAAATAGTTACTCAACTTTTAAATAGTTACTCAACCTTATTTACATAACATAACTTGACGCTTGTTATCTGCGAAGGGGTAAGCAGAGGTGTATTACACACCCACTTTTCGCCAGTTATGTTTCGGTCCCAATGTAATAGAGGGCGAGCCTATTGCCATCTACCGGGCACATTATTAAGTGAGCGATATTTAACATATTTAATACACACATAACTTTGAAAAGTCAGAGGTGTGTGCCCGGGGTACCTGGGGATCGAACCCAAGAACTCGACTCGGCTGCCCGTTACGTACACCACAGGGCTACCGCCACTTTTTTGCAGCCTTATTTACAGCCTGGAAATATTATGAAATTATTAGGTGCTATGCATGATTTTTTTTTTAACAACACCCACACTAGGACTAAATTCTGTGTCGCGAGGGACTTTACAAACATATAACTAACGGACACAATGAAGACCCAGTCTGGGTCTTCATTGTGTCCGTTAGTAATTGTTTTGAGTCTGAGACTCAAAACAATTACTTTACTTGACACATTCGATACTCGACACATTTACTTGATATTGACGAGGTTTTCTTAAATATGACTTTGAGTAAACTTACTCTAGATAAGGTTTACTTTAATAGTAGTCTGAGAGATTCTTAAAAAAGTTCTCTAATCTTACGCATCACGTACGTCGTTCTGTGGTACCGAATTCTCAGCTCTTATTTACTGAGACGGAAATGCCAAAAGAGTGAAAGTAGCGGCCGCCTTCCATGAAATCCATGCGTATCAAGATTCTGACGAAAAAAATGCCCCAATTGGAATCCTAGTATTTACAAACGGTCCCAAATATGTAGGGCAAATTTTGCCACAGAAAATATTCGTGGCTCAGTTTCTTGAATAATAGACATTATATTGGTTTGGAAAATGCTAAAGAAATGAATATTAGATATGTGGGAGAAAATCCCTCTTTGTTAGCCTAGATCAGGTGTATTGAAATGTTTGACGGCGTGTTCAGACTGATAATATGGTTAAGACACAGCATACTGACGTCACTCTGTAGATAGGATAAAATGTGACAGATAACGTCATCTAGTGTAGATAGAGTTCATAGAGTTGTGGTAATCTGCCGTCGCTGTAGTGAATAATCGAGGGCCACTGCAGTAGTTTCAGTGAATAAGACATTACGAGAGTACCTCCTCATAAGCCCTGATAGCAGCTGAAAAATGCATTAGATTTTTCTTTGTTTGTGCCCTATAAATTAAAAAGTCTTTAAGCTCTTCTTTCTATTAATACTATTACACCAGGCAATGGAAAGCAACTACAGAAAAAAGTAAGAGATATGTGTTGACCTAGTCACGTCTCATACCTATTCTCCTCTTTTATTTTAATACCTATTTCGTATAAATAAGTAACTCTGTTGAACCTAGCTATAAAAACTAGTGTCTTTAACACTTTCAAGCTAGCAGGGTACATATTCGGCGTTAATTTTCCTCTAGAACACCAAGTTAATACGTAAAAGCTTAGTATTGAATTATTTTATGTTATATTAGTCTTATTTCTGTGTAATGTCCGTGTGGTGACGGATTAAGAATACGGAATGTCACCACCCCATATCATCCCATGGGTGTCGTAAGAGCCGACAGAGGGAGCATATTACGCAGAGAACAGCACTGTAAGAGAAGGAAAACTTGAAACAAACCCTATACCAACCCGTTTGGCCAGCGTGGTATAGTAGGCCAATTCCTCCTTTCAAAGGAGAGGCCTAGTCCAGCAGTGGACTGTTAAAGGCTGATGATGAGTCTTATTTCTCACACAACCAATTCATTATATCTACAACAAAATACTGTTATTTCTTACTATAAACACTAATAACCTGTACCTAAGTGGTATAGTCTTCAGCTCAATTTAAGCGATTATGGACTCTATTCCCTTGTGCTAAGGAACGATACTGTTAACGGCTGACGCCTCTTACCAGGCATATCAGGTTTATGTTATTAAGTTATTACATGGTTTCTAGGAGCAATTAACACATTATTATGGGTAGATAGATCTTTACATTATATAAGAAAACTGGCTATTATAATTGCTCTCTTCTAAACTGGGAGACTTTAAAAGAGAGCGATTTATATGTTAATAATCTTGAAAATAAATAAATTCTTAGGCTAAAATTCTGTTAAGCTTTTCATATCGTCGCGAGAGACACAAATTTAGCCTATGACTTGTTCTCTATCTGACAGGTATTGCTATTGATCATTTTGTATAAAATATGTATGTAATGTGAAACAGCATGCTTTCGCTAGTTAATTATCATACCATAAGGCACCACTTGGTGCGGTGTCTGATTATTTGAATGCCAGGACCAGAAAAGTCGACACTGTTTTTTTTTTTCTTTTTTATTTTAAGACAACTCCCGCACTAGGACTAAATCCTGTATCACGGGGGACTTAACAAACATACAACTAACGGACACAATTAAAACCCTGCATTTTTGTGTCACTGTATCTTTGTGACTTGTGTCTACTAAAATCAAAGCTATTTCTCATTATATGCCATAAGGGTTTCGTTTTTTGGTTTATTCGTACGAAAGCGTAATGACTCACTTGTATTTTCATGAGTGAAAATTATGTTATATTACAACTCTGTCTACCCTATCGGGGATGCAGGCGTGACGCTATAAAAAATGTTACCTGGACTCCCAACGCATTCAAGAACCTTCTCGAATGTCTACTTATATCACCAGGTGAAAATATTGTATTCAAATGATTACACATCACAGTAACGTATGATTTAACCCATACAGCGCAACCTGGCAGCGGTGCTTACAATATTCCAGTCACCGCAATACATTCGAATTGGCGTTCAAGATAGAAACTTCGATAACTCTAATGGCGAATATACAATGATCTTTTACGTTTGTATGTATACTAGGGGTAACAAACGCTTCTTTGGTATAGCATTAACAATTTTAAATATTCTCTTTTTAAGACATCTAGCGATAGCCTAGTGCAGAGACCGACGAACTGCTACGCAAAGGGTCCGAGTTCGAATCCACGGCGCGCACTAATGACTTTTCGGGGTTATGTGCGCATAAGATTGTATTTTATCGCTTGCTAAAAGGTGAAGGAAAACATCGTGAGGAAACCTGCATGTCTGAGAGTTTTCCATAATGTTCTCGAAAGACATGTGAAGTCTGCCAACCCGCACTACACAGCAGTGGGATAGTTTATATACAGGGCTGACGATGATGATATGACATCTAGAAGATTATTGAAATTAATACAATCTGTGTGCATTGCAGGCAGTACTGGTTCGATTTCAATAATTCTTTATCATAATACATAACATCACGCTGGCCACGAGTGCGGAGCACTAGCAGTAAATAACTCGTGTGCAGCCGCGGGCTTAGTTAAAAGTATTATTGCTTTGCTACTCGTTATCTCACCACGTCGTCTGTGTGGTGACGGATTAAGAATACGGAATGTCACCACCCCATATCATCCCATGGGTGTCGTAAGAGCCGATAGAGGGAGCATATTAGGCAGAGAACAGCACTGTAAGAGAAGGAAAACTTAATACAAACCCTATAACAACCCGTTTAGCCAGCGTGGTATAATAGGCCAATTCCTCCTTTCAAAGGAGAGGCCTAGTCCAGCAGTGGACTGTTAAAGGATGATTATTATGATGATGATGACTCGTTATCTATCCACACTATAAAATTTGATAAAAAGGGGGACTCTTTTTAATATTTGACATTAGCTTCATACAAAATATATCAAATATATATATATATCTCCAGTAGCCACTCCATCAATAAATGAATATTGGCACCGAGCGTAAATAGAAAGCACCAATTGTATTGTTCAACAGCTACCCACTTTTAGTTTCAGCGATTGTAATACCATATCCCACATGCAACCGCTCTTACCCCCGTATAACCAGGACCGATGAGCGAATATCTTATAGCGCACTACGATCGTTATTGGGTCCTTTATTTTGTGGAATTACTTCCTTAGTGGTCTTTTGGGCGAGATAAAACTGTTTTTCGGTGATTCTCGCGTCGAGAAAATCAGCCTTCTGAAAGCCTTTGCCCTGATTATCGGAAGCGGACAACGAGATTTTTATTTGTGGTAACTGTTCGTGAGACGTTCTGATGATGCTAAGTTCCGAGTTATAGCTCTTAGGTTCGTAAGGTATTGTGTGATGTGTGTGATGTCGGATGAGAAATATGGACTAGACGCGGCCGGATCTATATTTGATTAAAATGATAAATTAATCTCTTTACGGTATGTAGAGATTCTGCTTTCAGTCCACAGTATTTTTAAATGAAGTCGACTAAATTTCCTAGTGATAAATATCATGGACATGTAGAAAATTTTGGATATTCATTTGTAATTTTCCGCTTATAAGCGTTATATTGTGACCTCAATGTAGGTAATATTTGGCTCTATATCGAGTTAAGTACCTATGTGACACTTTTATTTATAAACAATTAATGAAGCAATGTTTTGTACTTTTATTTGATTTATAAAATTGATAATATTTTTCCTAGATCTTACCTTGATATTGTCACAACATCCAAAGACCAATGTAGGTACGACATTTTTATTTGATACTTTCACGCGTTCAGAGTAAACAGGTCTTACAGACAGGCAACTGAGGACCTTTTGAAGCACTTGCGGATCTGTAACTGTATCATATGAGTAGTTCTACCATATAATTATTTTAATAGACTGTCTCTGTGGTCCAGTGGATAGCGTATGCGTCTGCTGATCGGAGGTCCCGCATTCGAATCCCGGGTCGAGCAAAAAGTGTTACTGAGTTTTTCCTAATTGTCAGTAGCAGCAT
The DNA here is from genome assembly GCA_944739405.2 of Euclidia mi. Classification (NCBI taxonomy): domain Eukaryota; kingdom Metazoa; phylum Arthropoda; class Insecta; order Lepidoptera; family Erebidae; genus Euclidia; species Euclidia mi. The sequence goes on along the minus strand of OX123182.2, from coordinate 21,535,129 downwards.
GGAGTCTGGTGATGTGCCCGGCAACAGCTCTAGGCTCACCCTCTATTACGTGGGACCTAAAATTTCGTGGCGAAATGTGGGTGTAATATTACACGTCTGCCTACCCCTTCGGGGCTATAGGCGTGAGTCTATAAAAAACTCTTAATCAAATAAGACAACCGCGCACATGCGCCCACAGAGTTATACGTGCTATCGAAAACATATATTTGGGGTAAAAAAAAATTACTTTCAGTCTCAAGTTGTGTGAAGGCACTCTTGATTACTCTAAAGAGTTCAGAAACTCTATAGGGTATGAAGTAACTAGGTCAGTATCCATGATATTATCTACCATTATCTACCGAAAGGTAGATACATAATAACATCACCTTGCATACAGTCAAATGTCACAGCCATGTTCCAATACCTGCCCAATATATATCTATAAATACTTTCGCATTTATAATATTAGTAGAGAAAATCGTTTCAGCCGTTTAAGCGTAGTATATAATCATTAGTTTATATAAGCGAACAATGAAATCACCGTGCACAATATAACAATATGTATGTTGTGACAATACTGACAGATAGCACATGCGCAGCACTCCATACTACAGCGCATGCGTTCTTACTTCCAAGGGGAAAATTCGTGCCTTATGAAAATTCTACCCTCCCTACAATCCCTCCCAGTTTATTTTTTGCAACTTATGGTAGCCTATATCCGTCTCCATGGTCCAATATATCTCTATATTAAATTTCAATAAAATCGGTTCAGCCGTTTTAGCGTGAAAACGGAACATACATACATTCACTCATACATACATACACACTTTCGAATTTATAATATTAGTAGGGATGTGCATTCTACATGCATGTGTGTATTGCGTGTGAATCTCTCAATAATTAGTATTTTCATACACGCTCGTAGAATGGGCGTCATTAGAGTTGGTGCTTGTAAACACGATACATATTTTATGCACTGCGTGAGGGGTATAAATGAAAGCTAAAATATCATTCTGAGTTAATTTGACTGCCGCCTAAGTTTGTTCTATTAACTTATGTGAATTGTTAATAATACAATAATAATAAAATTGAGGCAACGATAGTCAAGTAGGAATATGCCACATTCATTGGGGTCCTGGGACAGTCATATTTAAATCTTATACTAATCTTAATATATAAAATCCTTGCGTTACTGACTGACTGACAGACACGCTACAGCCAAAACTATTGGGCGCAGGAAGCTGAAATTTGGCATGTATGTTCCTTGGGGACCGTAGGGGTGCACTAAGAAGGGATTTCCCGAAATGCCCACGGGATTGGCCAAAACGAGTAAATTTAAAAAAAAATGCAGGCGTAGCTGCTGGCGTCCTCTAGTATATTATAAAGCTGAACAGTTTGTTTATTTGTTTGGTAGGACGCGCTAATCTCAGGAACTACTAGTTCGATGTGAAAAATTCTGCCAGTGTTGGATAGCCCCTTTATCGATGAAGGTTATAGGCTATATAACACCGCACTATGAGCGACGGGAGCGGAGCAGTAGCCTTAAAAAACGCGGGTGTAACCACGGGCATCCTCTATATTTTATATTATAGTTAGAATTCAGAGTCCAATCTCATATCTGACCGACATGAGTTGATTAGAAGTTGGTGATCTGCACAACCAAACAGCAATAAGTTATTTGAAATTAAAGTTCAAATACCTATCTTCTATTCGTGAGAGAGATCATAACCTTCTTCTTTTTTGCCCCAGTCGTATGACTGTCAGTAGTACTACTGGGTTAATAAACTCTTCTTTTGTTGTGCAATCTATTAGTTTATGAAATACACTCCCTCCTGTAATCAGATTGTCCACCGACCGAGCATTTAAAATGAAATTTCGAGAGCTTCTTTTTGAGAGATTGATTTGACATTACTCTCAGCCATTCTTTACAATACTCTCATCATTATTGTTTTGTGTTTTTGTTACTAATGAGTTTGTATGAATATGGAGTTTCCGAAAAAAATAAAAACACTATTAGTTTTTATGTATATAGTTTGTATATATAGAACTAGATATTTTGTATGTAGTATATCACTATTACATATATAATAATTATTATGATGTTATACCTTGTAACTATTACATATAGTTAAATGTACCTACCACTTCTATCTCTGCACCACCTCAAGTAGAGAATGTCATAAGACATTATGTCCACCATTGTAGACGATGTATGTGCATAAAGAATTAAATAAATAAATAAATTGTCTTTCGGGATATATACCACGTACTGTATCCCGAAAAACAATTTAAAATAAGTTTAAATGACCACGAAAGCAATAAGTTATTCATTATTACGTTAAAGTTAATAAAACTATAATTGATACAACTCTTGCTAGAGTATCTCCTGCGACGCTTAACTTTACAGCTTACTCAAATCACACTCAAACTCGCGATAACTACTTTTGAATCACACAAAGTGTTGCTCCGTGTGGAGAAATCGAACTCACTACACGTGATACACTTGAAGTAGCGAAGCGACCACGTAAACTCCTGCGCTATATCTGCATTCCAATTATTGACTCAGCTTACTTACCTCTTCGAGTTAAATCAATCTCAATAGAAACCTGAACTGCCGTACGAGAACAAACGTTTCAGACCGAATCAAACACCCCACAATGCTGTTTCCCGTAAAAACAAAACGTCCCATGTGAACTTGTCGAGACCAAGTTGGACAGACTTTTGATATACTGCAATCTTTTTTATGCTCTGTAACTGTAGTATATTCTGTAGACCATCTGTTACAGCATATCGTTACCCTTTCGTTGGCGAGTTTAGTTCCAAAACTACCAACGGAACACTGTTTATTTTCCTTCGAATATAAGTTATAGGACTTCATGCTTTACTTTGTCGTCCGAGACTTGATAAAAGAGTCGAGACAACAAGAATAAGTTGTCGTAAGAATTACGAACTTTAGTTATTGTGAGAATGCTTCGACGTTTTGTATAGATGACGATGGGAGGGGAAAATTTGTCTCGTATACTTCCTTTATATTGTTTTGGATGATTACGGCTAGTAAAAAGTTAGGAGACAAATTCAGATTGGACTTTAAAGTTTCGTCGAAAAGTCTGATAAAGTTTCAAAATTACTGCTGGTAAAAAGTATCGTCTTTTCTCCCAGTCTAGCTATTATAAAGCGCATTAGCAACTTAAGAGTGGACCGAACACAAAAACTAGCAAAACAAGATACAATAAATATATCGCTACGCAGTGCGCTCTAAGTCTATCGAAGATAATAAAACCATTGCGTTTGCTTTTCCCTTTAATTGACAATGCCTATTGGAAACGAAAACATAAATAAAAAAGACAAAAGGGCGGCGCATAATCTCCAAAAGGACGGCTTATTTTAAAAAAGAATGTAAGTGGCGGTAGCCCAGTGGTGTACGTAACGGACTGCCGAGACGATGGTCTCGGGTTCGATCCCCAGGTACCTCGGGCACACACCTCTGACTTTTCGAAGTTATGTGTGTATTAAAAATGTTAATTATCGCTCGCTTAATAATGTGCCCGGTAGATGGCAATAGGCTCGCCCCCTATTACATTGGGACCGAAACATATCTGGCGAAGTGTGGGTGTGTAATACACCTCTGCCTACCCCTTCGGGGATAAAAGGCGTGAAGATATGTTATATGTTATGTTATGTAATCTATTTTAAAAATCTGTTCAAATTCTTCTTTTAAAATTCAGATACCGAACGGCTTCTATGAAACGCAATCAATCACACACTGACTAGAAAATGCGCATCGTAGTATGGTGCCGTCGTCTCACATCCCGGCTAATGCACTCGATAACAGATTTTCTGGGGCAGTCCTTTGTCCCAGGAATACCGCACATGCGTCCTCTCGGACAATGTTCCATGTAATAAAATATTATATTTAGTCATCAGTTGGATGTGTTTCGGAAGTTTTGTTGCGATATAAGTTATGTTGTTATTTAACAACATACCTTATATAATATACATATTTGCCAAAGTGAACCTTTCCTTTATTGGAATTGAGACTATACAGTGAGCTTTAAAAAATGATGACGTCCATAACATGTACAATATTCGGCACATGTCGAGTACTGAGCCTGTACTCGTATCAAAAGTGTCAGAAAACAGATTATTCAAAAGTTTGCAAACTTTCTCTTTTTTAAATTTGTGTAATAACATCAACCTTGTTTAGTTTTACCTGTACAGAGCGCAGTTTTCCTAAGACGTGAGAGTTATTTCAGGGTTTGACTACCTGGGTTTGGTTTCTAGGTAAGTTTATTATGTGTATAGGTGAGCATCGAACCCCCGGCACCCCAATCGTGCGAAGTGTAAGCAGAGATCGGCTACTATATACCTATTAGTGGCCATTAAACGCTAAAAAGTTATTTACGTTGAATAGACGGACAAAATCGGATAATATAATACTAGTTATAATAGAAAATGACAAAAAACTTACAATTGCGATAAGTTCAAATTTTATAGTTCTTAAAATAATATTCGCAAAACACGTCATGGCATTCTTTTAAATCACAAAAAGATAATTTAATTAACTTTAATCTGATCTTCCTAACATTTAATCGAAGTAATTTTCTTCGATTTGATTTTTAATTTAAAGAGGACAATAATTATCACCTTAACATAATATGTGTCCTTAGGGCGTAGGAATAATTAAAAAAAAATGCTGGAGATCTCGAGTCTCGCATTCCAGAGAAGAAACATACCAATTATTGAGTAAAACAGATATCTTTACATATGTATTCAGATAGTTATTATGTAATTACTAATGTGTGAAGTAAATAATTGTCTAAATACTTATATAAAAAAAACCACTCAAGAGTTTTACTTGAAACCAATATGCAGCAAAAGCTTTGTCGCATAAAATTTATGTCTCACACAGCTCTAAATCAACCACACCAGAGCCCTAGCACATAATATCAACAAAACGCAACAGGGTCACGTAAGTACGCACCGCAATTTCGGTCATAGTTGGCCAACTGTTCATTGCGCCACTTACCTATTCCCCGGGGTCCCGGAATAATGGGGTAACTCGATAAAAGATTTCCCGGGACAGCGATAGCTCACAACACTGCCATCGTGGCCATTTTAACTTCGTCCCAGAGAGGAAAGTTCGGCTAGATTTACACTACAGTGCAGTCATCATAAACAGTGAAGTGGGTTATTTAAAATGAAAGTTTTGGGTTTTGTTACCTGTGCGTTCTGTATGATATACGAGGTGAGTTATAGCATCAGTTGTGTTGTGACACTATGTGGTAGAGAATGTTATATTGTGAAATCTTTGTAGATATTATTTAATATTGTGAAATCTTTGTAGATATTGTAAAATCTTTGTAGATGTAATCCATTTGGTTGGAATGCTGGTATGACATGTATTATATTCATCTTCATGTGAAAAATAAAATTGTCGATAATAGAGAAATGGAAACCTTAAAATCTTTTTATCCATCATTACTGATAATCAGATTTAATTTTCTGTATTGTAGCTAATCGTAGCTAATCTTCGCCGAAAAGATATGAGAAAATATCATGAAATTGAACCTAAATACCTGAGCTTAATAATGAGCCTCAACAACCGTAGTTCATTATCGTCAACAGATTTGTTATTAAAAAATTTTTTATACTAAATTAGCGTATACTATAAGTAAGTTAGGGAATGCCAATCAGGACGCTGGACGCGAGACTGTGTCCTAGACAAACCGTTTAAAAGGCCTTTGAACCTTTATCAATTCAACTGTTTTATAATTCTTGGTACTCTCTCTCCTAAAATCTTGCGCTTCTTATTAGTTTTTTACATGAATTTACATACGATTTGGTTTAATATTACAGATATAAAACCGGTATTTTCAAGCGTCAATTATCAAGTCTTTAATTTTGTACTACAAAACATTTCTTACACAAATTGTTATAAAATCGGAATAATTTAATAAATGTTATTAAAATAACTTTTACACAGTTCAATAATTTTATCTGATTAGTCAGTTCTGAGAAATCTCTGATATGCTCCAGTTAAATTTATCGTGTAAAACTACAGATGAAATGAAGTAATTAATAAAAATAAACTGGTTGATATTAAAATTATATTCAGTGAACTAAGAAATATACGTTTGAATAAATGAATTAACTATTGTTATTATTTTGTGTTGCATGACAAAAGTTTTTTTTTTATGTTTAGGGCAGGTACATAAACGCTATCGAGTCCGTATTTTTTATCTGTTCCATTTCAGCTGGAAGCTGACGAAATCTGGAGATCGCAAAGTAAGTGCAGCAGCCGTTGAAATTGATTGTTTTGCCCTTGCAAAAATAAACATACACTTTGATTAAATGATCAGTGACGTGTCACATCTAATAAAAGTGAACAGATATTATGTTTCTTTTCTTTACATGAAGATCCCCAATCAATTTAAGAGGGTACCTGAAGATAGATTAGGTTATTCTTAAAGGGAGGGAAAACGCAGCTGTAAAGCCATAAGCAAGCTTCTAACAACACCTCATTAGGTACTTAAAGAAATCACTTGCAGTTTTACTGGAGCAAGTAGTTAGCTTCTATCTATGTATCTAAAATATTACTTTTATTACATTAATACTATTATGAACACTCTCAACTGGTAGTATAGTACAATTTTTAATTACAAAACTAATTTTACTGTACGCTAAATTCTGATTCTTTCTTGCAATATCAAGTTAGCGGACATACTGCCGAACAAGATGATCCAACATTATTTGAAGTGATATAACTTGCTAAGGTAGTCAATAGGTTGAACAAACTTGCATAACAACCAAATAGTTTGTTCCTATAGATTGTAAAGAGACTTTTACAATACTTCGACTTCGACTAACATGAGCAATCAAGACGACTACATTACTCGATACTAGATTTTTAAGTCATATAGATATACATATTTCAGCTTTAAACCACTAATCCGATTATTACATTAATATAAGTAATTTGAAAAGCCTTACCCTGACGCCAATTAATTATCCACGGATTTCGTGTGCATCTAAAACTAATTTCTGAAAAATTCACTCAATGTTTCTAACATTAACGATATCTGGCAATCTAGTTTATTAGTAACACGCTCATAAATAAGAACTAATTACTTAAGACTCTTTGTTTTCACCGGAAAACATATAACTGCTTTACTACTTTGGGCACGAATGATATATTCAGCGTTAAAAGTTATGCTACTCACAAGTCGTTGAAATTAAACTACAGTTTACGGATTCTATCGCGTTATATTGGTTTCACTTGTTATTACGTCGGCTAGTAATAAAAATGTAGTTTCTAGATCATTCGGTTTAAATGTAATAACAAGTGAAACCAATATAACGCGATAAAATCCGTAAACTGTAGTTTAATTTCAATGTGTAACATTCGCGTAAACCCAAGAAAATACTACTCACAAGTCGTCAAAATTATTTACATAATTCCGAAAAAGGTATACGTCATCTAATTTCAACATTACAATATACACGACTTATTTTCTTAGGACCAATAACTTGAACTATTCAATAGTCTTAACTAAATAGTGTGTAATCTCCTTAACTGTGTACAAAGCAACTCTACAGAGTGACTTTTCAACGGACAGTGGTTAAATCTGTATATATAAAATCCTTGCGGTACTGACTGACTGACAGACAAGCTACAGCCGAAACTATTTGGCGCAAGAAGCTGAAATTTAGCATTTATGTTCCTTGCGGACCGTGGGGGTGCAAAAAGACGGAAATCCCGAAATTCCCACGGGATCGGGCAAAACGGGAGATTCAAAAATATATGCGTGCGAAGCCGCTGGCGTCGACTAGTATCGACTAGTACTTGTATAACTCTGCATTTCCCGTCACACGTTCCTGTGGGAACTTAGCTTAGTTCTGAAACGTAGAATATTTTATATATATCTGGTATATTCTCGTATGTTTGTCGGTAAATTAGAAAAGTTATTTAGTGCACATATGCATTAATTAAAATTATAGAATTCGTTGCAAAGAGGCTTTTGTAGTAACATTTTCGACTTTGGCGTCAGCTCTGAAAAAACTCTAGTTGATGCAAATATTTGAAATAAGTATAAATCATATTAGAGGCACTGCAGATTCCATAAGGAAAGTAAAGTGCGGTAGAGTTCAACCCATTTGAACTCTACCGCACTTTACAGGGTTACTTTGCACCCGGGTTCGATTCCCAGGTCGGGCAAAAGAGTTACTGGGTTTTCCAAATTCTCAGTAGCGGCACGGAGTCTGGTGATGTGCAATGTGTGATAAAAATGACATTAATCATTTTAGGCCCATCTCTATCTTGCCGGCATTTAGTAAAATATTTGAAAAGATTTTATTAAAGCAGCTATTAAGACACTTTAATTTAAATAGTCTGCTTCTCAAAGATCAATACGGATTTACTAAAGGTAAATCCACTACTGATGCGGGTGTTGCTCTCATAAAACACGTTTATAAAGCTTGGGAGTCGTCTAAAAATGCTATCGGAGTATCTTGTGACCTCTCAAAAGCATTTGATTGCGTTCATTACGACACTCTACTGCGTAAGCTTCGCCACTACGGCGTAGAGGAAACCGCACTTAGTGTTGTCGAGTCGTACCTGCGGCAGAGATTTCAGTGCATCGATGTAAATGGGACTACATCCTCTAAATTACCTATACAGTTAGGCGTTCCACGAGGTTCAATTTTGGGTCCTTTTCGATTCTTTGTATATATTAATGACTTACCTTTTTATTTAAAAAACATCTGTGATGTTGTACTTTTTGCAGATGATACGTCACTTATTTTTAAAGTAGACAGGAATAGTAATCAATTTGATGATCTAAATAAATAATGCACTTATACAGGTTACACAATGGTTTAGCAAACAACCTAGTAATTAATTGTAAAAAAACTAAATGCGTTGAATTTGCTTTACCTAACGTTAGACAACTGGGACCTAATATTATGCTAGATAGGGAGGAACTTGACACAGTTGATTCGACAGTGTTTCTAGGCATTAGATAATAAGTTACAATGGGGTGCAAATATAGCATGCCTTTCAGGAATGCTCAGTTCTGCTGCGTAGGCTGTCAGAAAAGTTAGACAACTTACTGATATCGACACGGCTCGTTTAGTGTATTTTAGCTATTTTCATAGTGTCATGTCCTACGGCATTTTGTTATGGGGCAAAGCTGCGGATATTCAGAATATTATCGTACTACAGAAACGAGCGGTACGAGCAATATACATGTTAGGTGCAAAAGATACTCTTAGGGAACGCTTTAACCCTTTGACGACCAAGGGACATATGGTACTTCTATAAATTTTGATGGATGGAAATAGTGAAGAAGATGATTTACACCTTGACGAAAAAGGTCAAAGGATTTTGATACAGGATCAAGGGGTTTCTGATCTTTCTGATGATGAAGTTGAAGATGTGCCTGTTCAATTCAGGAATCAATAAGTCTGGCACCTGTACCATCAACGTCTACAATTCTTTTACCCATCACTGGAGCACAAAGTAATCAAAAACCAGTTTTCAAGTGAAACTAAGGAACATACGTGCCAAATAATTTTCTTGATTTTTGTGATGTGAAATATAATGGCTGCGAAGTACAGATTTTTCAAATAGTTGATGCTGATGTATTGACTCTCTTTGGCATAAGGAATTGTTCGAATAAATCGAAAACATCTTCCGAAAACAGCATTGACATAAGGAGAGGGACATGTACATTACAAGTTTTGGGGCATATCGTGTGAAAAATTGATGAAAAATATAGGACTATACATATTGATCGACTTTCTGAAACCTTTAGACATAGACACTGGAAGACGATGCAAATCTGGATCAGCGAAAAAAAAAATGAATCGCCCTAAAATTATATAACATTTATATGTGATACAATTTTAGGGCAATTCACTTTTTCACAAAAATATGGCAGGAGTAGATTATATACTTGTTGATCTTATAGTGTTATGAAGTATATTGCTGATTGAAAATAAAGTATATCTTCGATATTTTTTAATCTCTTAGATCTCACTGAATAATGCGCATACTATCTACTCAAAGCTTCACGATGAAATCAAAACTAGCCTGCAGTTCAGACAAGTTTAAGTTGGAAAAACGGTTTCTCTGTCAGGCCGCATCACGTTCCTACCTCAAAATCAAGTTCAGTTCCTAGATCTGTCAGACAAAGACAGTTTCCAATGCACCCCATTGATAACCAAAGTTCTGGAAGAGATGTGTCAGTTTATTCAATGTATAATAGAAATCAGAAAGAATAGAAATTGTGTTGTAAAATACATCTTTTCTAGACTAATGAATGGAAATGTTTCACTGGATTCTACCTAATTACTCCTAGCTTATTACTTTAAATTGTATACTTATCAATAAACAAACAATTTTTCTGTAATCAATTTGCTATTTTGTATATAAAAACTGATAAAATCTCTAAAACGTATAATATAATTTACTAGAACAAAAAGTACCACCAACGACCGTAGGGTGTATATGTACCATATGTGTCCCAAAGAAATCAAAAAAATCCAAAACATTATATTATATTTTAAGTTAAAATTAGGTTTATTTGATGCATAATTAACTGTTTCGTATAGTTTTTATCATAATATATGGTCCCATATCCTCATATAGACCTCCTTATGGTCCTGAAAGGGTTAACCCTTGCAGGACCATAAGGAGGTCTATAAGGATTCTTACAGTAGCCTCGCAATTCTTATTTGCTAATATATTGTATATTAGGCAAAATATAGGTTTATTTACTACAAAGAGTGACATATATAACATAAATACTCGAAACAGGCATAAGTTATATGCCCCTTATCATCGTTTACATAAAGTTAATAATTCTTTTGCAGGCCTAGGTATTCGTATATACAATAAAATACCAATTAGTCTTCTAGAATTACCATTAAGTACGTTTAAAAGTAAAATAAAATACTGCCTTATTAGGAAAGGTTATTATACCATTAATGATTATTTCAGTGATAAGGATAGATGGTCACTTACACTAGCCAACTCTTGATCTTTGTACTTATTCAGAATTTGAATAGATACCTTGCTTCTCAGTTTATTGTATAATATCTAGTTCATTTAAATAACTATTCATGTATTATTAGGTCATTCCACTTACTACATTTACATTTGCATTATTGTTCCACTAATTTTATTAAAATTTTGCTGTAAGATGAAGATAACTTGTGATCATGGGCTGTAAACTAACGTTTTTGTAATTTTGTGTATTCATATACCGTCACTTCTGTAACATACATTTCCACCATACTTAGTGAACATGGTCACGAGTTGCCTACATTATAAGACGTAAGTGGATGCTCCTGTTACACAATATTCACATTGGAAGGCTAACTTAATCACGTAATTTAGTAACTGCATTAATTACTCAAGTATTATGTCTATAACTAATTAGTATTTACAAGTAATTAATTACAATGTGAAACAGTTGCAGTTCCTTACAAATATATAAATATGTACCATAATATTGGCGATTTAAAAGAGAAGCCACGAGTTTTATTGCCCGTTCTTTCTCGTGGTTCTACCTATTCCTTTGCGAACGAGGCAGTAAATGTAAATGTAGAAGCTTTAAGTAATTTAATTTCAAAATTGACGTTCATAAGCTTCACCTTGTTACCTAGATGAATAAATGATTTTGACTTTGCCCGGTAACGGCAATAAGTTTGCCCCCTATTACATTGGGACCAAAATATAGCTGGCGAAATGTGGGTGTAATATTACACCTCTGCCTACCTCTTCGAGGATACACTGATACGTGAGTCTATAAAAAAATGTTAGCGATGTTGTTACTCAAACATTTTGATTATGAGCAAGCAGTATTTATTATACCCTAAGTACGACAGGGTTTGTTATGAGACTATAGTAGGTACTTACACCAATATCGCAAGTTCAAACAAGTACAGACTTTATTATATCAGCGATCGATAAGAAAATTCGACACATACAACAAAAATATCAAAAACTCGTTTCCCAATACCGTTATTTTGTAAAAATACCTTAAAACCTTTCAAACTGTAACTATGGAATATGAAATCCAAGTTGGGAGTTACAAACTTTTTAAATATTTCATTTTGTTAAACAGTGGCGCGAAGGTTCGTAAAATAAATTTTCTTAAAGTTTTCCGAAAAGTCGGATTTATTCACTCAGCAATGTCGTCGTATTCGTCATGGGAGTTTTATAAAGTAAAAGATATATTGGGATCTGAGGAGCCGTTGTCGAGTTGTTTAACTTATTTTGTTTGGGCTGCGGAGGATATCAGTTTGTGGTTGCGATGGTAATAAAATATATTATTTAAATGAAGCTATAAGTTGCATAATATTTTTTTTAAAGTTGTTAGTTGTCTAAACACAAGACGATTGACTTATACTAAATAAGCCAATCGTCTTGCGTTTATTTTATTTGCTTTTCATTTAAGAGAACAATGATTCGGGGCTTTTTGTTCTCTCTTGGTCTAGAAGACTCGTGTCTAGTGGGAAATTTTCAAACTTCTAACCAATGGATACAAAATCACCAAATTAGCAACAACATTTAGTAAATAACAGAGTCTGGTGTTGTCCTATGTGGGATCGAAGTTACAACACTCGCTGGTGGTAAGCGGATTTGAGTAAACAGACCTTTGCCGTAGACAGCCCAAATGGCAGTAGGCTGATCTCGTTTGTCGCAGAACAAAAACTGTTGGAGTAGTGTGCAGGCTTAGAGACCGCTTATCGGCATAAGTAGCGTAGGGAGTACTCCAGCTAGGTGGAGGATGATTTTCCGTCTCTTCTTTCTGTGAGAAAGGGTAGGCCTTAATGTACCATTTTGGGCCAAGTGCAAATTGGTAAACTACACATGGCTTTCCCTTTTTTTCAATTATGTATACGATGTAGTCCCGTAGCGAGATTTGGCTTGCCGTTCGTTACAGATCGGCAAAGTTAAGCAACGCTTACACAGGTCACCACTCGGATGGGTGACCGTGTGTGGCATTATATCAGAGCGCTACCGTGCTTCGGAGAGCACGTAAAGCTGTCGGTCTTGGTTCTTGTCTAAGGATAAGGATCGTTAGGTCATGTTGGAGGCCTTAGGGGGTTCTGAAAACTCCGACTCCGGAGTTGGCCACAAACTCACACAAAAACAAACAAAACATTACGTATTAGAGTAACATCAACATTAATAAAAATATAACTAATAATTTAATTGTTATTTTGATATTAGAACCCTACTGAGTAGTAAATAATAAATTATCTTACCCACGCAGCCTCCCAGAGGCCTGTCTGTCGATATAAAGCGGTTACACTCACTTTAAAACACAATCTCGTGATGGCGGGCTCATAAATGTTTAACATTTTGTACTCAAACAATTGGTTATACGCGTTTTTCATGGCCCTTCTCGTAAAGGTTCATCATAATTTCTTAACTTACCTGGCCATTACAATGCTTGATTCTTACATTTTTCGGACAATAAAGGGCTTCATGAAACAAGGATTTAATAAATGTATTTATTACATCCTTATATTTTATTTTTAAGATTTCTACACTAAGAGCGATGTACACAAAGAACACGCAGACTCAAAATAACAATTTGTTGTCTCTTGTGGTGGCCTGAGAGTAGCGGAGACCACTACGCCATATTATGAGCAGTATGTATTCATGACATAATATTGTATGCAGCGCGTGAGCATTATAATGATCGAGCCAATTGGCGTTCCGTCGTCTTTGCCAACCCCGACGGGAAAAAGGCGTGAGTATATGTGTCATCAACATCATCATCATCATCAGCCTGGCATTATCCACTACTGGATTTAAGCCTCTCCCATGACACGACACTTAGCCCGATTTTCGGCTATTCGTGTCCAACTGCTGCCAGCCACTTTATGTATATCGTTACTCCACCTAGTTGGAGGGCGTCCTACACTACGTTTGTCAAGCACGGTCTCTACTCTAGAACACAATTACTCCAACGGTTATCGGTTCTGCGACAAATATATATGTGGAAGCGTCAGAAGGGCTCTCGGAGCAGTCTTCGTAAGTTTTCTCCATCGTGGGCGCAATGGTGGCAAGAGATTCAAAATAAAAGCACCACTTTACTTGTACACGCTGTATTGCTCGAATTTATAACAATTTGGCACGAAATACAATAAAATATGGAGGATGAAACACGATTATGAATTTGTGAGCCAATAGTTTAGCACGTGCCCGCCCAGTGCAACAGCTGTCAGAGTAATGGACGACTGTCACCGCGTTTGGCGCCACCCACTACTCTATTCGGGGTTACCCGCTCTTAATTTTATTTTACTACTAATCGAGTAATCGATTACAACAATCGGTAAATGTAGTAACAATTTCTAAAGGCAACTTTTATGGTTCAATTAAACATAAAAATCATTCCTAAATAATCTGTGCGCCGTCACGGCCGTCCTGCTGTAAAACTTTCTCGCCTGCGAACCACAGATACAGTGATTTACTTCACACTCGTCTTGGCCTTCCTGACCAATTAATCAATTACATACATACATACATATACTCACGCCTTTTTCCCGTCGGGGTAGGCAGAGACAACAGAACGCCACTTGCTTCTATCCTTACAAACCACACGCGCTTCCTCTACACTCATTACTCTTTTCATACATGCTCGCTGGTTTCGGGTACTTCGGACCTGGCCGTTTTTTAGGACGTCCCCAATTTGATCGAGGAATGTCCGACGAGGTCTGCCGCGACCGACTTGCCCACACACATTTGCCTTATAAATCTTATTCGTCATTCTTTCTTCACTCATTCGCTCCACGTGTCCAAACCACTTTAGCATTCCTTTCTCAATCCTAGTCACGACATCTTCTTTCAGACCACTGCTCTCTCATAATTAATCAATTATGATTAACTATTATTATTATACGTTTCACACGGAATACATTTTACATTTCAAATTTAAATTCGTTGAATGTATCATCAAACAAAACACACACACTGAAGGGACAAAATCAACTAAATCATTTACGTCGGTTAACGTCTACCACCCAGGCGATGTCACACACAGGCCGGTCAGTGCCACACAGGCCGGTCAATGCCACACAGGCCAGTGATTGCCACACAAGCCAGTGATTGCCACACAGGCCTGTGATTGCCACACAGGCTAGTCATTGCCATACAGGCTAGTCATTGCCACACAGGCCAGTCATTGCCACACAGGCTAGTCATTGCCACACAGGCCAGTCATTGCCACACAGGCTTGTCGGTGCCACACAGGCTTGTCGGTGCCACACAGGCTAGTCATTGCCACACAGGCTTGTTGGTGCCACACAGGCTAGTCATTGCCACACAGGCTTGTCGGTGCCACATAGGCTTGTCCGTGTCACACAGGCTTGTCGGTGTGACACAGGCTTGTCGGTGTAACACAGGCTTATCGGTGCCACACAGGCTCGTCGGTGCCACACAGGCTCGTCGGTGCCACACGGGCTTGTCAGTCAAGTCACGTCAATTGTTAGCTGCTTATTGTTTACACTTACACAAAATAGAAATCAAATTACTCACGTGCGCCGTCATCGGCACATTCTACTTCTGGTTCTAGTGCGCCAATTAACTCTAATGGAACGTAACATTTGGGCGTATTATGAACAACATCATGTGCATACTTATAAATTCTATTAGAGTTCAGAGCCTTAAGCAGGTACCTATCACCAAATAACAGCTCAATTATCTTGTAGGCGTCCTTAACAAAGTAATCTTAAACCAGGTTTGTCTAACACTTTGCTCTCTTCAAGATCGTCAGTTATGCTCTGATCCTCTGGCACAAAGTTTCTGTATCAAAATCAATATTCAGGAAACTCAAAGTAAAACTGACATTTCACTGTCGCGGTATCTCTCAAGATATTATTTGAATCAAAGTTAAACAAAACATTTAAGCTAAGGTCTTTGGACTCTACATCTTCTAACCAAATTCCTTTAATAAACTACCTTCACTTTCATTACCAGTTTCGGCCAGATAGGCTTTAGCTATACCAATTACCAGGCTCCGCAAAGCCACACACAGGCCTCAACACAGGCCCCGCGCCACCGACGGGCCCCGCGCCACCGACGGGCCGCGCGCCACACACGGGCCGCGCGCCACACACGGGCCGCGCGCAACACACGGGCCGCGCGCAACACACGGGCCGCGCGCAACACACGGGACGCGCGCTACCATGCCACACTCGCCACCAGGCCGCGCCGGTCACCAGGCCGCGTCGGTCACCAGGCCGCGCCGGTCATCAGGCCGCGCCAACCACCAGGCCGCGCCAGCCACCATGCCGCGCCAGCTACTGGGCCGCGCCGGCCATCAGGCCGCGCTAGCCACTAGGATTACCCAAAAAGGAAATAAATCTACCATTAGTATTTCAAAGATTCGACTCATTGTATACCCACTTAATAGAGTACACATTCTTTCAGACTAATTCGACGTCTGCACTTCGTCAATTTTAAGCGATTATCAAATTCATTTACAACTTCACAACTGCACAGAACGTAACTCCTGTCCATACTCTCAATGAGCTACCTATGTCAAAACTGGATTTGACCACTGACAAAAACTAAAACCAAATGCAAACATGGCGAGAACTGATAAGCTACTTTGGGACAAACTGATTTCCTTTAGCTACATAGAGGCAACGACTACAGTTCTGAGATAACCAATCGACAGTCCATGAGTACTTTCAGATTCTCGCAACACGCTCTTGTCATACGACACAGAAACCAGAGGTAGATTATTTTAGCTATAAAAAAATCAAATGAGAGCTACTTGAGTAGCAGGGTATCCGTGATTGCGATCAACAACCACAATTTAATGTACTTTGTTTTAGGATTAAGACAAAATTCTTGAACAGCAATCCGGTCGGCCATTCCTGATACAAGTCGGTGGGCAATAAAAGGTACTCAGATCAAAATCATTACAGGTTTTAATGAAAATCACAACTAACTCTTTCTCTCGAAGCTGACATGTTGAGCAACACGCATACCCGTTAAAATAATAGAAAACTCATTAAAATATTGCATTGCTCATACTCTGATATCCATCGGGTCTTCAACATCACGCTATGCAACCTCCATCCGGTTACACAACACCACCCGGATAATCATTTCGAGCGTTTAACAAAGTAATCTTAAAGTAGGTTTGTTGAACATGTTGCTTTGGTTTTCCTTGTCACATAGCAGACTATAAGATAATCTTACTAGGCTGATAGTCTAGATGTTAAGTTTACTACCAAGTATCTAATCAGTCTTTTCAGCGTTATAATTTTGTCATGGATAGTCTAAATACGAAGCATAACCTAACCTAATCATTAGCGATACAGCAACGGCCCTTTCGCGTTCAAGACGATGCACAACGTTTGTGATACTATGATAAATACACTAATGGCTGTCTTGTTTGTGCAGCAACGGAGACTATAACTAATACAAAAGCTTCAGAGTAAACTAGGCTAACCAGAAAGGCACTTTGCCGGTCCAACCAACGGCAACGCATGGCTAACCATGCAGCCGCACAAACGGCTTATCCAGTTTATGCAAATCTACACCAACGGAAACGTGAGTACCACAAGATTATCACAACAACGACTAACAAAGTACTCATTTAATGAGAATAAGGTTAAGCACACAATCATCACTAATTCACTAACGATCACTAACCTATTTCTACCTATAATGAAAATTATTTTTTTTGAAATAAAGCCGATCTAAAAATAACCAAAAATTGCCGCTGTAAAAATAAGCAGGCTAATCTTTTCAAGTTCAAGAATAAAAACAAACAGCAGTCGCGTTTAATAACTTTACTATTGTAATATAAATAAAAGTAAATACGTCGCCAAATAAGATAACACCGGTACTGAAGTGATTATTGAAGTTTTAGATTATTGTAACGCACTACATTTTCTTCTACGCCTGATAATAGACTTTAACAGCTTCTACTAGAAACACTATCACTTCTAAACGTCCTAAGCATAACTTGGAATTGGCCAGAGAACTCGTGACACTTGATAAAAATTCCCAGCGCATCACATGAATTTTAAAAACACACAATAGGTAATTTTCACACGTAAGATCTTAAAATTGAATTTAATTTTACTAGTGGTGAAACATTTTAATGTGACTTGTTAAAAATGTATGCACACACAGAAGCAGGTGTAATTGCAATACCGAGATCATCTATACAACTCAGAATTACAACGAGTAACAGTGCCACTTTTTACTTAGGCTCTGATCACGTTCAAACTAAAATAGTTAGGTATTATCAACACCACAGGTTACACTAACCAATCAAGTTGTTTGGAATAATGCAAGTCGGCCTGTACGCTCACTCTCGTTACTGATACAGTCCATAAAGTAAGACCGAGACAAGATAATCTATTTGCCAGCAAGCATAATAATATGATCACAAGGTTTGTGAGTGCGAGCCACCCTGACATGTAGAAATAAAAATAATCGCTTTCTTTTTAACCGGCGTATCAAACTCAAAACCTCCGTTCGATATCTGCGCTATAGCTAGGTCACTGTAGAGAGCCCGCGGGATCTGTGACAAGAAACACCTGGACGCTGAGCTTCAACATGTCAGGCAAGTTCTGCAAGACAACAAGCTTCGACCGCCACGCCACTGTCACAGATCCCAAAAGAAAGAAAAACCAGCCACAGTAGAAAGACAACCTGCTGTCCTCCCGTACATCAAGGGCGTGACCGACAAAATTGGCTACATCTTGAAGCGAGCTTCTATCAAAACTTACTACAAGCCGCCAACGAAGATCAGTCAATTATTACCATCTGTCAAGTGTCAGTTACCCTTGCAAGAGGCCGGTGTCTACAAAATTGACTGTGAATGTGGGCTCTCATACATTGGACAAACCAAGAGAAGTATAGGCATTCAACTCAAAGAACATATAGCTGACATAAAACATAAACGCTCAACAAAGTCTGCTGTGTGTGAACATGTGGAACAAGGACCCAACCACTACCTGCGATTTGATGAACCACAGATACTCGCAAAAGAACATCGATTTCTTCCAAGGATGATACGAGAGGCTAATTTCAATAGGGAAGATGGTTGGAATGTTCCTCCAGCTTGGGACCCTGTCATAAGGCTAATGAAACCCAAGAAGGACAAAGTCACCAGAAGACCTAAGGACACTGTGAGCTCATTCTGCGTAAATAGTAACACCAGTAGTTGAAAAATGTTCGGGTACTTTGAGATAACTTATACATTCAAGAAAAAGACAAATATCACCTCAGTCTGCCGTGAACATGAATTCTGTAAAGAATTCGAAACGTCGGCTAGTAATAAATAAAAATATAGTTTCTAGATCTTTAGTTTCAAATGTAATAACTAAGTGAAACCATTACAACGCGATAAAATCCGTAAACTGTAGTTTAATTTCAATGGGCAACTTTTATGGTTCAATTAAACATAGAAATCATTCTTAAATAATCAGCGCGCCGTCATATATGTATGTATGTACGTACGTAATGTACGACAGATGAAGGATCAAGCAAATAAATTCAGGTATTGGATTTGGCTTCTATGTGCACACGTAACATTACTGACCAAGGTTCCAAGTCATTAAGATCCAAGTCAAAATAATAACAATGCATAATAAACGATTTTAAACTTTCACGATTAGTAAAAGGTTATTTAGCGGATCTAACTCGCGTTAAATAAGATATTTAAGGCATGAATACCCTGGTATCAGATTTTTTGGTACATGACCGAATCAAGTCGGCCGAAACGATGGCAAATACCGAGGTATTTATGCCTTAACCCGGCGTCTTTCGCTTGTAGTCCACTTACTATGCGTGTGACTTTGCCGCTCTTATCAGTAGCTAGAACTGTTGAGTTGATCTATGCGTCGCAGGTAACACATTAGACGTGAGGCAGCGGCAGTGGGAGTTATACGAACACCAAGTTCAAAAAGGTATGTGAGACCCATCCCCACAGCTGGTGTAACAATTACGCGCCATTTTGTATACATTTTATTTTCATTGTTTACCATGTATTTATGCTTTTATATTTGTTTTTAGGGTTCCGTAGTCCACAAGGAACCCTTATAGTTTCGTCATGTCCGTCCGTCTGTCCGTCCGCAGCCTAGCTCAAAGACGCCTGGTGCTAGAAAGCTGATTTTTGACATGAATATAGACATAAGATATTGCAACAAAACTGTAGAATAAAATTTAGGAAAATATTTTTTTTAAGGGTATCTCCCCTACATATATAGTGGGGTTGAATTTTTTTTTGGTTGAGTATCCCATCATGTGGGATATCATTGGATAGGTTTTAAAAAAATATTAGTTTGCTCAAATCATTTTTCGATCAAGTGATTGGTTTGTCAAATATCAAGCTTTGAAGTGAAAAAAATTGTAAGACTCAAGTGTCCCCCTCCTCTGCCAGCTAAACTATTAATTCGGAAGAGGTGAAAAAAATCACAAATGTAGTACATATAACGAATTTAAAAGGAAAACTATCACGGCTAAGAAGACATCACTAGTTTACGAGTAATCGTCGGTTAACTTATAAATACCTATTTCTGTGAGTTTACATTGGGCGCGCTGGCTTAATCTTAAAGATATACACGTACTTTGGTATGTAATGTACTACGGTACTACGTATGTATAGTAGTAGTATACCTTGGAAACCACATTTTTTGTTTACAAGACGTAACTGGATACATACCTAGTATTTTTCTAAACAAAACTTAGGTTCTTATAATAGTGTTATTAAAATTATTTTTTCAGCAAAATAAACAGTCAGATTTGTTGTACATTAATACCCTTTGCAGCAAGTCATTATGGACAACTACGGAACCCTACATTGCGCGTGGCCCGACACGCACTTGGCCGGTTTTTTTTTTATTCTTTTATACGATTTAAGGTGCATTATATACAGTTCAAATTATTTTATTTGTGTTGTGTTTTTTGCAGGTACCTAGGAAAAAATGGACCGAGAAGACAAAGAAAGACAGCATGTTCTGTCGATTTTACAAGAGTCTTTTTTCACGGCTTTTTTTATAAATAATCTAGTTTACTACAAAAAAGTGACATTAAAATATTAAGACTGATTGTTAATTAATTATATAGTTACTTTTAAGTAGAGGGGAAAGATTTTGTTAACATTTGTCGTTTATTTTTAAATGATATAATAAATCTGATTAAAACATGATATAATATAATATTTTTCTTTTATATATTTACTTTGAGACGGGGGTAGGATGGTAGGATATGGTAGGATGTCAGGGTTTGATAGAAACACTGCTAGACTGAACAGGTTTTTTATTACGTTTCACTACCGCTTACATACAGTATGACCGAAATAGGTAAGCACTGGCCTGAAGGCTGAAATGTAGACGCCTGCTGCTATCTGACGCTCGCAGGGTAGCTGCTCGTAGGGTCTCCGGTGAGCTGGCCGAAGTGCACGCTGGGCAGGCAGCTCGGTGGTTGAGGTGCAGGCCGAGCGGAGGCTCAGGCGGTGCAGCCGATGTGGGCCGAGCGGTAAGGCTCAGGCGTAAGCCGGTGTTGTCAGGCACCAGTGGCCGGGCTGTAGGAAGCTCGCAGGCAGGAGCTGACGCGTAGGCGGTGACTGGTAGCGGCGCCAGCAGTTCGCAGATTGTAGCCCGTAGGTAGAACGTCAAGTGTAGACCCGTAGGGAGAACTGGAAACAGCACAGAGAATACACAACAATCGGTGAGGAACAGGCTGTCCCTAGATCGGTTAATATGCTTAGGAGACAGATACCACAGACAGAACATATAGGCACACAGGCAACTAGATTATGCTTACCCCCAGCGGGACAGTAGATAGGGAAGTAGAAGACAGAATTATCTCGAGGTGAAGCGGCAGCGTTGCGTCGACTAGGGAAAGTGACCGATTTAGATCGCGCACCCATCTTATTTTGTCATAGACAAATGAGTCACAGACTGCCTGTGTCTCTGTCCATGACCATATATGGTAATTATTTCTAGCGAAGCGCTCTTCGGACTAAGCTGGCTTCACCCACTGCGTTAAGCGCCTGCGAGTTATTATAACACAATACGTAGTATTACGTTACAACATAAATACCTAAAAAACTAAACACTAATGAATATAATCTTTTCATTCATTTGGTCTCGCAGCATAAATATGCGCGTGGGATTGGGAGGTCTCGGTTTCGATCCCCTGGTCGGGCAAAGTGTTATTGGGTAATTGTAGGAAATTCTCAGTAGCACGGAGTCTGGTAATGTGCCCGGTACGGCAATAGGCTCGACCCGTATTACGTGGGACTAAAATAAATCTGGCGAAAAGTGGGCGCAGCAATACACCTCTGCCTACCTCTTCGGGGATATAGGCGTGAGACTATGTATGTAGGTATGTATCTATGTCTTAGTCTTACAAAACCTACGTATTGGAATGGGACAGTATCCTATAGTTAATTCGTCGCACGGAGATATACATACTTTAGGTAAATTAGACCACACTAGAAAGAAGACACAATAAATAAATGTTTTTCTATATGTATATTCACAAAACTAATACGTAATACAGACGTATTACAGTCTGCTGTTTTTTTTGTAGTAGTTTACTCTCAAGAGTTTGCTATTGCTGCGTATAGTTTTAACTTACTGTACCTATTCTTTAAAAATAGAAATAAATAATATATATACATAGTCGAAGGTCTGGCACTTATGTTTCAAACAATTCTTGCCCAAATCTGTTTTCTTTTTCTAAAATAATCACTAATGTTTTTCTTCTTCTTCTCTTTTATTTAAGAGCCAAGCTTTCGTCGGTGGAGCCATTGCCTTCAGTTTTCTGCCCCTTGTAAAACTTGACCAGATCCTAAGTTTTATATGTTTGTCTTAAATAGTGAAATTTTAAGAATTTTGTTAATATAGTTTGTATGCGTAGCTAATTTTTATTCTACACTAACTCTGCTTAGATACAAAGATATTTAGCGAAAAAGACGCAGCTCAAAATGACATAAACGTGATGTAACCTTTTGTAGTGAATGACAAAGCAATAAAAACATTCCAAAATAAAACAAAACAATTAAACGATAAAATCGAAAAAATCTCAAAGTTGTTATTACTAAATCCAGGCCTTACCTGAGCGGGTCCTAAAGGTAAACTAATTAGAAATTTTGTAAGGTTTACACCACTTTATAACTACGCACAAGGTTATTTTACGACTGCAGTTATAAAGGTCACATTACTACAGGCAAACCACATTAAAAGGACATTGGCAGAATTCGGTCTGGGTTTGTTGTGGCGACCTTAAACTTCATATGAACAAAACGAATTGTTTATATTTTCTACGATTTTTTATATTTTCACTTTGTCTCGTTAAAACTGGAGTATTGTATGCTGATAAAAAGCTTTCCAATTGATTACGAACTAGGCTCCTACTTTATTATTTGACTGTTGTCATAGACAATGGTGTGACAGGAATAGACGTGAGTACTATTTATCCGTATCGTTTATTAAAATATAATTATTGAAATGCAGTTATTTAATCTTTAATTAACATTATATCAATTAGCTAACAATTTTTGAAGCAAAACAACTTTTAAATCAAATAAAAACGTCACAGCATCGTTTTAATGTTGTATCGATTTCACATAAAATCGATTTAAAATGTACAGTTCTGCTTTTGTCTTTGGCTGTGACAGGTAGATGCTACAAATACTTCTGCGTTTTGATGTCAATCTGACATAATTTCATTTGTTAAGTCAAACGTACCTACATTGTTCTTTCTTAACTAAAAACTAAAACACCGATATCTTATTTTTCCGGGTTTCCCGAGTGAAAATCGAATCATTTATAGACTCTGTTACTTACGCCGAATTTTTTAATATATTTTTTATTACGGTGCGCTTCAATTTAATTTCAGACATTTCGATGTATGGAGATCTGCCATTGTCCTTTGGCAGGTATACTGAAAATTCGCAAATTTAATTAAGCATCTGTATGAACCTTATTCGATCGACTTAAGGCGTAGTTTTGAATGATCTTGTAATCCAAGGGCGTTATGTATGGGGTAAATGGGGTAAATCGCGTGACTCGCTGGACATCAGTTTTCAGTTCATTTCCCAAATAAACTTGGCTGAAGTAATTACAAAGTTGGTACAGTAATATTGGGAGTCCAGAGCTAATAATTAAGTAAGTGATATTAATGCGGTTGTTACATATGAAATCTATTGGAAGTTCTGAAAAAGAATAATACGGAATATTATGAAACAAATAGTACAGAATATTTTTACTAGCATTATAAAATTATCAGATATAAATAAATCCATAGAGTCTTAAAAATAATACCTTCTATTCTTTTACTGTGACATTTCGTAATTACCTTACACACTCCTGCGCCGAATTAATGTTTGTGCTGTCTTTTCAATGCACTTTTAAAGCTTTAACCCCTCGCATGTCCCGCTCCAAAATGCATTTTCTCCGGTTGTATCCAGCCATTTTGAGGATGTAATGTTTATAAGATCTTAGGTTATAAAACTTTAATTTTCTCGTGTTTGGTATAAATAATAATAATAATAATAATTTATTTATTTACCAAAATTACAGATAAAAACACAGATATGTAAGTACATAAATTCACAGCTTATGACAATTGGATAGTAGTGGGATTGTGTTGCTGAAATCTGTACAATATTATATCCTATCTCTTAAACTAGGTATTCCTGTATCTTAAGAGACAGTGTTTGGCTATCAGTTTTACACTTATTAGATTTATACAACAGGTTGGAAACAATGTTGATCGGTCCATTACAATAAGATTTAATTTACTTACATTAAAATATAAAATACAGAAAAATATTGAATTTTGAATTATTGAATTTTGGTGTAATTATATGAAGTAAATTTTAAACCGTATACAGTTCAGAAGTTACTCTATTTGAGAATTATATTAAAAAAGTTAACCTTTTCATGTCGAAAAAAATTGATAAATGCAGGACACTTTGTTTTTTCTTACACCATGTGAAACATTTTTCCATAATACACATAAATTATTCACGAAAATCACATTTTCACTGCACTAATATTGACACGGGTAGACGACGCGACGGTTATATACATTAATTTAGCACAGGTGTCTAGTACCCATAGTACAAGCAGAGCTTGTACTATGGGTACTAGACAATGGATAAACATACATATATACTTTTTTTTGTATATACATACATATTATACATAGAAACACCCAAACCAAGACAAACATCCATGTTCACGCACACAAATGTTTGACTTGAGCGGGAATCGAAACCGCAACCTTCGGCGTGGCAGTCGCTTACACTCCCGCTGCGCCAACCGGTCGTCATTTATACCTATTTATAGCAAAAACAATACGAAATGTCTAATTAACAATGGATTCTAAGACAAATTTGAGAGAAACTTATCTATATTTGTATCTTTAGTAAATAATAAATACTTACATATAATCATTTAAAATATGGAGGACGGCTAGCGGCTAACGCCCGAAAATTGCATCACAAAAATTAGTAACACTTTTTTTGTAAATGTTTTTATACCTGGCTAAAAAATAATTAAAACATATACTGCACTAAATTGTCAACAATCACTTAGCGTTTGCGTTGAGAATACATTTTCGAAAAATCACAAATTCAACTTAGTTGATCGCCACAGCGCAATATGGCGGCATAGAGAAAACTGAGCACTGAAATCAGCAATTTTATTATTTTTCTCAGTTACAAGCTTGAAAATATGGTAAAAATTTATGGTATTATGTTGGTTAATCTGTAACTAGCCGATGTACGTTTTTATTATTGTAACCAATCACACAACACTGGAGAGAAGTTCACACAAATCCGTAGGATACTACCGGCCTATTTCTCTTACGGGCACACCGTGACCGTAGGACACTCAAGGGGTTAATAATTGTGAAGTGCATTAAGCAATAGTTTGATTATTTTAGTCACAAAAATTTAGCTCCGAACTAGACGAAATCATCGTTCACGGAGAAGATAGAAAGATCGTTTTCTTTACATCACCACTTATTGACAGTCAGGGTCATTAATCCCTAGAATGACAAACCAGTCAATCATACTATCAAAGAGATATATACTTCTTTACCAGTTTAAGTACCATTAAGGATTCCATGAATTCAACAATATTATTATAGTTTACACTTTAAGTAATTTTGTTAAACAATGATTCAAATTCGCTTAAACGTAAAATGCCATCTAAAGAACCGCCAGCCTCTCAACAGCTTACTTATTAACTCGATGGAATACATACCATTGCGATCAAAATTCAAAGCCAAGCACGTTAGCTTTACTTTGTTTGAGAAATTGCGGAAAATACGCAACGGATCGCATTCGCACACTTGAGAAGGATACACATCTGACGGTAAGTGAGCTGCGTATCGTATTATTATGTCAATCTAATTGAGAACGTGTAACGTAATGTTTGAACATAAAAGTGAGGCAAGTATACCACTCTCCTCTTTATTTTCTATACAAAAAGAGATGAGAGAAGGAAGGTTAGTATAGTTCAGCCCTTCTCCCTCATCTCCTGGAGTTGGAAACGCACGTGTAATTCTTTTCTTTCAGATAATTTTACATCTCTGTTTCATAATTATGTTAACCTATTAACATCAATTGAACCACAGCTTTTTTGACTTCCTTGTGGAATAAAAACAATTGAGAATAAAACTATAAATATGTGCCCGACCTCTGTTTCATTATTTATTCCTTACTTTTCTTTTTCCTGTGCCGCACAGATAAGAACCAGGGCTGACTTCTTTAGGTACGTGCTTTTCAAATCACTATATCTCACTGATATTAACTCTATTGTCACACAAACAGACACCCATCATCCTAATGGAGACCTTTGTATACGAATAACGTAGCTTAACTTTACCGATCTGTTACAAGTGTGCGCTACACACATACGCTGTGTCCTCAGTTTGTTCATGTGCCAACTATCTTCTGTCAAATGCGTGTAGGCTCTTAGTGCGGTTTCAGATTAGCGTTTTTTCTGCCCGTATACGGTCGTTTCAGCATACGCGCGCTATATTACGCGCTTCAAAAAACCGGACTCGCGTAAACGGGCAGATTTCACCGTGTTCGTTCGAAACGGTAGTGACATCTTGTCAGTGTCAACATGGATTCTGATGGCTCATGGATTTACGAGCTTAGAAGCGCGTCAACGCTCGTACGAGTTGCACGTGTGTCAAAAGGCGCGCCTATTCGCGCTTATACGATCTTATACGCGCATATAAAACGCTAATCTGAAACCGCCCTTAGCTCATACGTTTTGCGACGATGTAAATACCTCGTAAATCAAACCAGCGAACGACTACCACTAAATGTAAATTGGATGCTAGTTTATAAGATACTTTGTACGTACAGCTTTGTAATATTTCTTGATGACATCACATCCAGTTTTTACCAACATGCTTTATTATGAAATAAACGCGTGGCTTCGCCCTCGTTAATTATGCACCTATATATTCCTTATCAATGACACTATCTGTTGGTGTAAATCATGCAAAATTGATATTTATTGCCTATTTGAAGGAGGATTGATCCTCATTGAAATAAATAAATAAATTATCACCGGCTTATTATTACAAATAGTGGCTTTTCATTTTAGTGTTTTCTTAACGATTCCAGGATGGCATAGCATTTAATTAATACTGGTAAAGCTCGAGTCATGTTTAATGATAATCTACTACTAAAAAGTATGCCATGTAAGTAGTCAAGAAAAGCTTAGATAAAAAGAATTAAGACGATGATGACTTATTTTTTTTTAAACTTAGAGCATTGATGAGGACAAAATGATCTTAATTTATGTATTTTACTTAATGTTCATGTTTGCATGATGGTATCTCCATAATAAGCTCTGTATGTATACACCTGTCCTACTGCTGGTCGCAGGGCTCGTCTCATAATGAGATATCAAAGTCCACGATGGTGTGTTAATGACTTAGAACTAGATTACATAAAATCATTTCAGGTTCCCAGAATATATATAAGAGTAAAGTGAAACTTTCGAGCGCCAAGTCTACAAACAAACATGACGCACGTCAGGTGAACAATAGAACTGCATTTCTCGTCTGTTGCCCTAGTACCGAAGCGTCAGAGCAGACTCAAGTTTAGCCAGGTGGCAATTATACAATTACTGCTCAGAGGACGTAAGTTTCAACTGCAAACTATTTAGCTACTGTGTCACTGTTTTGAATTCACTTTAGTAAAGTTATCGTGTTTCATTCAGTTTCCCTAACAAGGTTTTCCCTAACAAGTATAAAAGTCCC
The DNA here is from genome assembly GCA_944739405.2 of Euclidia mi. Taxonomy (NCBI): domain Eukaryota; kingdom Metazoa; phylum Arthropoda; class Insecta; order Lepidoptera; family Erebidae; genus Euclidia; species Euclidia mi. The sequence continues at coordinate 21,506,862 of OX123182.2, read as the reverse complement.
ACAAAATATTCTTTTTTTTATAGACTCACGCCTGTATCCCCGAAGGGGCAGGCAGAGGTGTAATATTACACCCACATTTCGCCATGAGGTTTAAGGTCCCACGTATTAGGGGGCGAGCCTATTGCCGTTTCCGGGCACATCACCAGACTCCGTGCTGCTACTGGGAATTTGGAAAAACCCAGTAACACTTTGCCCGACCCGGGAATCGAACCCGGGACCTCCGATCAGCAGTCGCATACTCTATCCACAGGACCACGGAGGCAGTCCAAAATAATCTATTCCAAATAATTAACTAAGCGAGAAAACCTAATGTCTCCTTAATACGAATATTACGTAGGTTAAACTTAGGTCTTGCTCATCATGTAAGAGCCGCATTCACCTATACGTATTTTAAATATTATAGTATTAATATTTTTCCATACAACTGTGGGCTTACTCCTGTCATAGATACAGTAATCAAAAGACAACAAGAAAACTAAAATTAATCAGAATAATTAAACATAATAAAATATCTTATGCAGGAATAGAGCTTGCGATTTATAAATTAACACTTTCAAAGTTTTCACCACAATCATACCAAAAATATATACTGAAGAACCAATCATAAATCAAAACCCAATAACACACACATTTAAAGTCATCACAAGACCAACAGCCTTACAACAATAAAATTTATCCACACACTGACAAATAAAATTACTTCCTTAAACAGTTTTAACTTGTGAGAAGCATTAAACAATTATCATAAATCAGTGCACATTTCTCAGCAAAACAAACACAGACAGTAAGACGGGAGTAAGTTTAAAAGCTTTGCGAAGAAATATTCTTTCCGGTCATAAAACCAGATTTCTCTTGCAATTTCCCAAATATGTTTGGATAAATAAAATCGTTCAAGTTTTGTAGCAATAACAGGTTTTAGGATAAGGAGGCTTATTTTTATGGACTTTGGTGATGTAAGAGATTATTTGTTTGATGCTAAGGAATATGTTTTGCTGTTTAGTACTAACGTTTTGGTGTTAATTTTTGTGGTTTTAGTGGAAATGCTCGTTTGATTTCAATGGTTTTCTTTTAATACGATGGTAATTATGGTATCCAGCAGCTTTACATAAGCTTTACAACATCGAGACAAAATTGGGTGGGATTGTGGCGTTACTTTATCAAACGAAGCATATCAGTGAAGAGTCTAATTTGAATGCACTTTAGCTGCAAGGGCTAAGAGCTAAACGTTGTCCGAACACGAGACATAATCAACATTCAGAACTGAACGCTCAAAGGAAAGAAATCTGCTGGGAACATACAAGCGCAATGTATAGCAACATAACATTTACAGCATTTCCGTAGCTCCGTAGAAGCGTAGCAACGTAGTACAAGCAAATCGCCCATTTTGAGGTTACCGAGCAACCAACGTGGTAATATTGCTCCAGAAATTTTTGACATTTTCTTTTTCTGAGAAAAACGTGTTGAACAAAACGGTTGTTACTTTTTTCGCCTAAAAAAACGTTGCCAGTGTAGGCAACTTAACTTCTCATTAATGTGTTGTTGACGCCTCTAGCACAACTTTTGAGCAAACTTGAAAACGTAGGTTTTTGCAGTCAGTTTATACAAAATTCGAGAAATATTTTAAGATTGAATTATGGAATGGTGGTTCGGTGTCCAAAATTTATTATTACACTAGCTGCTACCCGCGCCCTCGTATGCGTGAACGCTATGCAGCACCAAATTATTAAATAAATACCTACGATGATACCTTACAAAATAACATTCATATACCAGTTTCTTTTTTATATTTCATATGTGCAGAAAGTGCAGTAACAGAGAGATACTGTCTTTTGTAAAGTTGACCCTCAAAAAGTGCTGATTCAGCCTGCTTTGAATAAATGACTTTATGGTGATTATGCTAAATAAAGTCATAAGTTGTGACTGTAGCAGATGGCGAAAATAAGGAATACAGAGTATGGTAAAAAAACATAGTTATAGGACTTCTCGATATACAACATTAGTAGTTTGGCCGTCTGCAGCCGAAATGTAAAGAGAGTTAGGACTGGAGACGCTGGACAAAGCGACGTACAGCTGCCGGTGTGAGAAGCAGCTCGTCCTAAGGTCGACACCCGTTGCCCTCAGTGACTGCCCCTGTGACTTATTGATGGTCATCGCAAAGCACACAATCACGGGGAAACTGTACGCACTTGAACGGGAACGGTAAGTTATGAGGTATGAGAGGAATGCGTGGTATAATTACTGCCTTGCCGACGCCACAACCCGTGAGTATTTCCGCCTAAATGGTGTGTCTGTGGAGCGAGATTACTTTAAGGCGGGTCACGTTACACAACTTCGGAGGAGATAGGTTCCGAAGAAGCATAATCGGGACACCGACCTTCAGCTTGATGGTCATCATCATCATCCTAGCGCTGTCCCGGTTGCGCTCCAAAACCCACGCCTTGGAGCCCGGGGTCCGTTTTCCGGCTATGTCTCCTCCACTTCGCACGGTCTTCAGCATCCCTGGTGGTTAGTTGGTTGGCACGCATATCATCCCTTCCGACGTCAAGCCAGCATTTCTTTGGCCTTCCCCGTTTACCGGGGCCCGGTGGAGGTAGCATGGCAAGACATTTTCTGACCTTCAGCTTGATGGTATGCGCCGGAAGTTCACTTGCTGACAGGGAGTTCAGAAATTCCACGGGATAATGTGTAGCGTCATCTTGCTCGACGACAGTGTTTATAGAGGTGTAGACCACTTCATTCCCCTCAATTTCCGAGAGAATGCATTCGTTAATTGCTATAGCCTGATCATTTTTGTGCGTGAAAATAGCCCGCTCACACAGCCAAGAATCCTGCTATTACGGTATCCAACTGATGTCCCCGTACACACAGCGAATGAGTTCTTCTACTGAGGGACTCTGGAAGCACCCCCTGTCCTCTGGTAGAGTGCCTTTGCCAAGACTTAGAAGGACATCAGCGAATTGTTGAGCACGTGCATTGACGCCAACCCGAGCTCTCATATGGTCGAACTCTTGACCACAACGAAGATCGTTTCAACGAAGCACTCACCTCGTCAGCCTTCGATCCCCGCGTCACCACGGGAAGCGTTTGTTGGAAATCGCCACTGAACAGAACTGTGACTACCCATCAAATGCTCGTTCCTGCAGATATCCTGCAGGGTTCTGTCCACGGCCTCAACTGCCTTCCTATTGGCCATCATACGCTCATCCCATACAATCAGAGAGCAATCCTCGAGCACGTGTCCCTTATCACTGTTACGCGACACTCAACAAACGGGTGTTTCGGCGATCTCTAAATCGATGGGAATTTTAAACATGGCATGTGCTGTTTTGCCACCCGGAAGCTGTGTGGAAGCGATTCCCGACGACGCTACAGCAATGGCAATTTTGTCTTGCCTCCTGACCTCTGCAAGTAACCCAGTGGTAACAAATGTTTTTCCTGTTCCACCAGGAGCATCCAAGAAAAACATTTTTACCCTAGCTTTGCCCAATGCTTTCAAGGACGGTGTCATAAATTTCGTATGGTGGTCATTTCATCCGGATCGTTAATTGTCTCAGAGTTATACTCCCAATTTCCACGGTTTTAATGCGGTGATGATTGGGAAGCTGGTAACCCATATTCGACCAGTGAATTTCCGCCGATAGAAATGACCACGTCTTGAAGTGAACTGAGACAGGTGTTCAGCACGCGTTCATCAGTTACTTCGACTTCGTCTCCAGTAGCACGCCTACCAGCGATACTTCTCCCACAAAGCTACCGGGTTCGCGACTACAAAACATCAAAATGACGTCAATCAGATGACGCATGCGGCTGGGACTGTCACTAACGCTCGCCTCCGCGAAGGTGTCATCCGAGTTTTGGTCACCGTCGAGAAAGTCACGTACCACGCAGGCTGTGCGGTAAATGGGATACTCCACGCCATCAAATGTCATCAGAAAGACGGAAGTCGTTGGGCCTCGGACCGTGTGAAGTAACAACCGCAGAAAATAACCTTCGCCATTATTCGAGTGTACGGAATAAACTCTACAGAATGCGGTGTCCTTGAAACATCCCGGAAAACCTTCCACGGCACCTCCTCGTCGACGTCGCGTCCGTTAAGTACACCCTTTTGCTTGTGGTACGTGTAATATGAAGGCATCTCGTCATACGTAAGGGACCTCCCAAACTGGTCGACTTCACCGAGCTTTCTGAAAAATGCCAAGAGAGTTGTTTTGCGAGGATTTTCCAAGCGCTCAGCCACGCTGTCGGGATCAAAATATATGCGCTGGCCTTTCTCTAGGTGGACGTGTAAATGCATGACGGTAGGCTGCCTGTCATGTATAGAGAACACCAGTATCCGCCAAACCGCTTCAGACGTAACAATAAAATGAATGGCTGTCTAAAGCTAAAAGATCTAGCTAGTTCCACATCTCACTAAAGTTCTTAAGCGACATGAAAATATATTAATTTAAGCAGCAATAATTACACCAATGTGACCATTATGTTTATTTTGTACTAACTCTATTACTTTTTATTCTGTACTGTACAAAATAAGCACGTTTTAGCTTTAAAATATATATGGCATGCTTAATTTCCCTCTTACTTCGTTATTCAGCTCAAATTGCTTACAGCAATAGCGTTTTCGAGTTTAAATTTTGTTATAAATCTATGCAGTTCTTTTTGAATTCTGTTTGTATTTACATACAGACAAACTCGATAAATTTTATAAGACATAGATGAAGCAGCTTAAAACTTATATAAACACATTTTTTAATAGTCTTGCCATTTCTGAAACGAATTAACGATACCATTTTTCAGAAGAAAATGCACAACTCCATCTATGACTTTTGAAAATAACAATTAACCTGGACAACATGATCAAATTTAAATTATTTATATCCAAAAAGGGCTTACACATGTAATTCGACTTGATGTTTTTGAACTCTCATAGATGGCGTTGCTTTAAAATTGTGTTGATACTTCTTATATTCGTCTAATTATGTTTATCGGCTTAAGTTACTTATATTGCGTGACTTTATAGTGTAAAGCTAGCTTATAGCATGTTTAACATAATAACAACATTCAAATATGTGTTGTTAGATTACACGTTGTTACAGAATGCGTAGAAGAAATAAAGGTTCACTGCTTGTTCCTCGTAGGTGATAGCGTGATAATATGTAGCCTATATGTTGACTCAACATTTCAATAATATTCGTGCCAAATTTGAAGTAAATCCATGCAGTACTTTTTGAGTTTATCTCGGACAGAAAAATAGACAAACGGACAAAAATTCTAAAAACTATATTTTTTGTTTCGGTATCGATTGTAGATCACACCCCAAGTGTTCTTTAAAAAAAATATTCAATGTACAGTTTTGACTTGCCTACCATTTTATTATATGTAAAGATTATATACTTAAACATAATATTTTTTATTTATTTATAGGCTCACGCCTGTATCCCCGAAGTGGTAAGCAGAGGTGTAATATTACACCCATAAAATAATAACAACCAATAAACATATTAATTTGAAATAAATGAGATTGACCGTTTAAATTAAGTGGTCATTGTAATAAAGTTTGACACAAAGACTTTTTGTATATGAAAGTGCTGAATATTATACTCTATTATTTTATTAATAACAGAATGATACCCGACACATAATTATTGTCTTTTTTGCAAGAAACATTTATTTTGCTAGAAAATTATTTGAAAATAGTGACATCTATCGGTCGGTAAATAGCCATAAAACACTTCAAAGGTACCTATTTAGACTAACTATACTTTTACTAAAAAACTTATAATGATCATAGATGGCACCACATATATAACCAGTTTTGGATGATCCCTGTTATGTTTGGGACTACCTACAAAGGAGAGGTCAAGCTGTACACCGATAACCACTCAACCGATTGTGATGTAACATATACTATTTTATAGGTTTGAGTATCCTTTGTACATGAGTATAAGTTTTATTGAAATCTATTTCGCCATTTAAGAGATCTTTAGCAACATAGGGAAAGACAGAGAGACAGACATAAATTCTAAAATATATCAAGTATTGCTTTTTAGCATTTTCCTAGATTGTTTAGCAAATTTTCGTCAAAATATCTTAAATGTACAGACTTTTTCACCTGTACAGTTTTATTATAGTATAGATTACGGAATAAGTATAGGTTCATGTATGACCAAACTATCGCTTCCCTGGATTATTTTATCCTAGTCTAGCTTGTTCAATCATTTCTATTATTAGTCTGCCTAACCGTTAGGTTAGGATAGGTAACAGTCACAATATTAAGGCCAAACTATCATCAATGTCATAGCTTTATCACAATTACATTCAGAACTTTCGCTTTGGGGATAGGGGTCCTTTTTCTTGTCTAACTATATTTAAGGGAATATTGAAGTTTTGAAATGAAGGCCAAATGCTTTCATATTATATTACAGAAGCACATATATATGTCTAAAAATAAATAGTGTTTGTAACATACGTATAGACTATGTATGTGTATCAGGTGCCCTATAAGTGTAAATCTAAGACATCTGAAATCGACTAAATATTTACTAACGAAACATATGAGATTGAATTCGAGGCAAATATGTAGACATTAATGCAAAACAATTTCTATAGCACAGTGGAGTCCGAAAATGTATGCACTAAACTGAAAAACACAAGCACATTAACTATATTTACTTCTCACGTAAAATCTTACACGTAAACTTACATACAGTGGGTGATGTGTTTGTGAAACTTCACAGAGAAGTTTGCAAAGCTTTTATGCATCCTAAATACCACCTGAGGTAAGCTTATTGTGGTATATTTGGCTGAGTTTTCTTATTTTTATCTGGAACTAGAGGATGTCCATAGCTACGGCCACAAATATATTGCTTTTTAATTTAACGGTTTCTGCCCGATCTCGTTGCGAAATCCTTTCTTAGTGTACTCTTACGCTACCCAGCAAACTACAAAAACAGAACTACTAGTCAAAAAAAGCTTTTCTTGCTCAGTAGTTTTGTTGCAATAATATAATGTAATTCACAGGATCTCAGAATACGAAATCTAAAGTAATATGATTAAAAGTACGACACGCGATGCATCGACAATGGCGAAGGGAATATTTAAGCAACAACGTTAAGCGTGCAAAGACAAACTACAGAAATAATGTAACATCATACAATGTTATTGATTGGATCTTACCTACCTACTTTTTTTATCCTGCTAGACCAACGACCGTTGCAATATGGTACAACTTATACCTTAAATTAGTTAATTATACGCGTTTAACCTACCTTAATGTTACCCATTAAATAATTATGTTTGATATCGACAAATCGATAAAGCTTAAAATAAACAATAATATAATAAAAAAGCAAATATTTGTTTTCATCGCCAAAGGAATCACCTAAATACACTTCATAGCAAATCTTGACTTAAAAAGTATAAAAACGTTTTTTATTAAGTATCAGCACAATTTTTACTCACAAATTCATATCATCCTTTTCATAAACGCATTAATAACATTGATATATAAGTAAGAATTAATGTCATATTAAAAATATTTACAAACCCCTCTAAGAAAGTAATTTACGTTCCTACATCAAATATATACCTGAATTTATTACCGTACCAACGTGGGAGCGATAAAAATGGCAACTTATCTATTAAAAAAGCGAGTAAACCCTCAATTACATGTATGTTGTAATGGCAAAAGGTGCATAAATATTTTTGCAATAAAAAAACGGAATGATATATTTTTATACTCAACGTGAAAATTTTACGACGACTCATGTTTGGTACACGCTGATGGAATGAAATAATACCGTCTTTATGTTTACTATTATGTTCTATACTGATTTGATGGATATATTTATAGTGCAGACACCGGGTCAGTGTACAGTGTAAGTATACATAAAATTGTAGTAAGTTTGGTTTTCAATATATAAGGTAGTCAGTATAAAAGTTTTAACAATTTTATTATTCAATCTGTCTTGGTCACTTACAATATCATTCAAACATTAATCGGGATAAGTGGTATTTTTTATAGGCCTTGTGGTCTAGTTGTCGGTAAACCTTACTACTAACGGCCGGTTTCAATATTCGATCCATCCATATTTTGTATGGAGCTTATGTCAAAAACGAATATAAAATCTCAAAAAATGGATAGATCGAATATTGAATTCCGTAGTTAGTCAGCAGTCGTTGCTACGATTCATACCCAGTACACATCTTTGTATGAAGTAATTGTCTGGGTGTCATTTACTAGTTCAGTTTTCTGGTTGCCAAAGTAGGTACATAATTATCCTTCATATTTTAGGAGTTGCCTAGTTATCCCAGGATAATCGTTTACTTAGATTTTAGAATGTTAACTGGCGAATTTGAATACGAAAGAAATACGAAATAATATAGATCGCGAGAGCGATTTTATTAATATTAATAAAATCGCTTTTCGCGGCAATAATATTAGGCAGCACAGTGAAACAAATATTCCTAGATAGATTTTTTGAATAAATATTGTTTATTTTTTCATTTTAATTATGTAAAAATCTGTTGTTGGTATTAAGACTAACACTTCAACAATTAAAAGAAATTTAGCCTTTAAGAAAAAATATGTTGTTTACTAATAAAATAAAACGCTAGAAGTGGAGAGAAAATGTAAACATAAATAAAATATCATTCATTTTCCTTCCTTCAAGTGTGAGTGTAACAACAACAACAATCAACATTGAATATTAATAAAATCGCTCTTCGCGATCTTATTAATATTCAATGTACCTACACTCACACTTGAAATAAAATTGTAGACGTTACTTTTTATATCTCGAAAAAAGCACTATATTATCAGCTATTGAGTTATTTTAAGGGATTTCTAATTCGTGCAGTATTGTAAATGTTGCTGGGCTAAATTAAACACTAAATTATGCCCCACGAAAGCAGTTAAACTGTTGCCATTAGCCTCTTTATAGCTTGGCACCATGTAAATAACAATAAACTTTTTAGAAAAGTTTAAATCTTTTAAAATGTCAAATACTAGGTATTTGAATTATAATTAAATGTAGCAAGTAAAATACACATCATTAATTATAATGCATTAACATAATTCCTTGCTGTACGTATAATATCTATCTATAAGCCTAAAGATTAATTATTCTCAGAAGCCTTATTTGCACTTGCACTTACATTAAGGTACTCAATTGACTTACTAGTGATGTTCTAGTGATTGTTCGATTTGCTTGATTCTGTGTATTTGGTATTAAGTACACTTACGTAAATAGCTTTAACACAAGCTTTTACTATAGGTATATTTCTGCTGATTTTAGTTTTTATATATCTTACACACTGGAGGGATAAAACACGAACATGATTTTTTATAGAAATCATTTTGTGAATAAATAGGTCTTTTTAAAATATAATAATGATACAAAAATATTTGCCGAACTTCTATCTTTGTCAGAAATTTTCTTGGTTAGAAGCTTTGACCGCAGCTTGGTGTTGCTCCTAGATTCAAATTCACATTTTATACCGTAATAAAATCTTAATTTTTTGTTAAAAGTGGACTCAATCACTCTTTATTAGACTACTTATCGTCAATGTTTAATATTAGGCAGCACAGTGAAACAAATATTGCTAGATAGATTTTTTGAATAAATATTGTTTATTTTTTCATATTAATTATGTAAAAACCTGTTATTGATATTAAGACTAATCACTTCAATTTCTTTTATTTAAATCCCAATTAAAAGATATATATAGATTTAGCTTTCAAGAAAAATGATGTTGTTTACTAATAAAATAAAACGCTAAAAGTGGAGAGAAAATGTAAACATAAATAAAATATCATTCATTTTCCTTCCTTCACAAAGACTTAATTTTAATTCTATAGCAATCTTGCTTCATTGACTAGAAAAAGTCGAGCAATATTATTTATATTTTATAATTAGTATTATTTTGGTCATAAAAACAATAAACGCGAAAATTTGTAAGCATGGATTATCATCAGTGTAACTTTCGCTTTGAAGCACTTCTGCTTTATAGTTTAACCAAAATTGACAGAATATCTGTTTTCCACAGAGCAACTGCTGTCCGACTGTCGCAACTCAAAGGGATAGGAATTTGGCTGATATGTACTGATTCTCCATAGCGACTGATGATGAATGATTATGAATGTTTAGATGTATAGATGTTTTATACTTTCTTCTACTTCTTAAAACTGCAAAACAGATAAGGATGCAATTTTGCAGGAATATAGCTATTATAGAACATGCTGTACCTGTGTCTTTTAGTGATAGCAGATTTCCTGCACGAGCCAAATCTAGAAAAATAATGAATTTAATAATTTCAAAGTTTTCCATAAACTTGTGTAACACGATACAGTGAAAGACGTCACCAAATATATTATAGTATCAGTTACAGGCGGTACCAGGCTGACATGAATTGGCGAGAGTTAATATATTTCAAAAGACGAAGACTTGGGACGACGACGTGATGCCACTGCTAATGCACACCACCGTATACAGATGGGAATTAAGCTCAGCGGTAGAAGGAAAACATATAGTACTGCACTTTGTACGCTTTTATACGATATAGTAGCTTTTAGTGAGAGAATCGGGTTACGGAGAAACTATTCCGTGATTCGATTAGTTTGCGTAACTGGTATATTAACGTAGGTGTGAGGAAGTCTATCGAAAGTGATCGTTGGAAAACAGTTCTACGTATCAAAGTATCTAACTGTCAAACTGCTGTTATAAATGTGAAAGTTTGTGATGGATGGATGGGTGTATGGATGTTTGTTATGCGTCCAAGCAAACTTACGAATGTTTATGAAACTAACCTAAACTACAGTAATGTAAATTATACCCCAGAATAGCTCATAGGATACTTTTAGTTCCGAAAACCGACGCCCACGCGACGACGCGGGCAACGGTGTGCAATCAACAACTTTGATCGGCGGTTACTTGCCGGCGATGGCAAAATGATGAGTGGTCGAGAATTTGCCACGGCTTAGTGTCGGTATTATAGATATATATCATGAGATCCTAAAGATCTGGAAAAGCAAGCGAATCGCCAGCCATCACAATCGCTATCACCGCTGTCGGGTGGGTGAGAATTCGCGATAGCAGCTTTTGTCTCTCTTAGCGATCACAATAGTTGTCGTGTGGGACGAGTATTCAAAACCAGCGTTTGACTCCAGCGAGAGGAAAGAACAGCAAATTTAATCTGCATTTGCGTTTAAAACACATAACTTGCTCGCATTTTTAAGTTTTGTTTTTCTGTTTATGACAATTAAAAAACAAATAAAGTATAGTTAAAGTAAGTAGCTAAGGTTTTTCTTGTGATTCCAGTTACAGGCTCCAACATAAAATCGTTGTTAATATAATATATTAAAATATTAACTACCATTTCGTTTTACCTCATAGTAATTATTTATTGTAAATAATTACTATGAGGATGGCTATACTTTTTGCATCATTATTTAGTAAGAAGAACTTGCATATCTATTTATTTTGGTACTTAATCTTGTTCAATTATTTTATAATCTTTTTTATTTATTGTTCATACAATACGAAAGTAGACAGACGAAACATGCTAAATTATGTTTGATTGATATGTTTCAAACTTCTAGATAAATACTAGTTAAACTAAAATCAGTATATTCTTATTTCAATAGCTTTCTAGTTTCATCACAAGATTATATAATACGGATTATGATCATCGTTGTTTTTTTTTATTTAAATGAAAAATAATAAATGCTCTTTATAGTTTTTGTCTCTGCATCATCTAAAGTTTAACAAGTTTACGGCCATTAGCTTTAGGTACGTGACCTTAGTAGATTTTCTTGTACACAAAGTGAAAAAAAAAACAAGACAAAAATATATTACATTCGATTAATCGTGCAAAACAGTAACATCCATCACCAGTAAGTCAATAAACTGATAATTATAATAATTCAACCGAAAAATCCTCATTACATCCATAAGTTTATACTTTAAAAGTAGATTATTTCGCCACACGAATATGCCGACGTTCCAATTTTCTACACGGCTGATTTTTCCGCTTCTGAATCGAATCCTCCCCGATCTCGGCTCAACTCAAACAAACAGGGATTGTTGACTTCTTTCTGCCCCAATAATGTCACTTCCGTAATTTTGTATCTGATTTTGTTTATAGCGCTGATTTGGGGCCCAATTCTCTGTAAGTATGTATACTCAGCTTAATTTGCCGAATCCTTTGGGTGATGTGAGACGGCGATAAGACATTTTGCATATGAATTGGATATATTGGAATATATTCCGATTTTGAAATGTTTTTGGATGGTGATTGTTCATTTGTTGAGATATCATTAAAATAAATAGTTCATCTTGAAATCGTATACATTTATTTTATAAAGTACTTAGTACTTTTAAATTAGTTATGGTGTGATATTTTCAAATACGATAAATATTTATATAGTATTCATTAAATATTTTTATATCTCTCATGTTCGGTAAGTACGTTCTTATTACCTCCAAATGGGGCTTGTAGGTGACTAATTAGCGCTCTAGGGTAATAATGTAGCTAGAAAAGCCTTAGGGCGGTAAGTAATTAAAATAAAAACACTTCTTTCTTTCAAAAACTTCGCGTACATCTAACCATCATACTGGCAATAGACATTATGCATTCAGCCCAATGACCAGATGTCGCTTTGCTATTCAGCCTTGTCTTCGTGTGAGTATGATAGTCATCAATTTTAAATAACGGCGAAGCTCAATTTCGTTCTTGAAAAAAAAATTAAAAAGTTCTTTACTTGATTCTTTTGAAAAAAGGCGGGAATAGAAAACTTTTACTTTAAATATTGTTTGTTTTTGGGTCTTTTTTTTTTAATTACGTGCTAATTAGGAAAAAACATGAGTTCTTCAAGTGATGAAGATATAAGCTGCACTCCCAATTCAATGAAAATAGAAGCTGAAGCAGCAATTAATTTTTTTTTATTCTTGTAGCGGTTTTTAGGGTTCCGTACCTCGAAAGGAAAAAACGGAACCCTTATAGGATCACTTTGTTGTCCGTCCGTCTGTCAAGACCCTTTTTCTCAGGAATGCGTGGAGGTATCAAACTGAAATTTATACTAAATACTCGAATCTACGGTTACACAGAGCTGTAAAAAACTCAAACTTCTAATCCAACGCAATCAAAAGATACAGCCGTATATCCTGCAAATTGCAGCATATTTTTAAACTCGCATTGGAATCAAAACCTACTGAACTCAGAATCTTGAAATTTGGTACGAAGCAACGTCTTATATCACTCATAAAGGAAAAAATGCGAAAACCGTAAATTTTTAGTTACAGCATATAAAAAAATATTTTTAATAAATTTAAAGTTACTACCCCTTTCTCTTGAACGCGTGGAGGTATTAAATTGAAATTCATATCAAATACTCAGGTATATAACACCGTAAGGCTGCAACAAAATCAAGCTTCTATGTCAACGCAATCAAAAGAAAGAGCAATATAAGCATATTTTCAAACTCGCGCCTACTCGCAAGTGAATCAAAACCTACAGGGTACTTTCCATGAGCTCAGAATCTTGAAATTTGGTACGAAGCAACGTCTTGTAGCACACATAAAGGAAAAATTGCGAAGACCATAAATTTTTAGTTACATCATATAAGAAAAATATTTTTAATAAATTTAAAGTTACTACCCCTTTCTCTTGAACGCGTGGAGGTATTAAATTGAAATTCATATCAAATACTCAAAAATATAACACCGTTAGGCTGCAACAAAATCAAACTTCTATGTCAACGCAATCAAAAGAAAGAGCAATATAAGCATATTTTCAAACTCGCGCCTACTCGCAAGTGAATCAAACCTACAAGGTACTTCCCGTGAACTCAGAATCTTGAAATTTGGTACGAAGTAACGTCTTATATCACATATGAAGGAAAAATTGCGAAAACCGTAAATTTTTAGTTACAGCATATAAAAAAATATTTTCAATAAATTTAAAGTTACTGCCCCTTTCTCTTGAACGCGTGGAGGTATTAAATTGAAATTCATATATAATACTCAAGTATATAGCACCGTTAGGCTGCAACAAAATCAAGCTTCTATGTCAACGCAATCAAAAGAAAGAGCAATATAAGCATATTTTCAAACTCGCGCCTACTCGCAAGTGATCAAAACCTATAGGGTACTTTCCGTGAGCTCAGAATCTTGAAATTTGGTACGAAGCAACGCCGTATGGCACATATAAAGGAAAAATTGCGAAAACCATAAATTTTTAGTTACATCATATAAGAAAAATATTTTAATAAATTTAAAGTTACTACCCTTTTCTTTTGAACGCGAGGAGGTATTAAATTGAAATTCATATCAAATACTCAAGTATATAACACCGTTAGGCTGCAACAAAATCAAACTTCTATGTCAACGCAATCAAAAGAAAGAGCAATATAAGCATATTTTCAAACTCGCGCCTACTCGCAAGTGAATCAAAACCTACAAGGTACTTCCCGTGAACTCAAAATCTTGAAATTTGGTACGAAGCAACGTCTTATAGCCCAGATAAAGGATGCGGAAGGCTGAGGACCGTGTGCTGTGGTGCATGTTGGAAGAGGCCTATGTCCAGCAGTGGACTGCGATAGGCTGATTGAGATTTCAAATAATTACATAGTCTTCAAACCTTTTTGCTAATTATTCTTTACTTTATAAGTATTTTTGTAACAGATTTCTTATAGTCACTAAAACTTTGTAAATCAATAACTTTGATAAAAAATCTTATCATCATTCATCAGCAGACTTTTGCAAGACTGCTGCAAGGCTGGTAGGGTCATTTCGACTGTTCGCGTCCATTTAGTGCAGTTGGCAAGTTTAAAGGAGAAAATAAAAATGTTCCAGCAAATTGATTCAATGAAAAATATATGTAATGCGTTCATTATATAGTCTATTTAAAGCTTATCTTTCAGTTTTGTTTGAAACTTGTTGTGTTTTTTTTTAAATAGACAAACTTCAAATATTGGCATTTTACCCAGTTTGCGTCCAAAAATCCAAATTGCGTCCACTTGTGGACCAGTTTGCGTCCAGCAGCTTAGAGAAGGAATATAGGGGTGATATTGTTAAGACAATCTAAAGAAAGATTGGCTTATAACCATTTTTACATTTAAGATTATAGTTATAAAAACATCGACATTATTATCCTTATTAAATCACCTTAAAGAAACTATAAATAACTATTTATTGTTCTCAACATCGATGGAACTTAACATTAAATTATAAAAAAATAACGAAACATGTTGTCTAATATTGTGGTCTTCCGAATAGTATAATGTTTTACATATTATGTATTTGTCTATCGATTTCTGCTTCTCACGAATATCACTAAACGCTCTTTATTAAATCATCTTCTGTAATTCTTTCTTTTCCTTCTTTGTCTCCTAAGAACTCATCTTGAATAGGAAAACATAAAGAATTAAAGAAATTACACATTTAATTCACTAAATTTGTGAAAAAATATTTTTTAAGTCAGTCTTAATCAAAAATGCATTTAAAGTTATTGAAAAAATATACATATAATATATTTATGCTATCATTCCTATTTCATGAAAAATGGACGCAATTTGCTATAATATTATCCCCTGTAGGTATAGTTTGCGTCCACATCTGATCGATTATTATATCGATTGTATCTTTTATTACAATCATAATAATGTGGATGCCAATTGGTTACTACAATTGCATACTATAAATGTTAAAATAAACAAAAACCCAATTTCTGTTTCATATTTTAATCACATAAAAATAAACTACTAAAGAAAACATAAATAGACGAGTTCGCGCCCGAAGTTTTATAAATTCGGTGTTGTAATTCGCGTCCACCTTATTTTAATTGTTAACTATAAAAAATCAAGCTAATTCATAATTCATACCATTCGTTTTGTCATTATTAATGTCTAGAAGCAGCTACGTATCCTAAAATTCACATAAAACAATAAAATACTTATCGTCAAACACGCCGCTGCACACTATTTTTTATCTAAATCCCGCGCATCCGCACTCTTTTGTTGAACAGCCGAGATTAACTAATTTTTTTAAACAGGATTAGCTGGGCGCACGGATCTTTTGTCTATTTGTTCGTGTCTCTTATACGTTGAGGTATTGGCGGTAATGACGTTTCATTTTATTAGTGTGTTAATATACTTATTTTCGAGCATTTTTAAAGGGAGGTCCGTAAAATGGACGCGAATTGGGCGATGGACGCGAACAGGCGAAATGACCCTATAGGTATTTAAGTTATATAATAAAATAAGCTATATATGTTAATATAAAAAAAGGATGACTGATTACAAACGACGAAGATCCCTTTTTCTTTAATTTATGCTCCTCCAGCTTTCCATACTGTAATGTTATGGATTTCATTTGGCAATAAATATACCATAACTATGACTGGTGAACTTTTACTTATATATACCTACAGGTTTGTACGGAACCCTCGGTGCGCGAGTCCGACTCGCACTTGACCGGTTTTTTTTTCTACTTACCTCACAATCGAGATATAAAGCAGAATATTTAGCTCGGGTGTAAGCACCAATTGCACCCTGGAGCTGTATGAGCCCTCGCTGCGCTCGTGCGCCTAAATATCTCGGGCTGCAGTTGATGCCTTACAGCCCTTGGCTACTAATCTACTATAATTGTATTGTACTATAGAGCTAATTTAATCTCCTCGCCACATCTGTTAGACTAGTATCATCGGAACTGATGCGGCTAGCCTTTTGTACTGCGTTGCTGATAGTAGCGTTCGCTATACGAATTTAGACCTTATCAACCACTACCTATTATACTTAATAGCAGAAGAAATACTGTGACCTATATATTAAAAATCTTCGAATATATTTCCTAAACATTCTCATATCATGCAATATGGTACCAAAAATCTTTAGATCTAATAATCCTAAAACCCGTAATGCCAGATATTTTCTATTCAATATCCACGTATCTGTTCGCCTGGTATTATCGAAACCGTCTCTGCTAGCCTTTTGCACTGAATGCACAGCGAGTGGCATTTGCTTAATGAAATTCTATTTGCCTCGCCTTTCACAAGGTTTTGGCTCGTGAAAAGGAATCTGTCAAGTATTGTTTCCAGTTTGGAAATTGCATTTTTGATAATACGATACGTGATGTTGGCTACTTGGCGAGCATATCATTCGGGTTTTACACAGGGGGCAGCGATAGAATAAAACAGGCAAATTAAAGGCTTTTCAATGCCAAGTTATTAACAAAAAAGAATTGTGTGGCGTAATGGTTTAAGCGGTGACTCCACTGTTTAACACGGCGTCGAGTATTGTGGATTCCAATCTCACACATTGCAAGTCTAGGTGTACTTTGTGTCCTCTGTTTGTTTGTTTTTCGTGTGTGGCTAACTCTGGTGTCCGAGTTTTCACACCGCCTAAAGGCTTCCAACATGGCCTAACGATTCTTGTCCTCAGACAAGAACCGGGACTGACAGGCTTTACGTGCCTGCCGAAGCACGGTAGCGCCCTGATGTAAATACCACACGCCATGACCCATCCAAGTGATAACTTCTGCAGGCGTTGCTTAACTTTGCCGACCTATCGCGAACGTCAAGCCAAGTCATGCTTTGGACGTTTCATATGCTTTGTGTCCTTTGAGTGAATGTGTCTAACAAAGCAACCCTGATGTCTCGATTTCAATGTCTAACATAAACTAAACTTTATACTTAAATGCAAGCATAAAAAACAGTGGAAACAAGGAACTGCATATAATCTCATTTTAATATGCAATGCATTCTTTTTAATCCAATAACCAGCATTAGCATAAAACGGCACTAAAACTTTGCCGCGAGCATAAATAACAGCACAAAAACCAGAAAATGACATTACCATATTGTTATTCAACACCTAGTTTTACGACCCCTACAAAAATAAAACTGTTACCCAAATTTCGAGATACAAGCGCTAAAGTAAAGGCAATAAAAGGCGGTGTACGTAACGGACTACCGAGATGATGGTCTCGGGTTCAATCACCAGGTACCCCGCCGTGCGCCTAGGTGTTCACCTATGACTTTTCAAAGTTTTGTGTGCATTAAAAATGTTAATTATCGCTCGCGTAATAACGTACCCGGTAGATGGCAATAGGCTCGCCACTATAACGTTGGGACCGAAACATAACTGGTGAAGTGACACTTCTGCCTATCCCGTCGAGGATAAAGGCGTGAAGTTATGTTACGATGTTGATATACATTGGCCATAAGCTACCATTCGTTGCAAAAAATAATAAAACTGAATTGTTAATCGTAGGAAACTAACTTGATATACTCACTCTTTGTAATAAATGAAATAACGAACTTATTGTTTTATACAAACTCAAACCCAACCCCCTGACATTAATAAGATTTGTGTTACCCCGAATATAAACCTCTTATCATGAACAGAGTTACTTATGTGGTTTGTGTTAAAAATATAATCAACTGCTTTAGCTGCCCAATCCCAGTCTCCAGTCCCAAAGGTACCATACCCTCTAAATTCTGTAAAAGCATCGTTCCTCCAACTCACATGCTTGCAATTCCCGCAAGCCAGTATGTACTCAACTACTCCCCACTGTAATATACTCATCATTCAAAATTTAACTCTATCTTTGAATCTTAAGGTAGGTATTTCTTTGAATATCCCCCCCCGTGGGATCTCCACCTTGTCGTGGTGGGGGGGCTCAGTAACCGTGGATTGGTCACCCGCGGTGAAGCTAAGAGAGATCCAGGAGGGGACGCTCCGCGTGGGCTTGGAGGGTCCTGCGCAGGATGCGTCCAACGGTGCGGGTGCGGGGGACAGTTCTGTCTGTCCCTCGCAGTCGGCTGCGGTCGCGGGAGGAGAGGCGTGTCGGTGTTGCGTTGCCGCGCGCCCTATCTCCCGCGACCAAATGGGGGCGCACCATTCGATGCGTCGCGGTGGGGCCGCAGAGGAAGAGGAGATGCGGTGTTGCGTTGCCGTCCTCCCTATCCTCTGCGGCCGCTTGGCGTTTTGGCGTTGGAGTCCAACACCTTAATCCGTCGCCAAGGGGGTTTTGTTCGGGGCCCGCCTGACCATCTGGAGGGCCAATACCCGTCGGAGGGTGGCGACGAGTGCTTAGGTGATGCCCCACCCTCCGACACACGGGTACATGGCGGCAGTCGAGGTGGTTTTTAGTGGAAACACCACATACTCCGGCTCTTATTTCCCCCAAGAGTCGGAGATCCGAAGGGATTTTCCACCTCGTAAAACAAAAAAAAAAGGTATTTCTTTGAATATGAAACAGGATATTTTGTTTAGACGGGGGATGTTCGATATAATATAACGGGCGGTTATGGATTCATTAACTCTATGAGTTAGGAAGATCAATTTTCTTCAATTAATATGTTTTATAAGGCTTGTCTCCGATCGATGTGGGTTAAGACGGTGTTACGGATATAACAGTGTGATTACATTGTGGTTGGAAAATTAAACTTGTTAATTATATTTGTAAGTTTTAGTATATTGAGGGATATGGCACATTGCGATATTTTTTCTATGCTTCAAACAGTTTAGCATGTACCTGTTAAGTATTCTCTCTTCGTTATTGCTGGTTCACGGTTATGACATATTGTGGCTAGCTGCTATCATTCGGCAAATCATATTTGTGTCACCAAAATACCAAAACTACCTTGCAAGAATTACTTGCCCTACTGCCTTATGCCGTGATTTATTTTTATTATTATTAGTTCAAATTTGTCATAAGAAATATAATTACATGAAATAAGGGTAGTTAACGAAAGAGGAGTACAGTACTTGTCCACTTCTCTACGATTTTACTGCCTTACTAAAATGTATGGGTACGACACACACATACGAATAAGTACCTACCATTATTCACTGTATTCTATTTCAAAACTGTATGAAAATTGGTGACGTAGGTACTTTAATTTACAAACCAGCCTTCAGAAGATAACGTGACAGCAAATTCTCTAAAACTAGAGGACAAAAGTAAGGTAATGATTGGCAGAAACGTATCACCACGTTTCAACACAGCCTCGTCCTTCGTACTTGAAAGAGGGCGATGTCGTATGGTGCCATTAAGTGGACATGACAAAAGAGTATATGTTACAAAGAATACAAAATAATAATATTCTACCACATACGCATAACACAGAGCTTGTACTATGGGTACTAGACAATGGATAAACATGTTTCATTTTTTGTAAATACATATATACTCTATATAGAAACACCCAGACTAAGTCAAACATCCATGTTCATGCACACATATACTTGACTTGAGCGGGAAACCCGCGGCCTTTGGCGTAACAGTCGCTTACACACTCGCTTCACCTCTAGGTCCTCTGAATACTTCATCATAACGTGATAACTATCCCATTTCGAGGCTAAGTCTTAGCACCAATCGAAAATTTATTGGTTGTGGGTTACGTGAATAATCTGTTTACAAAATAAAGGCATTCATTGGGATATTTTTATTCTGAAGTAAAGTCCACGTTTCTGTGATTCACGTAGATAAAATATTGTTGTATTAATCCGCTGTGACAAACGAATTGCCGCACAAAATATGAAATTAAAGATATATCCTAAATAAACATCATTAGTATAATTATATGGGTACAGAATTCCCTTGTCATAAGTTGCGGAGCCACAAGAAATGTACGGCAGCTAAACGGCATGCGAGGAAAATATCATTCGATAATATTGTGCAGGAGCGAGATTAGGTGATGTTGCATACGTGCCCAATGCAGCCTGACTGATTTTGCCGAAGTTGCATTTACAGTAACTGTAAGTGAAACTTTTGATAACGTGACTCAAAATCTTGTCTTCGTCAGTACATTGGTGTCCATAAGATGGCACCAGTGTTTATGATTTTCCGTTGTACGATAGATAAGTTTCAAAATAGCTACTGCCACCGTACCAATAAGTTAATCCTTACTCAGCGGTGCAAAATGTTTTATTGACGCACCGCTCATCTTTATCATTCATCTTCATAGTTGGCTTAAGAACTTTAGGGATAGATTTTTTATTCCATATCAATAAACTTATTACATAGGTATTTAATTCAACTTAATAATCTTAAAACACTATACTTATATATATTCATAACAAAAACTCATCATAAAAAGAACTTTATCATTCATCTTCAGGAGAGCCACCTCTTTAGTACGGTATATTCGCTCGTCCTACGAAGCCGTCAACAGGTCCCCGCAGGCTTGCTAATTAACACGTGGCATACATCAAATTAGTACCTGTTTGAATTTATCATGAGGATTATTTTGAGTTATTTGAAGCTAATTTAAAATGTCTCCCTTTGACTAATTTTCAGTATTATCTTAATATATAAAATCCTTGCGTTACTGACTGACTGACAGACACGCTACAGCCGAAAGTATTGGGCGCAGGAAGCTGAAATTTGGTATGTATGTTCCTTGGGGACCGTAGGGGTGCACTAAGAACACGGGATCGGCCAAAACGGGTAAATTTAAAAAAAATGCAG
The DNA here is from genome assembly GCA_944739405.2 of Euclidia mi. Lineage (NCBI taxonomy): Eukaryota > Metazoa > Arthropoda > Insecta > Lepidoptera > Erebidae > Euclidia > Euclidia mi. The sequence goes on along the minus strand of OX123182.2, from coordinate 21,485,392 downwards.
GCGTAGCTGCTGGCGTCCTCTAGTTTAATCATATTGCATATGTACATGAATTTCTTTGATAAAATTGAGATATTCACTACTTTAGAATATCTCTAGTTACTCATTTAATTCGATTTTTTCCTCGGAGATATAAGTCGGTTAGCCTTTAAACATTTGCTGGCCTTTCAGCTAGGTCTAGTAGAAAACTATAAGCGGACCCCGAGCTGCGAGGCGATGGCCTTGGATCGCAACTGGGATGACGATAGGATGATAATGATGATATAATATATTTTATACTTTTGTGTTGCGTTGAAGTTTATAAGCAGCCTAAAGTCCTTTGACATTGCCTAGCACTTGTTCGTACCGGCCCATAAGGACTCGCTAATTAATACCCTCGCGTTATCTTTATGTAACATTGCTGTGTAGCTGCGATATCGAACATGTCTAAATGAGGGCTAACAGACACGAGCAAGGGTTTTATTTTTATCGTTGTTGTGGAGATATTAATGGTTTTTGTTTTGACCTTTTACTTGAATGTTGAGAGGTTTGTTGAAAACTGTAGGCTAGATTTTTGTGATGATTTATCTACATTTATATCTTACGATGCTGCCTTGTACAACACAAGGCAGCGATAGCCTAGTGGAGGTATCAATCGACTGCCATGCAGAAGGTCATTGGTAGCCTATCGCTGCTTATTTGAGTTTGCCCGACTATGATATGGAATCTGACGCTTTTATCTACAGGTTTTACAACGGCCTTGTATTGGTACAACAGGCTCGCTGCGTTATAGTTTAACACACGAGTACACGTTTTACATACGGCAAACGACCGGATAACACAATAAGGTGAAGCCCATTTGAGTTACCTATTTTTAGAGAGTATTACATTGAGGTAACATGTATTATAAGTTTTGTCCGTAGGTATATCGACGTAATTAAACTTTTTAATATTGCCCAATCGTTAAAACAATAGTGTCGTTCACGAGACGAATACAAACCTTCTAGAACTCATCATCATCTCCCCTCATATCTCATACTCATCAGCATTACCCCGGTTGTATCCAAGACTTACACGTCTTGGAGCCCGAGGTCCGCTAACTGGTCTAACCTAGAGAATGAGAAAAAAGATATGACAGAATATACATTTTTCCACAGAGCGATACCGTCTGACCTCCGCATCTCAAAGAGATAGCGATATTATATGGCAACAAACCTTCTAGAACTAACTACACTACAATTCCTGTAAATAATACACAGATAAATACTATGACACGGTCCTGTTCTTTTTTTTTTTGGTATCGGGTTGGAAAATCCTCATGGAGTCCCTCCACCCCGGGGGGGAAGGACGAAGGGGACTGTCAGACTCTTACTGACTAAAAACCAACCCGTGCTCCTCATGTACCCATGTGTCGGAGGGTAGGGTTTCACCAAAGCATTCCTCGCTCCCCCCGACGGGTATTGGCCCGCCAGATGGTCAGGCGGGCCCCGAACGAAACCCCCTTGGCGGCGGATGAAGGTGTTGGGCTCCGCCGCCAAAACACCCAGCGGCCGCAGAGGATAGGGAGGACGGCAACGCAACACCGCATCTCCTCTTCCTCTGCGGCCCCACCGCGACGCAACGATGGTGCGCCCCCATTTGGTCGCGGGAGATAGGGCGCGGGGCAACGCAACACCCACACGCCTCTCCTCCCGCGACCGCACCCGACTGCGAGGGACAGACAGAACTGTCCCCCGCAACCGCACCATGGGACGCATCCTACGCAGGCCTCTACCAAGCCCACGTGGAGCGTCCCCTCCCGGGATCCCGCTTAGCTTCACCGTGGGTGGCTTCTAACCCACGGTTACTGAGCCCCCCCACCACGACAAGGTGGAGATCCCACGGGGGGGACACGGTCCTGTTCTGTTTCGATTGTACAGCGCCGAAGTAAGCCAAATTAATAAACCGATTCCCAGAATTTTCACGACAAAACGACCGTATTTTTTTAGATTTCTTGCCCGAAGATATTTAAATTTGAAACTGTAAATTCGACTGGCATAAACACAAAACTTTGTCAAAATATTTTACTTACATTAGTAACTTAAGAGAACCAAAATGATAGTTGTTAGCTTTAATTTAGGTGATAAAGTTTTCAGCATTTTGCTTCCCGGCAAGCAATGTGAAGTGGACTTTCATCTTTTGCTTAAGGGTGGACGCACTCTTGCACAAATCGTACGAACGTGATCCTTTTCAAGGAACGACTAAACATTTTGTTTTGACAAAGTTTTGACTGTAAAGAAATACTACCATGATGGCCTTTGTAGCGTAGTGAAATAACTATATTGACAGAGAAGCAGTACAGGTTAGAGACCGGATAAAGAAAGGTTAATACGCGTACCCTTAACCATCCGAGCAACGATAAGTCACAATCACTATTTGAGATTGCGAGTAAATATGACAAAGTAATTTCAAATAAGAGCTGTAATACGTTATATTAATATAAGACTATACCTACATCATTGTTAAGCCCACCTAATAATGACATAAAAAGTTATAGGTGTATCAAACTGAGCAGCGAACTTAGAAATTATATCAGCATGTTCAACTTTATACCCTAGATAACTTTACTCAGCCTAAGATTCTAAGCTTGAAAATATTCTAAGTGTCGATCATCGATAGATTCCCTGATTTGACAGAGTTCAACATTTTCTCAGTTATTGATAGGGTAAAAATAGGGTAAAAATATTTAAGGGTATTTTTAGACTTACAAAGCCCGTTCCTTTTAAAAAAAAAAGCACTGTCTCTGACCAAATTGAAGACATCCTAAAAAGGACGGATCAGAACGGCTGTCCCAAATCAAAGCACAGTAAGGGACATTTTTGTCGAAATCAAGATTTTTACACCATGCTTTTAACACAGTAAAGGCCCACAATATGCAAAAACCCTTTTATCAATAAAGGCCTCCATTCCCAATATAGCGATACCATAAAACCTAGTATCTCGGTCCATTACAGTTCATTATAATGATTAATGATCTGCCTGAAGTCATTGAAAGTAGTAGGTGCCTGTTATTTGCGGACGATCTCAAGTTGCTCTTGGCTATTGAAAATGAGGACCACTGTCGTTGCCTACAGCGAGATATCGACCGAGTGGTGGAGTGGAGTCGAAAAAACAAATTACAATTTAATGTAGCGAAATGCGCAGTCTTAACATTTAGTCGGGCAAAGACATCACTCCGCTACAACTACACAGTTGACGGTGAGCAGATGAAAAGAGTGGAATCAGTGCGAGACCTAGGGGTACGAGTGGATAGTCAGTTGACCTTTCGGCAGCACATAACAGACGTGTGCAAAAAGGCATACAAACGGCTGGGATTTGTGCTTCGCACAGCAGTCTCTTTTACAGACATAAAGGCCATCTTAGCTTTATATAATGCTTTAATTAGAAGCCAATTAGAATTTAATTCCGCAGTATGGTCTCCGCATGAGACCAAATACAGTGTTATGTTGGAGCGCATACAAAATAAATTTACAAGATTTATTTATTTTAAACAATATGGCGTATATCCCTTCTATCCCTTGATGTATCCAACCTTGTTTGTGTTAGGCATGGTCGGATACAATAAGTTGGAAACTAGAAGGGATTTATCACTGGCACTCTATGTTTTTAAATTACTCCGCGGTAAAATAAACAATCCAGGTGTACTAAAAATGATATCATTATGTGTCCCTAATGGATACGTTTACCGGCGTCGTCGGCCTAAGCTATTGGCGGTGCCTAGCAGTAGAACTAAGCTGTTGAGTAGGACTCCCTTGACAAGAACTATTAACATTATAAATCTGGTTGCGGACAAAATTGACTTATTTCATTGTTCACTGAGCGAGTTCACAAAGGTTTCGTTGCACACTATATGTTATTGAGGATGGATAACATATTAAATATTCAGAAAGTTTTGTTTTCATATACTTATTTTTTTACTTAATTATAAAATTACATTAATAACTAATATTGAATTAAATTTATTATTGACGAAAACAAATCTGTTGGCTGTATTCTTGAAGACAGATGATTTATTTTAATTATTATTGACTTCTATGGAGTATTTTATTTTATTATGTAAGTATTAAGAATGAATTTAATTTATTATTGACCTGTAGATATTTCTGTAATCTTATTATTTATATATGATTTAATTATTTATTGTCCAATTGATGACCTTTTAAATGATTTTTATTGATTATTGACCAATTGATGGCTTATTATGTTATTTTATAATTATGAATCTAATTGATTATTGTCCAATTGATGACTTTTTACGACATTATATATGAATTTAATTGATTATTGTTATTTTAAAGGAATTTAATTGATTACTTATTGTCCAATTGATGACCTTTACGATATTATATATTAATTTAATTGATTATTGTCAATTTTAAAGGAATTTAATTGATTATTGTCCAATTGATGACTTTTTACGACATTATATATTAATTTAATTGATTATTGTTATTTTAAAGGAATTTAATTGATTATTGTCCAATTGATGACGTTTAGTGATTAACTATTGTACAATTGATGAATTTTATGTTATGATTACTTATGATAAATGAATTTAATTTATTTTTGACTCTAGGTATAGATGAATTATGTTATGAATTTTATTTTATGATTCTATTTTTTTTGTTCTTATATAGATAATTATTTTAACAGCCTTATTGGAAATGTAATTAGTGCATGCGATAAAGTTGACTACACTATCGAATTGGGGTGACCTGTAATGGTAGATGTACTTGTGAGTGTAATAAATAAATAAATAAATAAATAAATAAATAAATAGTAAGTGCACAGACTAAACCGCAAACCCGAAATTAAAAAACTAGTAGGTAACAGCTGATAACCAGTTCAAAACCCAGCTAGGCCCACGTACATACTTTGTTTTGGATTGGGAATTCCAAGTTGCTAGGTTTTTGATTTGGGAATTAATATGTCTAAAAGACCATAAACTCTAAAAATTACACAGTTATAGCACACACCCGCGGAGTTTCTATCTCCAGGAATTAGGGTTTAAATTAGTGAGAAAACATCAAATTTCGCATTTTGAGTTTATCTGTTTTTGTTATTAATTTCTCGTTTTCTACTTTAATTTGGAGCTTTTCACATTAAATTACTTCACCTTCTAAGAATTAGAACAATAAACATGGTTAATTCTCGTTAATGTGTTTTACTGCACTATTTATTTACTCATTTTCTTTATCATAACTTTTATCATAACTAAAAGTAAAATAAAAAAAAAAACCTAATAATGTCTTATTACTTACTGTGTTTTGGTTTAGTTTCCATGGGCAATGTTTAGTGTTGGATCCCATTCCAAACTTAGTAAGTGTTATACAACGTGCATCGAATTATATTTTTAAAGTTTTAGTATGCAAAAATGTAGACAGTAATCTTATCTACCATCTCCAAGAATCATATTCAGCTGTAGATTCATAGTTTGGTAAGGCATAATAAAATCAGCTTTTTTGCCCTCCTGTAAAATTTGTTCGAAGACCCTTACTGTGTTTTGATTTGGGACAGCCGAGAAGTACCCTAAACAGACAAGCATGCGCGAGAAACTTAATGGGAGTGAATGAATCAAGAGAGATATGTCAGGATCGTTGCAAATTAATGGCATTCCGTAGTCTCTGTCCACCCTTTGCGTGAGTCTATACATATTTATGTATAAATCACATGACTCCAGTGAACCACGCGCAAAACAAACAATCAGAAACAAGATCATTTTATTTCATTTCATCTCGTACCATTTGATTATTTTGTAGTCCGTGAACGTCCAATTCGACCAGTGGACGTTCATCTTAACTGACCCTTTATATTGTCAACAGGTAGTTCCGAGCGTCGCTAAAATTAAAAGGCTCGTTATGTTATCTTTACTGAACAGCAATGTGTATCATAATATTATTGCTGGACGTAATAAAAAAATGTTGGTGAGCTTAAATGGAGGCCAATTGAAGTTATCGTACGGCGAAGCGTTATTATTTGAAAATATTGTGGCTGCTTTGATTGTGGGGACTTATATTAGTCCTCAAGATTATACATCCCGCGTCACAGAGCGCATTGACTTTCTAAAACAGAAAGTCTATGCATGGGCAAACCGAATCCGCAGATTTAAAAAACGTGTGGATCGGTACCTCATTAATCGTACATTCCAGAGGGACCAGTGGAGGGCATACAGAAGCTGGGAACGACGAGACCAATGTGTGACTAATGTACAGCGACCGGATGCGGACGCCACAGCCATGTTTTGGCGTAGCATCTGGTCGATGCCCATTAGGCATACTGAAAGTGATTGGATGCGAGATGTCGAGCGTGCATGCGAACATATTCCCGAAATAGAATGCGTGGCCATTTCTAGCCAGGACGTTTCACAAGCAGTCCGTCCTTTAGCGAATTGGAAATCTCCAGGGTTGGACGGGCTGCAAAATTTCTGGCTGAAATGGCTACGTAGTTCGCATGAACGCTTGGCATCTGAATGCCAATCAGCTGTGGAATCTGGGTCGTTGCCAACCTTCATGACGACTGGAATTACCCACCTGCTCCATAAGACAGGCAGTACTAGCGAGCCCGGCAATTATAGACCGATAACATGTTTACCATCGGTCTATAAACTTCTTACATCTATTCTGAGTGCTAAAATAGCTAAACATGTTGAGGAATATTCAATTATGTCAGCCTCTCAGAATGGATGTAGGAAGGGGGCTCGTGGTACTAAGGAGCTCCTCCTCATTGACATGGCCATTAGCCAACAAGTTCGCCGTAACCGAAAGGATCTGGCGGCATGTTGGATAGATTATAAGAAAGCGTATGACTCCGTGCCGCATACCTGGCTTTTGAGGGTGTTAGAGGTGTATAAAGTAAATACAACTCTACGCACCTTCTTAAAGTAATGTATGGGGCAATGGAATACAACTCTTTGCTATCCAGGATGCCGAAGGATCCAGGAGGACGGCGAACGTATTAAAATTGAGCGGGGGATTTTTCAGGGCGACAGTCTGAGTCCCCTTTGGTTTTACTTAGCCATGAACCCTCTCAGTACTTTACTGGAGGGTTCAAGGTTAGGTTACAGGTTACAGAGAAGTGGTCAGGTCATACCTCACCTGTTGTTCATGGATGACCTGAAGTTATTTGCCCACTCTGTTGCCCAATTGATGGATTTACTAAACGTAACCCAAAACTTTAGTAAATCTATCAATATGGAGTTCGGTGTGGATAAATGTGCTGTCATTCATGTGAAGAAGGGAAAGATGGTGGAATCTGAGGGGATCCAACTCTCAGATTCCATTAACCTAAGAACGCTTCTCTTAACTGATACCTATAAGTACTTGGGTATGTCACAGGCTTTAAGTATCAATGAGCGTTTCTTTGGCCGCCTGAATAAAGTACTGAAAAGTCTTTTATCAGGTGGCAACAAGGTTCGAGCTTGCAACGGTTGGGTCATGCCACTTCTTGTATACTCCTTTGGCATACTCAAGTGGACTCAGTCTGAATTGGACGCCCTGGACAGAAGAGTTCGCACATTGCTGACGGCATATCGTATGCATCATCCACGTTCATCTGTTATGAGGTTGTACATCCCGCGAAAGTGCGGGGGTCGCGGCTTTCTGAATGTCAAGACCCTACACAATCGCGAGGTGTACAATCTCAGAGAATATTTTCTCCGGGCGAACGTGAATATGCATCGAGATGTTGTCGCAGTAGACAATGGGCTCACCCCGCTCAGGTTGGCTAAGGAGAACTGGCGCATGCCTGTAGTACTTAGTACTGATGATCGCAAGCGTGTATGGCAGAGCAAGGAGCTTCATGGCAGGTTCTATCGGGCCCTGTATGGACCCGATGTTGACCTATTAGCCTCGGTGAACTGGCTGCGCTTCGGTGACCTCTTTGGAGAAACCGAAGGGTTTGTTTGTGCAATTGCTGACGAAGTTGTCAAGACGAATAACTACCGGAAATATATCCTGAGGGATGGCACTACTGATATTTACCGTGCCTGTCACCAACCTGGTGAATCCCTCAGGCATATTGTTTCCGGTTGTTCACGTCTTGCTAACGGCGAGTACTTGCACAGGCATAACCAAGTAGCCAGAATTATTCACTAGGAACTTGCTCTGAAGTACAAACTTGTAGACATCGAGGTACCGTACTACAGGTATGTAGCAGTGCCAGTTCTCGAAAATGGCCATGTCACATTGTACTGGGATCGATCTATCATCACGGACAGGACTGTTGTAGCCAACAAGCCTGATATCGTGTTGATAGATCGATCAGAGCGCCTCGCAATAATTGTTGATGTCACTATTCCTCATGACGAGAATCTCGTGAAAGCCGAAAAGGAAAAACAGATTAAATATCTGGACTTGGCTCACGAGATTGTCGACATGTGGGATGTGAACTCAGCACTTATTGTGCCCATCGTCGTGACCGTTAATGGTCTAATAGCCAAGAGCCTCGACCGTCACCTTAAGAGGCTCGCGTTGGGTGCTTGGGTCAAGGGCCTGATGCAGAAGGCAGTACTTCTGGACACGGCAGGTATTGTGAGGAAGTTCCTGTCTCTGGAGCCCTAACCACCGGCAGCTTGGACCCTGTGCCCGATGCTGGTGGGACCCCACGGTTAATGTTATATTTTTAAATGTGTTTTTTTTTTGAGTGAATTATATATTTAAAAATGTAATTTTAATTTGAAAAATAAGAAATAAAGGAGATAATAATAATAATTACAAGTATTTAAACAGAATAATTAGGAATTAACAGACGCAGTAGGTGATCCAAGTGCTTGTAGTGATCCGTTTCTTCTTTTACAAGGATTGATAAAATGTATTGTTTAAATATGGTAGCATGTCTTTGACACGTAAGTAGATGTTATCAGTGTAAATGCTCTTTACAATATGCTGAACACATATTTCAGCACTGCACTGGCACATAGAATTACTTTCGAATTTGTTTGCATCGTAAATTTCGATCCGTATAACTTTAGTGCCACCGGTCGAAACCGTTTTGTAAAAACTTATCAACTCCTTATTATTAGTTGTATTTGTATTTGGAACACATGGGGTTCGTTGTCGTTCTTCGTCATCCAAATAATTTACGACTTTATCAATCACATCAGGTTCTATCATTAACAGAGGTGAAGTTGGTGAATAAACCCAACTCAGTATCTGAAACAGAATATATTATTTTCCACAAATTCAACATTACAATTAAAATTAAATATTTTGTGAAATTAGGTAGGTACTTACAGACATTGTAGAATATGACAGTAGCACACTAAAAGAATGAAAGAACTGAAGTGAATTTGTATCTTATTTTATCCCGATTTATATATAAAATATTCTGTTGCTGATAGAGTTCAAATTAACGTAATGCTGAGTCGAATTTATTTATGACTAGGAATTACCCGCCGTCGGCTTTGCTGACATAAATATTGTTTCTAGCGGTTAAAAGTAATACTTACTTAACACATAAAAACATCTAATCTGTTGTCCTATGGAAGCAAACCATAGGGTATTTATTAGTATGTATCACTTAACCCTGCGTCGTGGGGGTAGAAATTCGTTACACGGACGTCGGGGATGGGTCATAATTACCTTTTGTTTTTAATCCAGTATCCTGCAATATTTCGAAAAAAAGACATGTTTTTCTAATAACTCTATTGAATCATGTGTAATTAAATAAAATAACACTTAATTTGTACAAAAAGATATTTATTAGTTTGTTTACTTAGGCCCACTTGCACAACGATTCTTAAATTGAATTAAGATGTATTTAACGAGAAAAAAAATATTAAACACCACTAGCGTCTTGCACAACGAAAAATTTGTCGAGTAATATGATTTAAGAACTGTCAAAATTAATTACCGAAAATCGGCTGTTTAGTGGCTAATTTCAATTAAGAACTGTCACCCTGATGTTGGCATCTTGTCATTAGCGACAAAAATTATCAATAATTATATAACTGGAACGGACGACGCAGCAGGGGGAGGCCTATGTCCAGCAGTGGACGTCCCTAGGCTGACATGATGATGATGATGATATAACTGATAACAATTACCTACTTGTGTTATTGTTAACCCCAGAATCCTACACTATTTGGCGCACATATTATTCCTACACTGGGGTGCTGGAACACCCCATACTAAAATGACTGTAATCCTTAAAATAAAAACAACCATTCATGAAAATACATCCGGTGACGGTCCTCCAAATGTTCATGTATCAGTTCCAAACCTAATTTCAGAACAGGCTGCTGAAACTTTATATTTGGCTTATTATTTGATCTTAAACACTTGTAAAGAACCCAGGAATTACAACTGGTCCCAACTTCTATTTCTTCCTCGCCAGATTTGTGGTCTAGAATAGAGCTTATTTCTTCGTAATTCAAACCTCTGACAGCCATCCGAAACAAAATAAATAAACTTCATTGAATTTTACCTTCATAATATGTAAAAATATCTGTTTAATTCTTAAAAGACAATTGTTTGAATAAATAATCAAATTTAATAACTTATTACATATAAATGCATCAATCGTAATAAATAAATAATCTTACGATTTTACTACACTGGGGTGCTGGCGTACCCCACAGCGCTTAAACAGGCGACCACACAACGCGGTCCCTCGTCACGGTATTGACGTAACGCGAGCGGTTGACACCAAACTAAAATACTCCGACGCGCGAATTCGTGGATATTAAAGAAATTGAGATATTTAGAAAACAAATCGGTGTGGGGTGCACCTGCACCCCATGTAGGGTTCTAGGGTTAATGCTCAAAAGTTTCTAGTTATTATTTGTCAATTGTCATTTCGTTGCTAGGCGACGACAATGCGTTTTGTTTTATGCTCAAAGTATATATAGTCTAAGGTTTTATGCGAAAGCATACGCATAACATCGTTAAAATCGTAACAAAAAGGCTTCTAACCATGAAACAAAACGTAGAAACTTCTTTACCGACCTCATAAAATGTTTAACTAAATCTAAGCGTTATTGTCGTTGTGCAAGAGGACGCTAAATACTTTTAACTTAAATTATTTTATGCTATTAATTCTGTTCAAAAAATTTAAATTAAGGAGTGACTTAAATCAAACGTTACGCAAGTGGGCCTAAATCATTAAATATATCACTTTAAAAAGTTAACAAAAATAGCCTTCTATAGCTTAGTCACAATAAACACTTATTTTTAATATTTTTTTAAATTTATATGGCACTTATAGGAACTTAACAAAATAATCTTTAAAAAAACGTAACAAAAATTAATTGGAACCATCAACGTGAACACATTCGGCGCATAAAGTTATGAAATTTTCGGGGCAGATATATTTGCCGCAACAATGGCACGTATGATTAGTCTTTCGGTCTTTTTTATAGGACTCACCTGGCACCTTCCACGAACATTGGGTCTCTTTGGTGGAGGGTTTTCTGGCGATTCGTCACTATCTGATTGGTCTGATGCATCTTGTTCTGTCACTGGCCCGACTACGCTCACTCACATGGTCTTCTTCTTCATCAGACGACTCCTCTTCGAATGGTGAGGCATCCTGAGAAGATCAGCAACGTTACGCGCTTTGTGTTTAAATTACAAGCAATTTTTAAAACGCCGGGTCATTATGACCCATCCCCCATGACACCGGGTTCAATTTAGGGTGTCTTTACACTGGTCAGTCGTACTTATTATATACTTAGGTATAATGTAGTAGAATAAAATATGATCTAAATAAAATATAGCCAACTATAACTAGTGGAATGAGATAGGCTGCCATAACATAACTTTACGCCTTTTATGCCCGAAGGGGTAGCCAGAGGTGTGTTACACACCCGCACTTCACCAGTTATGTTTCAGTCCCCATGTAATAGGGGGGGCGAGTCTATTGCCATCTACCGGGCACATTATTGAGCGAACGATAATTAATATAAAATGCACACATAACTTCGAAAAGTCAGAGGTGTGTGCCCGGGGTACCTGAGGATCGAACCCGAGACCATCGTCTCGACAGTCCGTTACGTACACCACTAGGCTATCGCTGCTTTTAGATAGGCTGATGATGATGATAGCTAATTATGTGCCTTACCTAAATTAATCTATATTTGGATAAAATGCTGACAGAGTTCTACTATTACTTGATGCTAAAAGTAAGTCACTATATATATTGATGACGGTGTCGGTTGATTTGTTTGTTTGTTGAAGTTTTTATTGTATGAAAATAAATGCTGTACGATAAGTAAATAGAATGAGTGAAGCCATGGTACTTGCAAAGTATAACATAATCAATAACAAATATATTTTTTTATGGATTGGTCAATATGATATCTTGTTTTGCAACATAAGCATAAATCTTCTCAGTTCTCGGTGACATATTTGGTAGAACATCGTCATAATTTCGCTGTATATAAAGTGTATCGATGCCGGACAAAATCACAAACTGCTCTCCCGAGGGAAACAATCATCACCTTCAAAGCTATCGCATCTGCTCTACGCTTCAACCAGAAAAAAATCTTCAAAATGTAAGTAGATCATAATTAATATTTTATTTCATTAGATTTGTTTAAATGTGTCATCACGAGGTTTATTCAATGAATGAATAAATGATCGAATGTATGAATTAATGAATGATTGAAATAATGTATAATTGATTGCATGATCGATGAATGTTCTAATAATAAACCGAATTAACGTATGAATGAATTATTGAATGTATGAATGATGGAATGTATATAATATAAATGAATTATTGAATGTATGAATGATGGAATGTATGTTCGAATAAATAATTGAATTAACGTTTGAATGAGTTATTGAATGTATGAATGCCTGAATGATTGAACGAACGTGTGAATGAAAAAAGTAAATGATTGGATAAATGTAGAAATTGATGATACCTACAAATTATTTTTTTCTTATCCGATGATCTTATTCTTTTGATGAAAACTCGTAATCTATAAATGAAATGCTGCCTATGTATTTTTAAATGTAATTTTACATAAATAAATCGTCTATTATTTTATGTTTCTATCAAATTAATAATATAATAATATTGTTTCAGGTCCAAGTTAACTTCATCTAAATTGCCTCAACTATTTTCATCGGATGAAGAGTCAGAAATCGAGACGCAGTCAAAGCAGCAGAAATCGACTTCTTCTTCGACTCGACTCGAAAAATCGACTGCAAACAAGCGGTCCAAAACTGATCGAGTCGATGAATCTAAGACGCACGGATCAAAGAAGCCCAGAATACATCCGGTGCCCTTAACCAACAACAAGCTAACTGCACGGGACCTATTCGGTGGTGAGAGCGATGAAGAGGATTCGTCTGTCAAGCCGTCTACGGGTAAAACCCCGCCTCCTCTTCATTCTTATTTTACTAAGAGGGTTAGCAAAGGCTATGCCAGAAAAATTAGTGAGACTAAGCAGGGGCCGTATTACGTAGAGTTAAAAGTTTATAATTGTAACGAAATCGCAGACGTACCACCAGTAAATAGGTGGCGCCACTCAATAGTTACAGTTAAAACAAAAGTTGATGCGGACACGGAGATGTGGCGCCATCTAAAAGGGTTTACGTCCTCAGTTGAACAAGATTTCCGTAATTGTCTAGCTAGCCTTATAAATTCTTACTATTAATTGACTTACTTACTATGTATTCTTATCTTACTAGTTTTTACGCATATAATTATAATCATGTAAAATCATTATATTAAGTTACATTAAAGTAATCGTTAAGTATAATATCTAAATACTTGTACCTAAATTATCAATAAATAAATAAAATACTATACTATATAATTTTTATGTATTATTTTACACTTAAACAGTCCAGAGAACGCAGAACACCATTAACAAATCCATTTAGTAAAATTGTGAATTGTACCAAATGTGAAACTGACATACCACAAAACCAGTATGCATATCATCATCAAGAGAACTAATATACACACAAATAGCTTGTTGAGTACTGAATTTAAAAATGTTTTTATTGTAGCAACAGCATTTAAAAATAGAATAGTAACTTTTCGTCTGTACTTAACTCAGGATGACGAGCACCTCACTCGTGAGGCGATCCTGAATAATTCTCCGACATGTATTCCTCAGGATGACGAGCACCTCACTCGTGAGGCGATCCTGAGTAGTATTCAGACATGTATACCTCAGGATGACGAGCACCTCACCCGTGAGGCGATCCTGAGTAATACTCAGATACGTACAGATCAAAATGACGAGCACCTTACTCCAGAGGCGACTCTGAATTCTGTACATCCAGACATTGATAAATTAATAACTATGATATTGAATAAGTATGATTGCATAAAAGTAAATTTTGAGGTTTTTGCTAAGTTTCTTCTGGTAAAATCTGAGGACGAACAAATAGAGCTGAAATCTTTTAACACTAAGTACGATATTATCTATAAAAATACTGATATACATGAGTTCTTTTTTTATAAAATACATGTATTAATGCGCAAAATGTCTGAATTTGAACATGTACAGTCAGGTTGGACATATCTTTCTCTAAGTCATATTGAGATCAATATATGTAAATATTGCCCCATGAGAGGCGATACGTACATAGAGTTGCCCTCGGTAGTAAAAAATACTAAAAGTTGTTTGAATTTACATAATAATGACGAGTGTTGTTTCTTATGGTGCGTCGTAGCCGCGTTATTTCCTCGTGTAAATAATGTGTGCAGAACGACATCCTATCCTCATTATAGCCAAGTTCTCAATATTCAGGGAATGTTATTGCCTCCTTCACAGAATGACATTCAACTTTTTGAACGGTTAAATCCTACAATAAGCGTTACCATTTATGGGCTAGATAACAAATGCATTGTTACTGGTCCGTTATACAGGACGAATACGAAAAAAGAAAAACATGTTAATTTATTATACTTTGAACGGAATGGTAAAGGACATTACTGTTTAATAAAAGATCTTATACGCTTAGTGCGACGCCACGTTACTCATCATCATGGCAAAGATTTTTTATGCGATTCATGTTTACAATTTTTTACAAATAAAAAGAAATATGATTCCCACACTTGTTCTAAAATACTAACTATATTACCGGAAAAAGATACCATATTGAAATTTAAACATTATAAAAGAAAACTAAAAGTTAATTTCATTATTTATGCTGATTTTGAGAGTTTGCTAATAAATTGTAATGAAAATAGTTCTAATAATACAAAGACACTAAAAATGCACCAGCCTTCAAGTTTTGCATATTACATATGTTGTTGTCATGACAACAAACTTAACAAATTTGTCACGTACAGAGGCATAGACTGCGTCGAAGTCTTTATTAAACGATTAGTAAAAGATGTAAAGCAGATAAACAAAGTTTTGTCTACTCATTTATCAATGAAACCTTTAACTTATAAACATGAACGAGAATATCGAAATGCAACTAAGTGTCATATATGTAATCAGCCATTGTCTGGAGATAAAGTTCGAGATCATGATCATATTACTTCCGAGTATAGAGGGGCAGCGCACTCACATTGTAATTTGATGTATAAAGTGTGTCCATTCATACCGGTAGTATTTCATAATGTAAGTGGTTATGACTCGCATATATTTATAAGAGAGTTGGCTAAATATGAAGGCTCAATTAAAATAATACCAAAAACTAAAGAAAAATATCTTACAATAACTAAGCCAATTGAGACAAAAAAAGGTACTCGTTCATTGCAGATTAAGTTCATTGATTCATTTCATTTTCTTAGCTCAAGCTTAGATTCTTTAAGTAAAATTTATCAGAAAAGATTTTGTTTATTTGTCAAGAGAATTTACGGATAAAACTAAACTTAATTTATTAAGAAAGAAAGGTATTTATCCATATGATTATATGGACGACTGGTCAAAATTTGATGAAAATCAATTACCCCAAAAGTCCTATTTCTATAATAATTTAACCATGGAATCTCTATCAGATGCTGAATATGCTCACGCCCAAGATATTTGGAACAATTTTAAGATAACAACGCTTGGTGAATACAGTGATCTTTATTTGAAATGCGATGTTTTGTTGTTATGCGATATATTTGAAAAATTCAGAGACACGAGTTAAAATTTTTACAAACTGGATCCTGCTCACTACGTGACTTCACCTAGTTTGAGCTGGGACGCTATGTTTCTGTACACTAACGTTGAATTAGAGCTCATTAGTGACTTAGAAATTTATACATTTATTGAAAAAGGTATACGAGGAGGCTTGGCACAATGTTTCCTGCGTCATGTCATGCTAAGGCAAATAATAAGTATTTACCTCATTATAATGATTTAAAACCCTCGAGTTATTTGATATATCTAGATTGCAATAATCTGTACGGTTATGCAATGACCACAAAAATGCCTGTTTCAGAGTTCAGATTTTTAACTCGACATGAAATAGACAGCTTTAATGTATTGGATGTATCAGATGACAGTTTGTATGGTTTTATTTTAGAAGTAGATTTATATTATCCGGATTGTATTCATGATCAGCATAAAGATTTACCATTTGCTGCAGAGAAATTTGTACCTCTAGGAGGAAAATCAGCTAAGTTAATTGCTAATCTTTATGATAAATTAAATTATGTTATTCATTACGTAGATTTAAAACAATGCATAAAAAATGGTTTGATTTAAAAAAAAAATCATCGCATACTAACCTTTAGGCAAGATGATTTCTTAAAGAAATACATAAATCTTAACACTAATCGGCGTATGGCATCTAAAACTTCTTTTGAAAAAGATTTTTTTAAACTTCTTAATAATGCAATATTTGGTAAAACTATAGAAAATAAGAGGAAACAAGTTGACATAAAACTGGTAACCAAATGGAATGATAAGAACAACTTCACGAATAAGAAACTTTGTGCACAAAAATTGATTTCAAAACCTAATTTTAAAAGTGTGTCAATATTTGCAGAATATTATATAATTTTATAGCTATACAATTGAATCGGGATAAAATAGTACTAGACCGACCAATTTACATCGGATTTACAGTTTTGGAGTATGGCAAAAAACATCTATATCAGTTTCATTATGATATTATAAAAAATAAGTATGGAGATAAAGTTGAATTATGTTATACTGATACTGATAGTTTACTTTACTTAATTCATACAGATGACTTTTATCATGATATGTACGAAAATTTAACATATTTTGATACTAGCAATTTCCCAATAGATAATCAATATAATATACCAAGAATTAA
The DNA here is from genome assembly GCA_944739405.2 of Euclidia mi. Taxonomy (NCBI): domain Eukaryota; kingdom Metazoa; phylum Arthropoda; class Insecta; order Lepidoptera; family Erebidae; genus Euclidia; species Euclidia mi. Next base: position 21,468,191 of record OX123182.2, on the reverse strand, counting down.
CTCAAAAGTCCCTGGCCTATTTAAGGACAAAATGGGGGGTGACGTAATTACAGAATTTACAGGCTTACGAGCAAAACTGTATTGCATTAGCAGTTTAAACACACAGATAACAAAAGCAAAAGGTATGTCTAAATCTGTCACAAAGCATTTAAAACAAAGTAATTATAATGATTCTTTGTTATTAGATAAGAGTCAATCTTTAAAAATGAATATTATAAGGTCTATTAAGCATGTATTGTACTCGCAACAAATAAGTAAGCAAGTATTAAATAGAAACGACGACAAAGTTCAGATACTTTCAGATCAAATTCATACCTTGCCTTGTAGGTATTGTGATGCGATGATTTAAATCAGTGTTCGTTAAACTTTTTATTGACCTTATTACATTAAATTAAACGCCAATTATTATGTAATTCACATCTTAACAACCACTGTTCTAGAATATATTCATTTGAAATGTGTATGATTTGAAATACTAAAATAAGAATAAATTAATGTATACTATACAATATAATGCATGTTAATTATTTTAAAATAAGGTATGTACTATTCATGTAATAAAATTATATGTCTCAAACAATGGACTCTTATTCAAACCTATTCGACTTCCTAAACGTTATCATCACCATCATTTAATGTTAACGATATTAAACATTTGCTGCGGCTAGTCCATAGCTGTACTCAGTAGTGCAGTTGTGGAGGCTTCGCGGCATGTGTCTCATCCGATTTTAGATAAAAAATCTCTAAGAGCCTCTGCACGTTGGACCCATGTCTCCGTGTAAGCCTTCCAAAGGGCCGGGTATTGTTTTGATGACGTAGTAAGAACAATACCCGTGGAAAAGAGAAACATAATAATAATAATAAAACTGGTAATCAGTAATCGAGATATAAACATATATAAGTATACGTTATGTTGTGATTAGATTAATATACACTATGAAGTTGATCAAGCAACCCATATCTCTCAATGTAAATAATATAAGATTAAGTGACTCTGTTCACTGCATCAGACATAGCGCTTTATTGCCTAATACCATTCGCTGTATGTGGTCCATCAAACTGTGGTAAAACGAATGTGATGATTAGTTTTCTGCTGCATGAAAATGGGCTCAAATTTAAAAAACCTTTATCTTTACTCTAAAACTTATTTTCAACCAAAATACCGTTTCTTAACCGAAGTATTAAAAAGAGTGCCACAGATTAACTTTTACGACTTCAATGATGATAAAGATGTTATTTCTCCGAGTGAAGCTTTAACGAATTCTGTATTTAGTTTTGATGACGTTGCGTGTGAAAATCAAGTAAATATTCCCAATTATTTCTGTATGGGTAGGCATAAACAAATAGATTGTTTCTATTTATCTCAAACATATACTAAAATTCCGAAGCATTGTTACGTGACAATGTTAATCTTAATATATAAAATCCTTGCGTTACTGACTGACTGACAGACACGCTACAGCCTAAACTATTGGGCGCAGGAAGCTGAAATTTGGCATGTATTTTCCTTTGGGACAGTAGGAGTGCACTAAGAAGGGATTTCCCGAAATTCCCACGGGATCGGCCAAAACGGGTAAATTAAAAAAAAATGCAGGCGTAGCTGCTGGCGTCCTCTAGTTTTCTTATAATATTCAAACAAGATGATGTAAATTTAAAACCAATTTATGAAGAACATGTTAATTCTGATTTACAATGGAAAGAGTTCAGAAATATTTGTCAAACTGTTTGCAGTAAACCTTACAATTTTCTACTTATTAATAAAGAATCATCGATAAATAACGGAAGGTACAGACAGAATTTTGATATGTTTTTTAAATTTGACTGACTGTTTATAAGTAGGTACATTTAAGTAATTAACATGCAAAATCAAATTCAGTATATTTTGATCTTTAGCTAATCGAAGTTGTTATAATTGGTATAACATGGAGAAAAATATTAAAATAGAATTAATGAAGTCTGTAGACTCGATAAAGAATAAAATAAAACAAATGAAGGACCAGGAACACTCAATGAATTTGTCACTCGATAAAATGCTAAAACCTGTCACAGATCCCCTTAAAACGTTAGTTAATTCGAATATAACTATAGAAAAAACAAAACATTTAGAAAATACAACACTCTCTAATTCTGGAGATATCGAATTAGATGACATTAATACTAGCTCATCGACAAAGTTTGAGGATTGTGACGAACCAAAACTTAATTCTGCACTATTGGTTCAAAAGCCTCCTAAAATTGAATTACCAGATGATTTACAAATTTCATTAGAGGGTCAGTATATCTATGGTATTTATGATGGTGTAAATATACCGTTTGGAGTAAGAACTGAAAACAAAACATTATTGGTGGGAAGTAGTATCATTTTCTAAAATTGACAGTTTGAATAACGATAATGTAATTTTGATTAAAATCGGTGATAAAGCCTACAATTTAACTCCTGGCCTAAAAGAACTTTTACTTCGAAAAAAACCTGATTTAAAACTTATATCCAGCAAAGATAAACTTGTCTACAAGGATATATTGCATTATACAAATGCTCATAAGAGAGACTTCAATCCTAGAGGTCAAATAAAAGGTGATAAAGGAATAAAATATCGTGAAATAATCAGACCATTGTTTTCCGAAACGTCAAACGATAATATTCACACTACACTGGGGGGATACTTACCAACATTAAAGAAGTATAAAAAAAATACAGACCTAGTATATTGGGATGACCTTAACGAATTAGTAGAGAGGTTGAAATTATTAGTTGCTTCAAGAGGCGCTGGCAATACAAACCATGATAATGAAATACTATCGATAATTGAAGAATTAAAAGAACTGGCATAATCAAAGCATAAATAGGAGCAATAATGTGGTTTTCATTCAGTTCCAATACAGGATTCACTACAAATGTTAATATACTGAGTTTTGAATATGAGTAAAGCCGATGTGGTTAATGAAATACATAAAAATGCGAGGGTAAACTTTCCACAAAGACATGTGAATATGAAAGATATAGATGACCTTTGGCAAGCAGACTTATTTGATATGCAAGCAATTTCAAAAGAAAATAAAAATTACAGATTTATTCTAACTGTTAGGCCCTTCTCTCACGAAGCGACTCTCAAGCTATTTGTGTTTTATACCCGTATCATACGCGGCGCTTGTCAGTAGCCGCCATACTTATTTAGCTAGTTTCGCACACGACGAGACGCATCTACGACGAATTTGACATAAGTCGCACGCTACCGTCTTGCTGGTCGCACGCTACCCGAGTCGTATACGCGTAGCATTAAAAAATGGCAGCGGAACAAACATTTAATATTATTTTTGTGCAGGAGGTAGAAAATTATCCATGTTTGTGTGATTATAAGCTGCCAGAGTACGTAAGAAAATATTTTACATAAAAGGCGTGGATTAAAATTTAGAAAAAAAAATAACGGTCATTTATATACATTGAATTTATACACAATAATTATATTGCCAAGGAAGCCAAGCATGTGGGGTTATTAGATAGTTGGCAAGATCCCCCCCGTAGGATCTCCACCTTGTCGTGGTGGGGGGGCTCAGTAACCGTGGATTGGTGACCCGCGGTGAAGCTAAGAGGGATCCAGGAGGGGACGCTCCGCGTGGGCTTGACGGGGCCTGCGCAGGATGCGTCCAACGGTGTGGGTGCGGGGGACAGTTCTGTCTATCCCTCGCAGTCGGGTGCGGTCGCGGGAGGAGAGGCGTGTCGGTGTTGCGTTGCCGCGCGCCCTATCTCCCGCAACCAAATGGGGGCGCACCATCCGATGCGTCGCGGTGGGGTCGCAGAGGAGGAGGAGATGCGGTGTTGCGTTGCCGTCCTCCCTATCCTCTGCGGCCGCTGGGTGTTTTGGCGGCGGAGCCCAACACCTTAATCCGCCGCCAAGGGGGTTTTGTTCGGGGCCCGCCTGACCATCTGGCGGGCCGATACCCGTCGGGGGGTTGCAACGTATGCTTGGGCGAAACCCGACCCTCCGACATACGGGTACATGAGGCACACGGGTTGGTTTTTAGTCAGTAAGAGTCTGACAGTCCCCTTCGCCCATCCCCCAGGGCGGAGGGACTCCATGAGGATTTTCCAACCCGAAACAAAAAAAAAGAAAAAAAAAGTAGTTGGCAAGATAATTTCTCCGATTAAGTTTCAAATAATAATTATTCTATTGACATTCTATAAAAATGACGACTTGACAAATATAAATACAGAAGAAAATTGTCTTCATCACTAGAGTCACTAGACATCGTCGTACGAATTTGTTCTTCAAATGATAAAATACAGTCTCATTAGCGTAGCACCGTGTGCGGTTATGAGTAGCATACCAGTATTCGATCATGGTTTGCATCTCAGTCCCGTAGCATTTGAATAGCTTCATGAGAGAAGGGCCTTATTGATACATTCTCAAAATACGCTTGGACCTTTCCTTTAAAAAGTAAGACCAAAGGTGTTGTATGCAACTCTTTCAAGATTTTGTTGGATAATGGGCGTTTCCCCAAAAATTTGCAAACGGATAACGGAACAGAATTTTATAATAATAAATTTCATAAACTTATGAAATCTTATGGTATAACCCATTATTCAACGTTCTCAACAAAAAAGGCATCAATAGTTGAGCGTTTTATCAGAACATTGAAATCTAAACTGTATAAGGAATTTAGTTTAAAAGGTGACTATAACTGGGTAGATAATACCCTTAATGATGTTATTCATCAATACAATCACACCTATCATCGGACAATTGATGAAATCCCTGCAAACGAGGCCCATACTAATAAAACACGCATATTAGAGAGATATTTCAGGTTAGTAAAAACCGATAATGTAAAAAGCAAGTTTAAAGTGGGTGATTATGTACGTATCAGTAAATACAAAGGAACATTTGAAAAGGGGTATACATCCAACTGGTCAACAGAAATATTTAAAATTCGAAAAGTACAAAATACAATTCCAATTACCTACTTAATTGAAGATGCTATCAGAGGTCAACCCATTTAAGATGCATGTTATGTGCAAGAACTGCAAAAGACAAAACATCCCAATTTATATCTAGTTGAGAAAGTTCTTAGAAAAAAAGGAAATCGGGTTTTAGTAAAATGGTTAGGCTTGTCTTCTTCTGAAAACAGTTGGATTGAGAAATCGAATATATTTTAAATGTTAAACTCACAATGCAACAGTCTTCTGATGGGTATTGGAGAGAGCAGTCTTCTCAATTGGCTTATAAATAATATACCATTTGAATTACATTTACCAGGATACAATTATTGTGGACCTGGCTCTAAATTAGTTAAAAGGCTTACACGCGGGGATAAAGGAGTAAATAAATTAGACGAATATTGTAAAGAACACGATATTGCCTATCATAAATCTTCAAACTTAGAGGATCGCCACAAGGCAGATTTAGTTTTGTTAATTATGGCAAAAAAACGAGCAGTCGCCCCGGATGCGAGTGTAGGGGAAAAACTGGCAGCACGTTTAGTAAGCAGCGCTATGTCAACAAAAATTAAAACTGGCTCTGGTCTAAAAAAGGCTAACAAAAAATTTTCAATAATTGCATCTGGAAAAGGGTTGAAAAATAAATTTAAAAATGTTATTACCAAAACGAAAAGACATATAAAAAAATTAAAACCAAAATGCAAAAAAGTGGCAATAGAATTAGCTATGGCCGCTGCCAGAGAATTAGCTAATGATTTATCCATTAAACTTCCTCGTGTTATTCCTTTACCAAAATCTGGGGGAGTATTACCCTTGATTCCTATTTTTGCGGGATTATCTGCAGCGGGAGCCTTAGCAGGCGGTGCAGCTGGTATTGCTAAAACTATAAATGAATTTAAGATGGCTAAAAAGATGTTGATTGAATCAAGGAGACATAATGAAAAAATGGAAGCTCTAAGTATTGGCAAAGGATTACACCTTAAACCGCATAAAGATGTACTTGGAATTTTTGTATCGAAAGCAAAAAACTAAGATATCGGCTACCCAAACGAGTCTTAACAAACTGTGATATTTTAAAGTATGGAAACAGTATTCCTTATTTTAGAGGTGTATTTATGAGAGATGAACTTCCTAAATTTCCTTTTACAAAAGAATGCGGGGTTATTAATTTAGATAGTTCCAAAAATCCTGGTTCTCATTGGGTAGCCTATGCAAAATATAATGATTATATTGAGTATTTTGACAGTTACGGAAATCTTAAGCCTTCAAAGGAATTCATAAAATACGTAGGGGCCAAAGTCAAATATAATTATGATAATATACAGCGTGATCACCCGTTTAATTGTGGATATCTCTGCTTAAATTTTTTACAAAAATTCTGGTGTAATCTAGGAATAAAATAAATAGAATCTTCAAAATGCGTTCAGTATACAAGCATGTCTATAACAGTTACCATCTCCGGAAATAAATCTGAATTAATTTCATACTTTCAGTCACCGTTGCATTTCACCTAGATACGTCATTTTGGGCTTACAAACTAGCAGAAAAAGTAATAAGTTACATGATAGTTCATTATTCGATCATTGTAATGTAACGAACGTAACTCTCTTTTTAAATTCACAATATTATCCATATAAACCTTTAGGTTTGAAATTTTCTGAAAATAAATACAGTATATTATATGAAATGTATGCGAAATTTCGTCAGTCGTATTACAACTGCCCGGTTGACCCATTGCTCAGTCTAAAGGACTTTAAAGAGAAAGCTCCTCTGTTTATCATAGATTGTTCAAGACAAAACGATAATATAAAAACAGGACCAGTAGACGTTCGATTGGAAATTGAATGTTCAGTGCCAATACCAGATAATACTACAGCATATTGTTTAATTATAAACGATCGACTTGTGGAGTACAAACCTCTGAGTAACATTGTGCGCAGACTATCATGACAGCCATTGTAGACGTTCAAGGCTTTAAAACAGAAGCAAATGAATTCATAATAAAAGAAATTGCTATATTTTGTAATAAGAAACTGCAAGTATTTTTGATTAAGCCACCATTCCCGTTTTACGATTTAACAAAGCAAGAAAGACGACAAGTTGCATGGATTGAGCGTAATCGGAACATATATTGGAGTGAAGGATTTATACCTTATTCAAATTATCAATATTTAATTTTAGATGTTTTAAGAGATAAGTGTATATACACTAAAGGACATGAAAAAATGTTATATAATAGCGTGTTAAATTTAGAAGATAAAGGTTGTCCTAATTTATTAAGCTTGTATGACCGATATAAACATTCTGAAAATTTATTAATTATTTGTATAGTTGTATTTATCATGGCTCAATATGTGCTTTAAAAAATGTTTTATGTTTAAACAAATGGTGTATTGATAATAAATTTTTTCAATAAAATAAATATTGTTTTCTTATATTGCCTACTATTTCAATACCAGCAATATTTTTATCTCCAGCAAATATCAATAGAGTTTATATTGTATTGTTTACCATACCTGCTTTCTCTCACCTCCCCAAACCTACTAGAATATTTAATGAATACTTATATGAATTGATAGTCGCAGAATGTAACTTCAATATAAATTCATTCACATTTGTTAGAATAACTTATGTCTGACGATTTTTTTTGAAATAAAATACAATCCTCGATATGACGCACACGTGTAAATGATTGAGTTTAATAACTATAAAAATGATCAATTGGAATAATAAGTTCGAAATAATATTTGAATGTTGATAAAAATTGTGGAATGGCAACCGCTAAGCATGAGGTCTTGTTTTCGATCCCATTCCTTTCAAATATTTAATATGATGAGTAAATGAATGTTAAATTGGGGGACCTGGATCTCCTTGATCCAGGTCCCCCAATTTTACGCTACTGTGGTCGCCGGGTCTCACCGTCCGGTCACTAAACGGCACGACGAGCCACCCCGAGATTATGCGCGGCCTGGTGGGGCAGCCTCCCTAAATGGTTAGTCCCAGTTGGGCCCCTATACTATGCCGCAGGCGGCCAGCGGCACCACCGTTTCTACGGGTCTCCCTGGCCGGCGAGTCGACCAACACTACCCACATAATGACTCCACGGATACTCTACTGGTCCCACATATGCTGCGGTAACCGCCCCCTCAGCTAATCCTCCTCATCCTCTCCTCCTTCCCCATATGGGCAATGAAGAGAGGATGGGGAGGGTATGGCTGGGCCTCCGGCTCTCCCACTCACCGAACGAAACGCAACAGCATAGAACATACTGTTACTTTACGTCGATCTTCTGTGGGAGGGTGGTACTGCCCCGGTCGAGCCGGCCCATTCGTGCTGTAAACAGCGTGGCCCTCCCACCGGCAAATTTAAAAAAAGAAAAAAGTTATATTGAGTTTCATTTTGCGTCATAAATTGCAGACAGCTAAAGTCCGTTACTTCTTGGAAAAACAATACCTTTTTCTTAATCGATTTTAAACTTTCGCGATTTCAATAATATTATCATCATATAATATATGCATCATACAATATTATTTAGCGGGTCTTAGTTGCGATAATTTATTTATTTCAAGGCATAAATACCTCTGTACTGAGTCAGAGAGAGAGAGTCGAGAACAGTCCCTCCGCGACCACAACCATTGCAAGCCGGTAGAAACGTAGGAGAATAACAGAGGTATTTATGCCTTGAAATAAATAAATTACCTTTTTCTTGTTGTAAGGACTGTGAAAACTGCTATATTTTATTCATTTATCATTGCTCTACAAAAATGTAGTACAAAATTGTACTTAATGCCTTGGGTATTTTCTACCAGTCAACTTATTAGGTACCTTAAGTTAAAGAAATTATTAGGCAGGTCATATATTGGTTACCCTCTTCGTCTTAAGCCTATAATTGAAGCTCATGATTATATGTTTCCTTTAGCAGTAATAATAGAAAATGCCGAATTGTATTACTGACTTCTCTGTTCGCTCGCTATAGCTTCGGAGAAGCTGACAAGCTCGTGACATATCGCAGCATGTAGCCACAAGCGGTAGACATATCCTGTCGTAATTTCGGTAAACACACAATTATTATTATTCGATCCGCGACCGCTCGCCCTCGCAACTATAATAATCATTACAATATAGACCGCTAAAACATGTCAATGTACAATGCTTACGGGACAGTCTATCCCGCGTTACTTGGGGCAATATTTCACATCTGGAAACGGTAAACGAGATGGTTGACGCTTTTAATACCTACCTCATTGGAGTGTTTGATGCCTACGCGCCAGTTAAGACGACTCTTATCAGAGAACGATCGTATCCGTGGGTTACAGATACAATCAAACTGATAATGAAATTGAGGGATGATGCGTTAAAGGCATATCGTAGTTGTAAAACAGACAGCAAAAAGGCATATTATAAGCAGCTGAAATCACTTTTTTCATCATCCCTTTCCAATGAAAAAGTAGCTTATTTTAAATTTAATATTAATAATAAATTTAGGGACCCGAAAACCTTATGGAAAAATATTAAAACCACCTTATTGCCAAATAAAAAGGTTATTGATCTTCCGTCTCACCTTTCAGACCCGAATATAATAAATAGTCATTTTTTAAACGTGCCTGGTAACCCTGTAGTTAAAATGTCGGATATGACATTTTTTGAATTTCATAAACATGGTGATGCCGTCTTTACTATATTACCCGTTAACTCGGAAGATAGTTCTAAATATATGTATACTCAAATCAAATGCGGAGGGTTGCGACGGTATTAGCTTAGAGATGTTGATGCTATCTCAGCCTTATTCGCTACTAGCTTTTGCCCGCGGCTTCGCACGCATTAAATTCGGGGTAACACAAATATACTTTCAGCCTCAATTTGTGTGAAGATCCTCCAGAAGATTACTCTAAAGACTTCAGAAACAATATAGGGTACAAAGTAACTCTGTCAGTATCCATGACATTATCTACCATAATAACATCACCTTGCATACAGACAAAAGTCAAAGCCATGTTCCAGTACATGTCCAATATATGTATATCTATGAAAACTTTCGCATTTATAATATAAGTTGAGAAAATCGTTTCAGCCGTTTAAGCGTATTTCTAATAATATATGCGAACAATGTAAGCACCACAATATGACATTATGTATGATATGACAGTACTGACAGTGACATACGATAGCACATGCGCACTCAATTATTATAGCGCATGCGTTCTTACTTCGAAGAGGTAAATTTGCGCCGTACTAATTTCTACCCTCCCTACAATCCCTCCCAGTTATTTTTTTGCAACTTATGGTAGCCTATGTCAGTCTCCATGGTCCAATCTATCTTTATATAAAATTTCAACAAAATCGATTTAGCCGTTTTAGCGTGAAAACGGAACATACATACATACATACATACATACACACTTTCGAATTTATAATATTAGTAGGGATTAACCATAACGCATATTATTAATACATCTATACAGACGGCCACTTTCCCGGATACTTGGAAATTGGCTACTGTCAGGCCACTACCTTTTTTTTTCAATCTTTTTTTGTTATGTGGTTTTTATCCATACGGACATGCCAACCCCATCGTATCTTATTCTAATATTACAAACTAATTAAAACTAGAAGTCATTAAGAAACTAGTTTAACCAAGTTACATAGCTTAAACGCAATTTGTGATGTTGGCTCAGCTAAGATAGACTGAATAAGCCCAACATCCATAATATTCAGTTGGAACTCCCTAAGAAATAATTTTCTCTCATTTTGATTTCTAATACATTCCAATATTAAATGTTGCACGTCCTCTAGCTTAGAACAAACAGTACAATTAGGCGAATCAGCTTTATTCATCAGGAATGCAAATTTTGCTGATGGGAAGTGACCACTACGTATTCTCATAGCTAACTTGATGTAATGCCTACTAAGTTCTGTATTTTCAAACCAGGGTAAACGAGGAAGCTCACTCTGGATAGGCCTATACCAAATGCCCTTTTCCTTTGATTTATTATTAAAGTACTCTTTTCAGCAATGAAATACCTTTTGTTTGAACCTAGGAAACACGTCATGAAGATCTGGTTGTAAACTATATTGGGAACCCTGAGTTGGTGCTAACTTAGATATAAGGCAGCTTCCTCATTACCCTGCAATCCGATGTGCGCCGGAACCCATTGCAACCTCACAACCACACCTCTCTTAATTGCAATAATAATTGCTTCTAAAATGTCGTAGGCTATCGATGCACCTCTGATACCAGAGGCGCATCGATCCACATGTTGCAAAGCACTTTTGCTATCAGAGAAGATAACTACTTTACTTTAATTTTGACTTAGTGAGTAGGATAAGGCTTGTGAGATTGCAACTAGCTCCAGTGTCATAACAGAGACATCATCATCAATTTTAAAACCTGCCCTATGGCCTTTACTTTGATCAAAAAATCCAGCACCTAATCCGTGAACGCCCTTTGACCCATCTGAATAAATTCTATGCCAGCCTTCATATTCAATATTTATTTCTCTAATTACATTATTTAATAAGATACAAGACTCATAACAAGTTTTAGCTAGCCTTAAACATTCTAAGTTATCCTTAATAATATTTGTAATGCCTATAGCTGATAACCACACATCAAAAGTATACATTCTAAGTATACTAAATGAAGATATAACATTTTTGGTATCATCATACATTTGTGTAAGTAAAGGCCTTTTTTTATTCTCCCAGTATCTCAGGTGACATAGGGCGTTCATTTCAGAGATTAATTGAACAGTACAATTATTAGACCAAGAATTTATCTTTAAAGAGTTTTTATAGGCTAGATATTGTCTTCTAATAAATAAGGGCGCAATGTGTAGTTCGCTTTCCATGACGTGTATCGGTGAACTTCTTATAAAACCCCCTATAATTCTCATGGCTTGATTTTGGAGTTTGTCAAGCTTAGAAATATGGCTTTTAGCACTGCAATCGTATAGAAACGAAGCATAGTCGACGCGACTTCTAATTAAAGAAATATACAGTCTACGTAAATGTATCATGTGCACTCCCCAAGAACCCCCAGCTAATACCTTTAATATGTTTAAAAATTTTGAACATTTACTTACAATTTCATTAATGTGTCTTCGCCATGTTAGGCTTCTATCTAACCAGATGCCTAAATATTTTATGCAATTGGAATATGTCAAATGGCTATTTCCAACTTTTAAAACCGGTATGTTTCGCCCACAACCCCTGCTAAAGAAACAATATTGTGACTTGTTTGGTGATAACGATAATCCAAGTTCCTCTAACAATTTAACTATCAAGTCTAACGCAGTCTGGATGTATTTTTCACTCTTTTTAATATCCCGGTTACTTACAAACACAACAAAATCGTCGGCATATTGTGATATGTTTACATTTTGCACTTCATGACATATTTTGTATGTAAATAAATTAAAAAGTAATGGTGAGAGTGGGTCGCCTTGTGCTAGACCTTGATTTGTATATCTACTTATGAAAACGTTGTTATCTAATTCAATAGTTAATTTCCGTTCACTCAAAAACTTCCATAAGTAATAACAGAACTTTGCGCCTACTTTATGTTTATCTAGAATATGTAATGCGGCACAAATCGAAACGTTGTTATATGCATTATCGATGTCTATAAAACAAGCCAGTGTAGGTATATTTTTTGAATATCCTATCTGGATATGTGTCACTAAGCATGTCAAGCAATCTAAACAAGATTGTGATTTTCGAAAGTCGACGGTGAATGTTGAAAGAATATTATGCTTCTCTGTATACCATTCTAACCTCTTTAAAATAATCAAATGAAACGTCTTACATACACAGGATATTAAAGATATCGGTCTCAATTTTACATTATTATTATTGCTATTGTGTTTAGGTATAGATACAACTCGAATATTTCTCCATTGCCAGGGAACCACACCATATTTAAATATGTTATTATATATCGAAATAAAAAGGTTCTTAGCAACATCGGGCAGATAATAAAGCATAGTATATGATATACCGTCCTCACCTGGAGCTGAATCCTTTTTTTTTTAAAAGGCACTCTAGTTCATGTATTGAAAAATAACACTCTAAAACTTCGTTTTTTGATGTAAACACTGCACTGGTTCTGAGTTAACAACAAAGTCTGGCGTAAGCGAATATAACAATTTAGTTACTTTTTCAGTGGGAGGGTATATCTTAGCCTGCTTAAAACCTTTTACCCACCTCATGCGTCGTCATATGTGAGTAACAGAGACAGCTTCATTCAATGAATCACAAAATTTGTGCCAACTATCAGATTTAGCTTTGCGTATTAATTTCTTTGACTCTTTTGTTATGTTTTCTAACTTAGAGAGGTTATTGGGTGTTGGGTTACGTCGAAAAGAGGATAAGGCCAACCTACGTTGTGCAACTATTTTATTTATTTCTGGACTCCAATAGTCTTTTGGTTTAAATTTTTGGTCGGGTTTATTGTAAATATTTATGATTGGAATATGCTTGTTAGCAGCAATATTAATTTGATTAAGTAAATAGTCATACATTACCTGAGTATTTTGATAACTATGGTTCAAACTAAAATTATTTAATATTGTTTTGATATATTCGTTCCAATCGGCTCGTTTGTAATTACGTTTTGTTTTAGGAGTATAATTGTGTATGACATTAATTGACATTTTTATTATTAGGTGATCACTGCCCAGGTTTTCCGTATATACCTGCCAATCGAATTTAATCGCTATGTCAGTAGTTACAAATGAAATGTCTGGTGACGTTTGTTGTAGCTACCCACTAACAAGCTTAACTCGTGTATGATTGCCATTATTTAGTGAAATGAAGCCGTTATCTTTAGAAGCATCCATGATTTGACTGCCCCGTATGTCTGATTTTACTGACCAATTAGAATGGTGTCCATTGTAATCACCTGCAATTAACGTTTTTGTACTAAATTGTGAAAATAAATCGTAAATAAATGGGCAATAAACAGATACCACGTACTCTAAATCTTTACAGTTAAGTAACTTGACGCTAACTATTTCTATACCCGTGTTTTTTAAATTAAATGAATGCAAATGAGACTGAATAGATCTATGAACTATGATCGCGACACCGCCATAGGAGTCGTCCCTGTCCCTTCGATAAACGTTATAACCGCTGATATTTATTGAAGATTCAATATCTAGCCAAGTTTCGCTTATAATAGCTATATGTATGGATTCGCGCGTTAAAAGATTGGAAAAGGATACTAATTTAGGACGTAGACTTTGAGAGTTCCACTGTAATATGTTAAGCTTAATGGGATTAGATGTGCTATCCATTAACGAGTCCAATACATTTTGTAAACAGCTCTCCTCCCAATAACGTATTAATAATCACTGACTTAATAGCTTCGCCAATTATTTTGAGTAAGGCCAGCATTTTTTCCTCAAAGCTACTTTCTGTCATAATTACACGTTTTATTTTCAACCAAAATTTCTTGAATTCAAACTTCCATTCTAATTGCTCATTTCGTTCTTCATTGACTTCTGTATCTTGCGAGTTCATATGCTCATTATCCGTGTCGCCTTCCATGTTACCCCTCTCGAACTGTACCGAATTTTGTGAGTTGCCGCGTTTTTTCTTGCGCGCCTTTTGGTTAGTTTTGCCCGATTTTCTTTCATTTTTATTTACATCTATCTCCACTTCTTGCTCCTTCGGTGCCGGTTGTTTGTGCACCAAAGCTTTTGTGACTATACTACTGTAAGTTTCCCTTTCGTTGAATTTATTCATCGAAACAATGTTAGGCTGTGACATGCTCAGCTGCTCGCGTGTGTAAGCTATGTTCCTATGTTCCCTGTATATCTGTAGAGCTTTCCTATACGTAACTTGTTGTTTGCTCATTATACTCCGTATTTCTTTCTCTCTCATGAAAAAAGGACATGTTTTTTCCAAAACAAAATGATCACCAATTTAAACATTTGATCTCTTTTATTACACAATTGTTGTGATCAGCACTTCCGCCTTTTGGGCATAAAGGGGTTTTAATGTGACAAAACTTCCTAATATGGCCAAATTGCCAACAAGCTACACACTGTGTTACGGGGAACATATAAGCATCAACTTTGAACCGGCATCCGTATGCACATATATACTGCGGCAATACACTGCTCTTGAAACAGATTTTAATGGCAATCCATAATCCATTATCGCCAATTCTCTTAAGTCTTTTAACCGATAAGATTTTAATATCACTTTCTAGGATTTGGATGAGTTATTCTTCGCTCAAATCTAAATCAATGCCCTTTACCACACCATATGAAACATTTAATTCTTGTGTTAGATTACAACGAAAGCCCATATCTTTAAACTTTTCACATTCTAACAATTTCAAGGCATCGGATCTATTGCTAAATTTAATGATTGCTTTGTTTACACTTTTATACTTTATTCGGTCAACGTTCACTATGTTTTGAGATCTCAATAACTTAGCCATAGCAATCTGTTTAGGCAGGGCTTCTAAGGCGGTGATGCACACCTCATTATTTTCAGCTCCTTTATCTTTTCCACCATCTACCCTCGTAGTCGATTGTGTTTCCAAGGTATTTTCATTCCTGACTAATTGCTTATATTTTTTGCGAGTCACAGTAATAAAACCATCTTCCTCGCTGTTTTGCTCTCTTTCCTTCCTTTTTGACATAATATTATTTGTGTGTTCATCCATCCTAATTATTGCATTTTCACCAACCGTCGCCACAATTTTGCGTTCACAATTATCTAAGAACTCCGAATCACTCATATCCTCATCACTTATAGTTTCTTACATTTTTCACACTATCGCGTCGCGATACCGATGTTAAACGTAGGTTTATTAAATTGACTTTGAATGAGTACTCGCTAAAGTTACTGTCGTACGCGCTCACAGTTCGACAGCTCGCGGCACACTGTGTGAGGCCACTACCTAAAAATCAAATCCCTAACGATGTTAAAGACCTTAGACCTATAAGTATACTCCCCTGCTTGTCCAAGGTAATAGAGAAAGTGGTGAGCAGACAATTTTCTAAATACATGTAGGATAATAATATATTACCGACGCTCCAATCAGGCTTTAGGAAGGGCCGGGGCACCGCTACCGCGTTGCTTGACGGCCCTTCTTAAGGGCCCACCACAAAACCTCACGCGGTACTCGATCATATGCCTTTTCGAGATCCACATAAACCATGTGCAAGTTCTTGTGTGCACTTCTGTACTTTTCGCATAGTTGGCGGATCGCGAAAATGGCATCCGTTGTACCACGACCAGGCATAAAACCGAATTGGTTTTGTGAAATTACACTCTCTTCTCTCAATCGTCGTTCAATCACTTTCTCCCAAGCTTTCATACTATGTGAAATTAGCTTTATTCCTCTATAGTTATTACACTCCAGCACATCACCTTTGCTTTTATAGATGGGCACCAGCGAGCTGCTACACCATTCATCAGGTATGGCTTCTTCCACCAACAACTTATTGAAGAATAAAGCTAACCACTTCCATCCGTCTACTTGCAGTATCTTCCACACTTCACTCTGGTATTCCATCCGGCCCCGCAGCTTTTCCATTCTTCATTCCATTTACTGCTACACTCACTTCATCCTCACTTATCTTTCTTATTAGCCCTTCATTCACAGGTATATTCTCAAGTACACCACTCCAATCATTTTCTTCATTCATCAGTCTCGCAAAGTAATTCCTCCATCTATCCTTAATTTCGTCATCCGCGCAAAGTACCGTTCCATTTTCATCTTTTATACACTTTATGTTACATACATCCCTTGCTTTCCTCGTCCTAGCTTTAGCTAGCCGTTATAGTTGTTTTTGGCCCGCCGGGTTCTCCAAGTTATTATATAAGCTCTCCTGGGCCGCTGCTTTTGCTAAAGCAACGGCTTTCTTAGCTTTCTTCTTTAGATCATTATACTCTACCTTCTTTTCTTATTTCAGGCTGACATTCATTTCATCCACACCCTGCCATTCCTTAAATTTTCTCTTCTTATCCTTCAAAATCTTTTGTACTTCTGTCGACCACCACATCTGTATCTCTATCTATCGTTCCTTTTCCTTTTGATTCTCCTAAAATATCTTTCGCTGCACTCCTGATACACCCTGCCATTTCACTCCAGCATTCATTTATACTTCTACATTCCATGTCATCCATCGCTATCATTTTATTTACAACTCGCTCTCTAAATTTCCTTTCATATTCTGGCCTTTCTAAGAAGTGCCACTTAATTTCAGGCGGTGGTCGCTCTTTGTTTCTGTTGCATATTTCTTCTGTAGTAACTTCCATTATGAGGAGCCTGTGCTGCGATGTTAGATCTTCCCCGGGTATTATTTTGCAGTCTTTGACGTGTTTGAGGTTGCTGCGTCTGACAAGAAAGTAATCAATTTGAGTCATGTGATTGCCACTTTTATATGTGATTAAGTGGTCTCTCTTCTTCTGGAACCATGTGTTGGCAATCGCCAGGTCGAAAGCAATTGCCGATTGTAGCAGGCCTTCACCCTCATTATTGCAATTACCAAATGCCCATCCTTCGTGTACTCTTTCATACCCACTATTCACTCTTCCTACATGCCCATTAAAATCGCCACCAACATACATTTCCTCATGCACTGGAATATTCATCAAAACACAGTCAAAGTCCTCCCAAAACTTCTCTTTCACCCTTTCATCACATCCTGCCTGTGGGGCATATACACTTATAACGTTCAGTATCACATTTTCTAACATAACTTTCACAACTATCAGTCTATCATTCACCCTATTAACTTCCATCACTTGTTCTTTCAATTTACTATCTAAAACAATTCCCACACCATTTCTTTTTCCATCACTTCCGCTGTAGTAAAACTTGTATCCCTCACCAATCTCCCTCGCTTTTGTGCCTTTCCACCTGGTTTCCTGTAAAAACGCCACATTTATCCGTCGCCTTTTAAGTACATCCGCTAATTCTCTGGCTTTTCCACTCATCGTCCCAACATTCCAACTAGCATACCTCATCTTCACTTGCCGGGTTAACTTCTTACGTTGCACCCGCCTGGCTTGGTGCAACAACCCTTGTCCATTTATCACCGCGGCCGGGTGCTGCCTCGGCGCGTCGCCTATGGGGTACGCCCTAGCCCCATCGCGCATCATAACATTAATTCCAGCCATTCTGCATAAAAGATTTGGCATAGATTTCACAGTCGGCCGCCTGCCTGACACCAATCCTCTTTGGGAATGCTATTGTTGGTAGTTTACCCGCTACCGCTCGGGTGACCAAATGTGTTGATTAATATGCACCTGGTCCCATGCGCCCATTAGTCGCCTTCTACGACGCCCCGGGAAGAGCAAAGGGGGTGGTGCTATTCTTTAAGTCCGGCACCACACGGACGATGAATAGAAAAACAAAATAACTATTACAAATTTAGCTGATGTAGGTGGCTGTTTCTTAGGCGGGAGTGGCGTTTCTGGCTGTGGCTTTTCACTTCACTTAGAAGGCTGGTTGACTTCCCGACTGCAAAGCGAGCGGGTGACCTGTAATTATTAAATACCTATTCTTATTTTAAAATGAATTTATTCAATTGTATTTTTTCTTATGAGGGCTTTGTAACTGATACGACACTTTATTTCTCACTGTTATTATTTTATAGTTTGGTACTTAGCTATTGTTAATTATTTATGTACACTTACTTATGGAGTGTGTCCATCGGGCTCCGCTGTCAAATGTTGGTAAACAATTAGTTCCTCGACGATCCATAGTGTTATTAGTGTTAAACAACGAGATGTAACGACTTTGATGATATTTATTTTAAAAAGTAAATGTGCTACACTATTAATAGTACGGCTGATAAAGCTATTTAATTGCATAATTTAATGCTTTCGATATTGTACTACGATCTTGTAAATTTGCAGCGCAGCGCGCGACGCGTGCGGTGAGCGGTCTGTCGGTTGCAAAGGTCGGTTGTCTCTTTCTTCCCCCAGTTGAAGCGACGTCGACCCCGCCTCATGCCCCCCGCGCCCGCACCGTTAATGCGTGATGTTATTATTTTAAGACTTAGGCATGTTAAGTTTTTGATAATGTATCAATAATTATGTATCATCTTCATCGTATTTGGCCACTGTTTTGCGCCTTTGTGAGTTCACTATTAGGGTCCCGTAGAAAATCAGTGCCAGCATGTCTGGTATCATGCTGAACGGGATCCTATTCCCATCACGACCTAACCCTGATATGTTTATCGTGAATATGACATCGATGTTCTATTCTTTTTTTTTTTGGATTTTTGTGTTTCTGTATGCCTATAATTATGTTTGTTTGGTTGTGAAAGCAATAAACAATTTATCATTTCATTTCATTTCATTTCATATATCTATGACTAGCTGTTTCCCGCGGTTTCACCCGCGTCATGAGGGAACTACTTCGCTTTAGCCTAAATTACTCCTTAGTACATCAGCTATCCGTCAGTGAAAGTCTCGTCAAAATTCGGTCCAGCCGTTCGAGAGGTTAGCGAGAACAAACAGACAGACAGACAGACAGACAAACAAAAATAATATCATTTCGGTATATGTCCCGTATACACATCCATATGCATTAAGTAAAAAGCAGTTATTTTAATGTTACAAACTGACACTCTAATTTTATTTATGTGTATAGAGTATGTATAGATTGATTTCGCCCTAACTTTCAAACCAAACGTCCAATTTTAATGAATTAAAGTAGTAAAAACTAAATAAACTAAAAACTAAATATTATCTACATAAACAGTACTTTGTGACAAAATAGTTTATTTGATAAGGAGTAATGACATGTGTAAAATAAATGCGTTTAAATGAAGTCTTAAAAAAATGGTAAGATTTTTAAATAAAAATATGGTTGTTGTGCTTAACTTGAAATAGACAGGTATATTGTGTCGCGGCCTTTTTGTAGATATTTTTAAGGTCTTTAATTAATTTGAACTTTTTAGGGTTCTATCTTTTATATTTTAGGCGGCGTACGCCAAATAACGAACTCTTTTTGATGATTTTTTACACTTTGGGTCCGAAAACCCAAAATATCTTACGGAACCCTACTTTTTCTAGAATAAAATATAGCTTATGTTACTCGCAGATAATGTACCTTTCTAATGATGAAAGAATTTTTAAAATCGGTCCAGTCGTTTTTGAGTTTATCTATTTCAAACAAACAAAAATACAAAGTTTTTCTCTTTATAATATTATATATAGTGTAGAATTGTAGATAGTAATATACAAACCAATGCGAATATGAAAGTTAACTATGGACAAAAAGGAGTGGATAGATAGGCAGGCAAAAATGTTTATGTTATATTAGGTACGTTTCAAGACGTAGGCTGGTTGAACAACATTGACAATGTCTAAGATGTTTTATCTTTGATGGTCCTATGACATTTTGTTTTAGGTTACACAGCAGAACTAGTTCAATGGCTGTTGTGTTTTGTAGTCGTTCTCATGACGTGAGACCCCAAAGTGTCATCAAAACTTTCTTTGTAGACCACAAACATAGTTTCAGTTAGTCGAGTATTACTTGCTATTTAGTAAAGCCTATTTAACAGACGGATACTTTTAGAGACAGATAAGGGTTTCTGAGTTTACTATGATGAGAACAGTAAGAAGTAAAAAAAACCTTGTCTTTTCTTTAAGATACTTAACTAGGAGCATTTTGGAGTACTTCGTTCTTTGGGGGAGGAAAAAAGCTCGGCCTAACACGGCAAAATTCTTACTTTATATCGGTATTTATACGTACCGTCAAAATTATGAATTAAAAGTCAAACATTAATATGACATGAATAAACAAGAGGAATGGTGAACAGTAAGTTGAACAACTCACATTATTGTCTCAACACACTCATGTAATAATGCATTGTCCGCAGTCCTGTGTCAATAAAACAACATTTGCCTCGAAGCAAACAAAGATATATGCCCAAAAAGCCCAGGGTAGATAGTATACAAGAAGGATTGTAAGCAATACATAGTAGTTATCAAATGTATAAATTTCAACCACAAATATTTTCATGCAAAATGTTGCCCAGACGAGACTATATGGCTCGCACTGTCAATAAGTTATCAGAACTCACATAGAGCTAGACTTCTTACTTTTTCTACAAGCCTTATTCAAAAACATTACTCCGTAGTGAAATCGGCTTGGCCTTTTTGCTACCGACACACGGGCGTGACAAATTTATTATCTGTTTGTTACTTTTCTGTTGTGCAATTGTCTAAATGAGAATTTCTCTGAGGACTACAAAATTAGAGCCGAAATTGAATTTTGTCTATGGAAGCTTTACGGAATGGCTATGTATAATTTACTGTTTGCATACGCATTTAAATTAACAGGCTAAGTTGGCGCCACTGGGTCAAACTACTTCTGAACTGGTTTTCAAAATAGCTTCAAACCAAATTACTGATTATCCTACAAACATGGGATGCATCGTGCATAAAAGAATGAACACACGTTGGTTGTCCGTTGCCAAATATACGGATTGGTCGAATGCATGTCCAAAAATGTAAAAAAAAAGATATGGCAAGCTCAGATAACCCAGGTGAGTCAGAAGGCGTGCCCTCTACCGCCTAAGGAACTTTTTACCATCCGAGACCAAGACAATGCTTGTGCAAACTTTAATTTTCCCACTAATCGACTATGGCGATGTATGTTACTTTGACCTGAATGCAGATCTCCTTAATAAACTTGACCGCCTTCTTAATAACTGCATTCGATTCATTTTCAATCTTCGCAAGTATGACCATGTGTCTACTTATCGCTCCCAACTAAAGTGGCTTCCTATTCGTCATCGCCGGAGATTGCGTGCTCTCACTACCCTTTATACTATCCTTACGTCCCCCACCTCTCCGCAGTATTTAGCCCCCTATTTTCAACTTTTGTGCACTAACCATGAACGAAACCTCCGTTCTGCTAACAACCTACTTCTTACGGTCCCTTCTCACAACTCCAATTTTCTTCACTCTTCTTTCACTGTCCAATCTATCCTTCTTTGGAATGCCCTCCCTCTTGAAATCAGGATGGCCAAGACTAGGTATGCATTCAAGACTAGGGCGAAGGAACTTTTATTGGCTGAGTCAGCAATTGTATCATAAAACATAAATTTCAAATTAATTTAATATATTTATGTATATTTATTTATCTATATATATAAAAATATATACTTATATATTATGTTATGTACTAGTCATGTATATTTGTATGTAGGTTTATAATTTGGATATATATATATTTGTGTATAATTTGTAATTATGTGTTATTTGTTAAGTATGTATATAAAATATGTTTATTTGTTTCCATGTATTAACCGAAAAAAATTATGTAATTTTGTTAGTTTAAATTCTTTCTTTAGTCATACATTACACCTACTTCATTTCTCTCTGCACCACTTTAAGGCAGACTGTGAGAAAATGCCTATGGCATTAAGTCCGCCTGTATACATTGTGTATGTATATGAAGTTTTAAATAAATAAATAACTAAATAATTATTTAAAGCTTTTCAGCGTGTATTAATTTGGATAAAATCCGCATCAGGGGCGGCTTTACCTTAAGTGCGCTCGTGCGCTGAACTACCAGATTTAAAAGGGTCTATAAGAAAAAGTACATAGGTATTAGGTATAAGTAATAAACTTTGATGAACGATCTATAATATGTACATCATTACCGAAATTACGACAAAACAATTTAAACTCTATATTAATGTACTTAAGGCGTATTTTACACCTGATAAAACATGCCTCGTGCGCTAGACTTCAGCGCACGGCCGACGCTCATACAACTATACGAGACTCGAGCGATATCGCCTGGCGCGTGAGACGGAGGTAGTTCAGTACAAAATGTTCGGCGAAATAACATCTTTTCATGCGCCGCACGCGCGCCCCGATGACCTAACGTCGGCGAGGTTTGACGGAAATTTGCTCAAGCCACAGTTGTTTGTTTACATTGTGATTGAAAAGCTTTTTGATATACCTACCTAATAATTCTGTTTTTCGTGTTTGTTACTATATGTTATATACTATATGTTGTGGGCTAGTAAGTGTGAGCTTTGATAATGAAATGAGCATTAACGATCACGTTGACTAGGTACCTAGTCAACGTTTTTATATTAATTGTTATACTAGGTATTACTAAATTATATGCGCGCCATTTTTGCGCCAATTTTAAACTAAAGAGAGTAAATAGGTACAAAAGTATAACGTTGCGAACTTTTATTACTGAAATTTAAGAAATGGTTGTGATTGTGTGTGGGGACTTGAGCGTCTCAGTAAGCAGGTACATTATGTTCGAGTGCACTATTTTTTGGAAAGGTCGGCGTATTAGTTGAATCTATACCTGTACATAGTATAAAACAGGTAAGTAGGTTCTTTTATAAAAATAACTAAGTACTTAGTATCTTTTGTAGATAAAATGGTGTTTCACTTTAACTTAGAAATCGAATAAATATTATTTAGGCTCAGTTTCACCGCTGTCGTATAATCGGTACCTATACAGGGTGTTTCATAACCCCCCGTCCGATCAATGAAGGGGTTGTAAGGTAGAGTAAAATGATGAGGTATTTGTCATTAATTCACGGAAATTAAAGATAAAATTTTCCCTGGTAAATTTAATTAACTTTAAATAATATCACATCAGATTACCCATGGCAACACTGAAGACTTTTAAATCGTAATAGCTAGGTATCTACCTAAAGTTCATAAAAGGTCGTTGAGTGCATCGGCCGGCGGCCGGCGGCCGCGTCTAGTTACCTAATCCTTTGACAAAAGCCGAACGTCAACTTTACACGTGCCATCATTTTAGGTAGGTAGGTATACCCATTTTATTTATGAGTTTGTTGCAACAGCTGGTTTATTGCATTAGGTAAAACGGAAGGTATACGTTGTTTGTTTGTTTCGTAAGAGTGCGTAGCCAACTTTGGTGTCCGTGTATTCAGACATTTCAAATCACCCGAAGGCCTACGACATGGCCTTACGATTCTTAGATTCAGTTTTAAGTGCCTTCTGAGTACGTGGGCACCCATCCAAGTGATGACCTGTGCAACCGTTACTTAACTTTGTCAAATTATTACGATCCAAAAGCTTAGTCACGCTATTAGCGCTGCAGTATTTACGGTAATTACTTATTGTTTACTTAGGCAGGTTACCTTTAATTCCGAAAAACATCAACTTACTTGTAAGCTGCGTACGACGATCATGCTCCACATGTCGACCGTAAAGGTAAAGGTTACATTTACGGTACCTTTTCATCAAAGGTACCTATTTGAAAGCACACTAACTAGCACACTGTAGTTCACGAGGTGGTGAAGCCGTTGAACAACGCGCTCCAAAGGCACTGGCAGACCTGGTGGTCCAGCGAACTATTCCTCCTTATTACTACGTGCACCCGCATGAATTGCATTCACTCCTACCTAAACACATCGAAATGTTAAAGTATTCAGAGTTTGAATACGACCGACGACGTAACTATTTCACAACGTAAGTGATTCCGGAATTCCGAACGAAAATAATCCTAGGGCAAGACTGAGTGATCAGTAGGCAAATTGAAGTCGTAAAAATAGCCAGCTAGGGATGTAACCAATGATATTTATTGGAGTTCTGTTTTTATCGTTATGTTATTATTGTCCCCGTACGAGATGGGCACGTATCCAACGCAAAATTGTTGTTTGTTTTTAAATTATTGTTATAACATAAAAATGATGTAACTTTTTTTATTTGATTTAGGTTACCGAGATTAGTAGATCATAGTCTTTATTGTCTATGATCTACTAAATTCTGTAACTTAAAAGTATTATTTAAGTCTTGTTTACGTAATGTGTCGATATCGTAATATCATTAATGTAATAATTCTTTGAAAAATGAATGTTGTGTCACATTTCATGTTAAAATTTATTAAATCGATATTAGCTGCTATCGAAGGTAAACATCTCTACCGCGTTTTGGTATTGTGTCGAGCCGCTCGTTTGACGGTAAAATTGCACTATTTTAAAGGTGGCATGTCCTTTGACACGAAAAGCCGACAATATTTTAATAGAATTAATAGAATCATAAAGGATACCGTCGCTGCGTGGAGTGTTGCTAGTTTAGGGAATTTTCCCTAATTTCGGGGTAATGTTTCTCGTTAATACTATACTAAGGAAATAAATTGTGATGTTTTATGAATACCTGGTTTTTTTTTTTTTTCCTAGTATGTCTAGCAAGTCAGTAATATGTGGTTTCGGGATCGGACAGGGGGTTATGAAACACACTGTATAGGTACTTATAAATTAATTTATATAAACTCTCCAACATTGAATTTGTCTAGAACATAAGCCGCCCATGAATACGGCGGTGAAATGGGACCTCAATTTGGTGGTAAATTGCACCACCACATCTTTGATCCACCAGCCGCCACTGATCCGCATCCAAGATTATATGTAATGATATTGCCCAACCAACCAATTCAACAAACAAAATGTTATCTAAATTCTCTCAATAGAGCCCATTTAGTAAAGAAAAATGTTTAATTTTTCCTTCCAGAATGAAAAAAAAAAACGCGGTACTTCTTTCTTCTCAGGAAGCAATAGCTAAATAAAATTGGCAAAAATTATTTCTGAGCTTATTCAAATTCAAATCTAGCGTCATGTTATAGACTTGTATTTTAAACGAATTTCAGAATATTAACGACAAAAATATGCAGATAATGATCTCAAAAAGATATTTGCCCTTTATACCGGCATTGCCGGTCATCCGATTGCCCCACAGACCCTTAAATTACTCTACCATTGTCCCGTAGATTGGATCGTCCAAATCGTATAATGTAATAAGTGTTAAATTTGTTTGAGAGTGAGTTTCCAGAGATTATTGGTCTTTGCTCATCTAGTTAGCCGGACTTGTTAGTGACGTTAGGGGATTTACTTAAGCAATTTGGACTCTGTTTGATGCTTTGAGAGAAGTGTGAACGGAAACATGGTTTGGTAGTTGCTCTTAATTGTGGAGCTAATTTAGTTGAATATAGATTTTTTTTAAATATATAGTTTTAAATATAATAACTAATAACTAGTTAAATATAACTTGTGTTAGTTATTGCGGGTTTTAACCCACTTAAAAAAGAGGTGCTAAAATATATAGAATACCTTACGTGCTCATTTATCTACCATCCTCTTAAGAAACACAATTCATAGACTTTACCAGATGGTCTACCATTCGATTAGGAACATACAATCCTTTTATAGACTATCATCATCATCATCATCAGCCCTTTATACTGTCCCACTGCTGGGCTTGGGCCTCTTCCCATTATGAGAAGGGTTTAGGCCATAGTCCACCACGCTGGCCAAGTGCGGGTTTGCAGACTTCACATGTCTTTCGAGAAAATTATGGAGAACTCTCCGACATGCAGGTTTCCTCACGATGTTTTCCTTCACCGTTTAGCAAGCGATAATTAACAATTTAATATGCACATAACTCTGAAAAGTCATCGTTGTGCGCCGTGGATTCGAACCCGGATCCTCTGCGTAGCAGTCTGTCGGTCTCTCCACTAGGCTATTGCTGCTTGTAGTGTGTATAGACTATCAGTGTATGTTAATTAGCAGTACGCAAGTTATTGCCTTGTTTTCAGCGTGTAGCTACTGAACATTGATTGGTGCACTCGCCCTGGACACCTAGTCATTTTCGTGCTTCCAATGACTGTAGACGAATTATCTTTGTGTTTCTTTTACATTACTTTTGTTACCATAACACAGCTTTATTACTGACCGGCTTAAGGCGCTGTCCTAAGCGACTGTTTTGGTAAATGAGGGGGTGAAGCAGGGAAGGTGAAGGGAGCTTAGCTCCGTCTACTGCGGGGCGCCCTTTATTCTCGTCGCGTGCGGCCGTATTCTGGCGACATCCGTATTCCAATATTTCAAAATCGCAAGCAAAACGTTTTAGCATATTGAATTGATACTGATATTAAAATTTATATTACATACATCAATATGTTTGTAAAACATAGGCATAGCGCAATTTTTGTTCTCAGTGCAGCCAGGAGCCAAACTGGTTTACATTAGACGTTATAGGTATTAATAGTTGACGAAAGTAGGTAAAAACCTACGTGCCGTAAGATGATAAAAATAATTAAGTCAGTTCCATGTATGGAGAGGCCATTATTATGTTTGTTTTGTTTATGTATAAAAATAGTGAAGCAGTTCATAGAATACCTACATCTAATTCCATTCCTGCCAGTTTTCAAATCTGTTTTGCAATAAATTGGCTGTGACATACGGGCGGACAGACAGACAGACATTGCGAATCTATAAGGGTTCTGTTTTTACAATTTTTGGCTACGGTACCCTAAAAAACACAATACTGCTTTACTAAGCGCAAAAGCCGTATCTCAACTAAAGCGAGTTACGAGATAATTGAAGTTTAGTAAAAGTTGATTTCTTTTATTTATTTATGGATGTTTATTGTTATTATAGGTATAATTATTATGGTAAAGGTTTCGAAATACGTCGCCGTTTTTAGGGGTTGTGAGTGATTGGAGAGGGAGGAGGGGAGGTCTTGAAACCCCCCTCACCATTTTCACTTGCCGGAAATACTTGGTTTTCCCTGAAAAATAAAAATCTCCAAACATCGGTGTGTATGGCACTGCCAACTTCCACATTCATCACACTAGTTTAATAAACTAAGGTTGTCGGAGTCCTGCGAAGGGCTCCTATTTTCGGATTAAGGGTCAAAAGAGAACCTAACATAACTTATTTATTTACTTATTGCAGTCGCACCTAACCCAAGGCACTCGAAAGCAATGACGCACAAATTTGACATTAGCTGTCAATATGATCATTCCAAGATGGCAGTTTTGCGTTACTTTTCACGTTTTTCACATAAAACCTAAAAATGACATTTGTAAAACCGTACTAAAGTATAAAAACTATGTTCCGTTTTGCATAATTGCCGAAGTATTTATGAAATTTTGGAAATTGTTTAAAAATATTTAGACGCAACTCCGGCAGCCAAAATTACTTTTAGGGGATTAAAACGAACTACCTTAAGCCCCCTACACTACCAATACCCTCAAAATCAGGCGACTCGTTTCGAAACCCAACCCATTATTATTTTTCAAAATAGATGAAACATCAAAAATATATGTGGATATACCTTATTCATGAGAAACTGCTATGTCGCTTTGAAAATTATAGAATTAGAATTTGAGTTACTGCTTTTTCGTTAGCTCTCCTCATACATGTTTGTATGGAAAAATATAAAAAAATTCTTTCGCTTCAAATATGTGTTGTTTCAAAGAAAATAAATATTAAAAGATATTTATTTATATTCATTTATCATTTACTAACGAAATACAGAGTTTACAGCTCATCAAAATTAGCTGTCTGCTACAACCCGGCAGGTTTTCTTTATTCTCATCGAATGTTAAAGGCAGTGTGTCAGGTGATAAGGCTTCAATATTTATTATTTGCTGTTGTTCACGAGGCACAGTTTCATTTACTTTCCTTTTACGGCTTGGTATTGTAGAAATTTCAAGCACTGATGAAACATTTTCCTCTCCGTGATCTCGCAATGCCATCCCTTGAGCTTGACGAGAATCAACAATTTCAGGCAACTGCCAATTCATATAAAACGCCACAAGCTTTTCTTCTCCCAGAAAACATCATCTCTTTCTATAATTTCTATTTTTAGTGGTATACTTTCGCCACTCCACACAGCAAATAAACACTTTTGTTTGCGTGTATCGTGGCGTTGCCCCTGAATTTGGTAATAACAATTACAATATTTGTTTAGACTAGTCAGTTCACTTTTTTATCATGTTTCCATATTTGTATTTTATTTGCTCTCATACTATTCTCCAGGCCATTCTTATAGGCAACTATAGAACATTAAATTTCCACAATCGTGTTTGGACCTATTAATCCATCTGGCGTGGCACCAATAATCGGATAATCCACAAGGCTCGATTGTTACATTTTCTTGCTTCGCCAGTTGTTGCAAAGCCAGTTGTTCATTTTAGATTTCATGCGCAACTGATTTTACATTGCAAATATTTTATTTGTACAAAATATTTTTTACTAAGTTGGCTTAACTGCTGTTATCTCTTCTTTTTACGACTATACCAAAATTTCAATCTGTCAACATATTCTTACGCAATTCGAACCAGTCACTGCTATCCCTCTTGTAATTTTTGCTTATCACTACGGAATTTGAGTCAAATTTGTTAAAAAAATTTTTTGGCATTTCTTGGCTAGCTCTTGTTCAAGAGCTAGCCAAGAAATGTCAGATCGTGATGCAAGATCGTGTTAGGAATGATTGCAGTCAAATGCGTGTAAGACGTTGCAGAACTGTTATCTTTAACTTCACTGTAATTACAATAACGATAATTAGTTACGTACTTTATTATTAAAAAAATACTATATCTTGTGTTATAGCAAACAGAAAAGTCACCTTCTTACTTATAAATGATTGATTTAAGAAATTAAAAAGATATTAGATGTACTGAGACATACCTAATAGTTTATGAATAATCAAAGTTTTACCCGATGTACCTAAAAAGGTTTATGTTCACAACACAATAATAGAACATTCGTTACCGCTTGAGTGCGGATTGCGGAGCGCCATATTAGCGCTGTTTATTGTTCGCCGTGGCGGCATCTTAGCGCTCCAGGCGCTCTGACAAGCTAATGAATTTGAAATATAGGTATTGGTCGGTTCACGAAAGTTGACCACAAATGGCGGCCGTCGCGCATATGTACATTCGTGCACCAATGGCGTGGCTCCATTCTTGACGCATTTAGGGAATTCGTCAAGAACGGAGCCACACCATTGGCATTACACCCGCGCCTCACCCCGCACCTCCACGGGGACCTAAAAATGATTTCTGCGCAGTGGTCATCTTTCGTGAACCGACCTATACATAAAATGATTCGATTTTATGTTATTGCTCTGTCAAAAATTGAAACACGGTTTTCAGCTATGTATTGTGAGAATAATTTGTATAATAATTATATTATGCATAATCGATAATATATAAGTAACATAGTTAGTCATAAAAGACTCTTATGAAAATAATTTGTGTAAAAATTTTACATATTTCATAATCACTTGGCCATGGATGAATTTCTATTTTATTACGACGCTTTCTTCTACAAATCCTTCGTAGAACTTCATTTCTCTAATAAATTGTCCTTATTTTATTCTTCTAGTTATATATTTATAAGCACAGAAACAATAACACATTAAACGCAACAAGAGTATAAACTTAGGTCCTAATTATATGTCCCATAGTTACATGAAAAGCCTATTTGATTCAAAGTATTCAGTCTATAACATAAAACATGATATTACGAACTCAAATCGGCGTATTATAATAACAAACAGGTTTACGTAAAATTTCGTGCAGCGGAGACGCAAGCGACATGACCTTTCTCTCACAGGGCTCATAGCCAAATGATGAGGTCTGGGCGGGGCGTAAACTAGCAACTGACACTCAGTACACCGCTTATGCTAATAAGGTTTAAATTGCCGAAGCGTTTGATATTGATGGGATCTACCGAGCGTCAAAATCATAGACGTTTGGCAGATTTTATTTAATTTTACAAAATATACACGTATAATATGAAAATAAATAGGGTAATTCTTTAGTTCATTAGATTTCCTACTATATTATCAAATAAAATATGACAGCTTACGATCAAAATATTGCAAACAGTGAGACGAAAGATTATTTTCTGCCTCAATTTTGTGATTTTTTTACCGTGATTCTATTTTACATACATGAAAAATTCTTTCAAAAGTCTTTTGTTCAGACTTTTGACTTTAAGGTCTATTTTTTGCTAGTTTGTAATATGTACCGTTATGGCTAGATGCGCGACGAAAAATTAGGTGTTTCACGGCCTCTGAGGTATAACAGCGCCTTAATCACTTCGTTTACGCCCGTTTTCTATTTTCATTCTATCAATGGATGTGACTACTAGATATGGTTATTTGCCATAAGCTCTATACGAAATATGTCAAATATCTATCGCTAGTAGTCAAATGCATCGATAGATAGAATATTGTAAACTTGCGTATGAGACCACAAGGTACCAGGTAATATGTACTGTATTGTATTATTGTTATTAATTCCCGCACTAGTAATAATTACTTGTCGCGATGGACTTTACAAATCAACTAACGGACTCATGGAAAATCCTGATTCGAAACAGCAAGTAGTGGATCATACAAAGTGTGCGCGTGTGGCGATCGAATCCACAACACTCGGTTCTAGTCGATGAAGTGACGAGTTTAACCACTCTTCATATATGTATGTATAAGTCAAGCTTGTACAGTGTCTGTTATTTCGATAAATATTTTTCTGCATTTTTTTTATTTTGTTCATAATCAAAATTAAAAAATAATATTGTAGTAATATTTAACTTTTCAAAAAGAAATGTTTATCACTAAAACCGTGTAAGACCCCTTTACAAGAACAAGTCGTAACCATGTTCAACTTAAATACACTCTCACTGCTTACGTGACTAGACGTCTAAGAACGCGATGCTGTTAGCTGTCTTGTCACAAACACGTTCACTGTAGCTAGCGTCAAATGGTTCTACAGACAAGATGTAAGAAAGATAATAGTAAAAGTGCAGACTCAGAGAATAGAGACCTGGTGCTAACATTTTGTAAACATTAGTTGTTGGGCTTACGATGGAAAATCAATTATACTACGTACCAGCGTATTTGTGAATTGTTAATTATCGCTTGCCCTGTGCTTCGGAGAGCACGTTAAACTGTCAGTCCCGGCTGTCATGATGATCTTTGACAATCGTTATAGGGAGTCAGTACCTCTGAATAAACTGTCACTATCCAGGAAATATCACTAAACCCTTTGGGTTGCGCAATTTAGCCTGGCAGTCGCTCTGTGAAAAAGTTAATATTCAGTTAAAGCCAGGCAGACTAGCAAGCGGAGCCAGATTGCAACTGGGAGAAGGATGATGATGGATGGTGCCAGCGTTAACCCACTCTGTAATAAATGATAATCTTTACGTTATCCTGGATCATCTTCATCCAAGACCGATTAAATCCCTAAGAATAAAACATGATTATAACTTAATAGTAAGGGTGCTTGTACACGGTGCATGTAGCTGGAGCAAATAAAGGTGCGGGTTACACGCGTGAGTAATATGCGCAAGCTACTTGTTCAAGTTACTCGCTTGTACTTGTACATGGTGCAAATAACTAGAGCAAGTAAAGACACGGGCTACTTGCGCAAGCTGTATGTACAAGTTATTTGTTCGAGGTCAAGAGCTACATGTGCATGCTATTCGCGCGGTAGCTTTATGACTTGAATCGCGTCAAAATGTCTCGACGAAACGAGAATTCTTTAAAAATCATATGTTAAAAATGTTATTTTAACAAGTAACATGCGCGAGTAACCCGCGCGCGCCGCAGAGCACGCGAATTAGATGCGTGGGTGACGCTTTGGTACATGCTCGAGTCGCTAAGCCCGTTCATTTTTTAAACGATATGTTTACGGTGCATATAACCCGCGCACGTGCCTCAACATGCTCAAGCTACATGCACCGTGCACAAGCACCCTAACTGTGGGTACTGTGAACAAATCATAAGGACTTTTATATGAACATTCTCAGTTTGATGACTGTATACAATCATATGATTGTATACAGTCATCAAACTGAGAATGTTGTGTAACTAGCTTATGTTTTCAAGCTGTGTATGGAATTAAAGAAGCGATGGAAGCCTTCACATCAAATAAACTAGAACTAAAACTTCTGGCTCTTAAAAAGATACTCAGCAATTTCAAAGAGATACAACTTGTATCAATAGCAAAAGTAAACCTTTAACACGTTCATTGCCACGTCACGTAACGACGCATGAAGCGGTCTATTACGCTGTGGCGGTTCACGCGACGTCGCGTGATAGTGCTTTACAATTATATATGAGCCACAAAATAGCGGCCGCAGCGTATTGGATTCTGGTATTTGTTTTGGCCCCTAGGGAAGGAAATTACCTATCTATTTGTGGGCGTGGTCTGCGGGTAGCCATCTTGAAGTTTTTGTTTCGCGTGCACCCAGCCGCGCACTAATTTGCTCTGTGCAGCAACGTGGGGTAAGCGTGTTTTTGTTTTTTCTCGGCTGTTTTCGTTATGTTTACATCAAAACTTTGTATTTATAATGAGTAATAATCCGAAACCGACAAAAAGGTCATTAGAGCCTAGCCTGCCTTGGAAATACAAATTACGCGAATTCGCGTTACCGGCCATGTGGGCAATATGTCGCTCATTTGGTGCAACATTGACGTAATTGTGCTTTTTGTGTTTTTACAGGAAATCGAAATAAAGATTAAATTTATTTTCTGTTACATATAGTATTCGTAAACACTGAAAAATAGAGAACATTACGATCTTAAAAGATTACCACTACTGTGTATTTTTCTTATATGATAAAACCATTAAAGTATTTTTCATATTATTTACAAAATTTATGTTTTTTTAGTAGGTTACCTGCAATTTTGTCATTATTCCATCAGAATTAGTAATGTGCCCAATATTTGTCCATATAAAATTAACTACTTTATGACAAAATAAAACCAATTTATCTTTTAAGCAACTTCTGTATTTATTTGGCGAGCTTACATTATTTGTACTAACTGTCATAAAGGTTTTTCTGATAGTTAGTTAAAAAAAAAAGAAAATTACTTAAATATTAATGGTAATTTCAGTCTCAAACAATCTTACAACTACCTAAGTAAAAAGGAATGGCACAAAGATCACAATAAGTTTCGCCTAATTATTAATACCTAAATATAACTAAGTTGCTTAGTTACTTAAACTACAACCTTTGAAAAATAGCATCATAGAAATTCTTATCTTAAATCTCTTATTATAAGAGTTTGTAATAACAGTATTTTGGAATGATTCAGAGAAATCACATTAAGTTTCACCTAATTATTATTACTTAAATAACTAATTGTTAGGGTTTAAAAATAGCATCACAGAAAACATTATAATAAAACTGAATGGCACAAAAAATCACAATAAGTTTCGTCTAATTGTTATTACCACTTATTACTGAAATGGCTTAATAAAAAATAAAAAAAAAAGTTAAAAAAAAATAGCTTCATAGAAATTCTTATCTTAAATCTCTTATTATAAGAGTTTGTAATAACGGTATTTTGGAATGATTCAGAGAAATCACATTAAGTTTCACCTAATTATTATTACTTAAATAACTAATTGTTAAGGTTTAAAAATAGCATCACAGAAAACATTATAATAAAACTGAATGGCACAAAAAATCACAATAAGTTTCGTCTAATTGTTATTACCACTTATTACTGAAATGGCTTAATAAAAAATAAAAAAAAGCTACAACATGATAATTACATCGAATGTAATTATTGTAATAAAAAGTTCCGAAAAATCGCAACAACGATGTCGTAATTGCAAGCACTTCGACACAATTTCACATAATTACATTAAAAATGTTTGATGAAAACAATGAAAGTTGAAGTTACAACGTCATAATTACATTAAATGTCATAATTTCAATTAAAAAATCTAAAAAAAACGCAGCCATAATGTCATAATTACACAACATGTGACGTTGTTCCACCAGAAATACAAAAATTAATGTCATAATTACCGTTACGACAATGTAGCACTCAAATACGTTTACACTCAGCGGGGCTCCCCGCGCAACTGACCAATGTGACGCTGTGGTCGCAGAAACTCCACCATTTAGTGTCATTGCAACAACGACATTAATGCCGTCTAGCGTAAATTATCCGTACTACAGTTCTGTCGATTTTTCTCCGGGTGTAAATAGTCTTCACGTGAGTTGTGACATACATATCTCATTTTTTGAAAAAAGTGTAATTATGCCATTGTTGCACCAAATGAGCGATGTATATAATAAATGCGTCCCGTATGGCCGATCACACGTCTTCGCGTGATAAAAATATACACATATATTTATGAACTTATTTGTTATATGATGGTAGATTCCTTATATAAAAGCATTACTGGCACAATAAAAACCACGTTCAACGATTTTTTTAATTTGGCCATTAATGTAAGTTCAGCATTTTGGCTTGGCAATGAACGTGTTAAAATTTTAGTAAATGTCACGAAACATCACGAAATATACGAAATATTTTTGAAATCAGATCACAAGCCAACATATCTACACACGTCCACACTCATATCGGTGCTGAGATCTCAATGGTTAGGTACAAAAAGGCTCCTAACTAGGGATCAGCCATTAATTATGCGAATCTTGATTAATTTATTCCGAAATCAGTTTATATGTATAATTCAAATAACAACGTTAAGAATTTACCTACTGAAATGTCGATAAATTCATTTTGAAATCGGTTTTTTTGACGGCATGGTGGGTGAACGATATTGAAATGGTACATTTTAAATAACATTTAAAATCCTTCGTGTTGTAATTGAGTCTGAGTCACTAACGGCCGGTTAATAATCGATACATCAATATTCGATACATGCATGGATTTTGACATTCGAGATTCTTGTTTGACATATTTTGTATGGAGCTTATATAAAAAACTAATCTAAAAGCTCAAGAAAATGGATAGATCGAATATTGAATTCCGTAGTAAATCGATCCAACTTATTTGTAGTTAGTTTTACTAAACTGCGTCATCATGAGGATCTGTTAAAAGATTTTTGACAATATTTAAGTTTTTTAAGAAGCCAATGCTCTTCCTTCACACTAAGGTTTGTCCTGGGTGGGTACCAAACCCATTACCTCCGCTAAGCAGTCATGATTGATAACTACTTCACCATTAAGTCAGTTTATTCGGGACACGTGTCTGTGTATTCCTATGAATCTGAATTACAGAGTGAAACCAAACTTTATATCTGGCTGATACTTTCAAATTTGGTCCCTCTAAACGAGGTGCCGCGATCGAGTGGTTTCAATATGTGACCTTAGGGACCCACCGATGTTTAGAACTTTTGACAGAGTTTACTCACCAAAAAATATTTCGCAAAAATATGCGTGTTAGGGTAAAGTTTTTTTTTTGTTTCAAATGAAGAAAACAGCTGAAATATGTTATGATTATGTATAAATAAATACGGATCGGTTTGAGAGTCCCCAAAGATTTCCGCTAGAAAATGGATCTCTATGGCGTATATTTTACTTAGCAAGTTTGTTGGAGATGTTTTTTTTATTAAAATGGAGAGGCGGTATATTTGGATTTTAGGGACGTTAATTGTGAAATGTGCTGCCTTTGGTGAAAATGTAAAGTGGGTGCTTTACATATTTAACAATTTGAGGACAGTGGTATCTTGCTCTTTTTTCAAGCGAAGAAGAGAGAAAACTGAAACACGAGCCTGTATGCCGATGGACCATAAAGATAGGTTCATTGAAAAATAAATGATAGTTGATCAAAACCCAATTTCTTTGTTTTGTGAAACATTCAGTGCCTTTTATGTGTGACCCAATTTTAAAACATACATACGTACAGAAAAGTCATTGTATAAAAATACATACAAATGCCAATTTTCGAACGAAATTCAGCACCATTTTGCTCGGAACATGAAGAGTGAAATACGGAGAAAGTTTCATTGTTACA
Organism: Euclidia mi; assembly: GCA_944739405.2. Lineage (NCBI taxonomy): Eukaryota > Metazoa > Arthropoda > Insecta > Lepidoptera > Erebidae > Euclidia > Euclidia mi. Next base: position 21,431,707 of record OX123182.2, on the reverse strand, counting down.
AGATTTAGTTCGCAACTTCTCCGCTAGGGGCACTGCGGGCGCGGAAGCTGATAATGATAACACTACTATAAGAATAAATTGTTTGTTATTTATATCAAAGTATTTGATAATAGAGGCTGTTTTAAAAAATGGTCGATTTTGTAATATTAAACGCATTGTATTCAAAATAATAAAACTCTTAAATGAGATGTAGTCGATCGGTAGAACGCTCGCCGTAATTATTATGTAAACAACAACGAAATGTACACCATACTTAATATAATTATGCTTATCGGGATGGATTATTTATTTCCAATATTGTCGAAGTTTTGGAATTACAAAATGATGCATGGAACTTATATCGATATACATACTTTAACATTTTATTTTGTAAACGCTTTGTAAGAACGTTTATTTGTATAGATGGTTTTATGTTAGTTACTCTTTAATGCAAAAAGTACTGAATTGAATAAGACAAAACTTTGCAGTGATAAAGCTTATGGATACATCATAATTTTATCATAATGCTACTCTTCTCGCAATAGCCGACTACTACTATGACACTAGCTTTGCTTGAATCACTTGGGTTATAATATAAAGTACAATTTTTTAGGTAGTACAACCCTACCGATTTCAACATGAATGGGCCGGCTCGACCGCGGTACTATCCTCTCACAGAATATCGAGGAAAAGTATCAGAATCTCTAGAAGTTCTCGCACGAATCAACATGCCATCGGTACAGTCAAATCAATTAATTCAGTCAGCAAAGATAGACAATTCAATCAGCTTCAAAATACGTAGGAGAAGGGCCAGTCCACTCAATTTGTAGGGAGTCAAGAAATGCTCACCCGAATCTTACAGGTGTGGGAGAGATTCGATGCTACAAAAGTCACAGATAGTTATAAATAACGCGATGTATACATATTTCCTTACTCAAAACATACCTAAACGACACGTATTTAATTCCAGACACCCTAATCCTTAAACACTTCCACATAAATATTGTACTACCTACATAAAACTCGCCGTACTAACGTGCAGTATAACAATAAAAAGCGAGGCGTACCCGTATTTCTTAGTATCAGAGAGAATAGGCTCCTAAGGTCAGTATACGTTGGTATCTTGTCGTTATATCTTCACATATGCACACAAACACACGTGATATCGTAAAACCCGTCTCGAATCGAATAAAATATTTTAGTACTAAGCACATACATTTATTATGAGTTTTATTGTACTTCAATACGAAGAAGTTTGACGATGTTGTTTTGAATTGTAGTTTGACATTTTGGCTTTTAACGTAAAGATCATGATCAAAAAATTGACTCATGTTACAATGAAAATGAAATAATTGATCTCCGCACATTCTATGAAGGTGAAGAGAACCATAGGTATGGTATTATTTCCATTCATGTATGGCTTTTAGCTTTAATCCTGATAGCTGTTTTTATATTTGAGTGTGGTCTACAAATGTTGTAGTTTTTTTAACAGTAAGTAAATCATTGAGATTACACTATCCCTGTAAACGTTTAAATTTAGAGCAAAATAGTATTTCAAGAGAGTTCAGCAGTCATTGGATATACGAGAAATAGTACACAATTATCTTATGCTTGCGTCTGGTCAGTAAAAAAATCAATGAATATTGGTACACGTTTATCTGAATATGTCACTAAGGAGTTGAAAGATTATCCTGATACGGGTTGGAAACAAATGCTAAGTCAGCGTCTTTCAAAATTTTATTCATAAATAAGTGAAATTGAACTTGATAGTTTCATCGCCAGCTAAAGCGAGGAACAACTGCACAGTAATACATAATTATTATAAAAAGCACTGAAGAGTTACTGAGAATTATCAAAAAAGTCTACAAGGCGCAAAGCCAGCTCCTGTGACATCACAGTCAGTCAAATTTAATATTCGCCAAAATGTCTTCTTTAAGGCTACGAGGTGCCGTTATTTAGTGCGCATCGTACATGTTCTCTGAGGCGAGGCTTGATGGCTTTCATAAGATAATCCGCTAAAGATGTACTCGCTCCCGCGTCGAGTACTTGTTTACTCCCATTAACTCCCGATTCTAAGAGTTCGTACCTACTCATGTATACGTACTAAACCTATATACTTATATATTAGATGATATAGGTCTGTGCTGTACTCAGCCTAGATGATAAATACGATTGACATACAAGTACCACCAGTAAATAGCTTCAGATTTGTTAGAACTTTTATTCTCAGTGCAACAGGCAAAAAATCTCTTAAAATCCCAACCCATTGAGTGATAATATCAAGCGAATATTATTAAGTATGTACACAGAATAACGTTTCACTGTTGATCGCATTTTCAGATAAACGTCGATTCCATGAATTCAATACACAAATGGTAAACATAAGTGCAAACTTTTACACAATGAAGTCTGATAATTAATTGTTTGTAACTTTTAAGTATGTCAGTATTAAGCATTAAATAAAGGATATTATTATGTAAACACAAATTATTATTTATAATAATAATTCTATTATTGAAAATAGAAGCTGATTCCGTATCATATTATTTCTTGCCTGTACCCCGTTTTCCCATATCTTAAGTATTTCATTCCATAAGTATTTCTCATATCTTAGTAAGTGAGAGTGCGGAGTCTCAACCATGTCTAATCCATCTTTTTTGTAGCCACAGTGGTTTGGGTCAGTTTACCTTGCGATTCTTTTGTAATTATTAAAAAAATGTGATAGTTCAAATAATGTTTTACGCGATCCATCATTTTACTTTTCACTCTTTTTAAAACGTTATGTCGAAGTTGTCATTTACTATTCATCATTATTTTACGAGAAATGAAACATGATAGTGATAAGTCTATCTTCAAACTGACTGTAGAATCCAAGGTTGCGCTTCATCTTCACAAAATTAACCATTCTGTAGAAAGAGGCAAAGCAAATAACTAGGTATTCCATCTCTTCTTGTTCAATGGTTTTTATCACTCCAGAAAGAGATAACAGCACCATCTTCTTAGGGTACGTATCCCTTAAGCAGACAATAGTCTGCTAAGATGGTGCTGTCATAATATTTGAGAGCTTTCATGGAAAGCTCAGTCTGTATCTATCCTCTACAGCCATTCGCAGTCCACTGCTGGACTGAAGACTCTCCTAATTTGCTTCTCAGTAGCACTGTGATTTAATAGGACAATGAGGCCTACTATACCACGCAAGCCAGAAGGTTTGCTAAAGGGTTTGAAGTCGAATTTTTCGTCTCTTCGCAAAGATATCTTACGACACCCACGTATGAAATGGGGTGGTGATATTCTGTATCCTTAATCCATCACCACACGGACGCAATACAAACGTTTTGACGTATGCAGCTTGCTGAATTCAATGATGCAAAACATCATAAGGTTCAGTAATCATAGTCTCTATTTATATTGATGGGTAACTAATAAAAGATACATCAATTTTAATATATCAAACCCTCAGTCAGTAAAAAACTAACAAAATGTAAAAATACAATATTAGAAGCATTCCACTAGAGCTTTCAAATGACAGCAAATTAATTTTGTTGTTTAGTTTTTGAATACTGATAGAATGCTAAAGCACTAATTAAAATACAGCAAGTTTATGCAGAGCACCTCTTTTATTTCAAAACTTTATAAAATGTTATGTTGTTCAGCACATTATTAACGGCTGAAGTAGTTTTGTTTTAAAGTAGTATAGAGCTAAGTACTTCATAACTGTGCTTTAAGATACCTACATATTTCAGCGAAGAATTTATGTAATTTAAGGTTTATAATCGAACTTTAAAAAAGTAAAATGTTCTTGGAATAATTTCATGGTGTGTCAAGCATCATTTATCTTGCTTTCTACCAGAACGGAAGCGTAGATAAGTGGTATACTATTGATGGCAGGAGCTGGTTTTGTTTCAGATTTTATTACTGGAACACTTTTTGCCCGGATTAATTTTGCATTTCGATTAATGAGACCGTCAGAGTCTTATGAATCATATCCAAATTTTCTTCCTTGCTGTCACAGCAGTTTGGGCCATAGACAGACCATCTGGATTTGGATGCATAAATAGCGCTTATTTATGAATCGCAAATATCTACATTTTTACTTCTAGATACGGGTAAGTAGTAAGATAATGAAATCTAGCTTAAAGAAAGTTAATCAATAAATTTTCAAGCAGAAACTGCCTTTCTTTTGTATCATATAAATACTTACACAAACCTATTGCCAAATTCGATTTGTCTAACATATTTACGTTCCGCTGTTTCTCATAACAATGCAAAAGTAAATCATTACAGCCATTTATTCCATTCCGGCGACTCTTATCAGAAATCATTGTGACTCAATTAACTGACGTATTGTTTGCTTCTGTTTTGCACAACGGCCATGTAATTTCTTCCTTTGACAGCGGAACGTGGAACGACGTCTATTGTACGGGAAATAGATGTAGAGTAAATGTTCTAATTTGTGCAGAAGGGACATGTCTCTGATGGTAAATGTATATTAGTACCTACGCTGTTTGTTCTTGGTCCAGTCTATCGGGCAATGCATACACATCTGAGATAGAAAAATAAAAAATATTTATATATTTTTTATTGTAACAGGAAATGCCTACATTGGCCTGGGCTCAGAAATGTTACGAATTATGGGCTTCAGGCAAGGGCAACGACACGAATTCTAGTGAAAGCTAAATTAACGGAATCGAAGGTATTGTGAAGCATAATAATGGTAGAAGATCCAAGACCTTAAATAGCTCTTGTACACGCGATAACTAAATATTATAATTTCTTCAACAATCATCAGGCTATAACGGTCACTTAACCAGGTCATAGGAATTAGGCCTTCTAATTACAGTAAACCTCGTTCCTTTACACTATACTACTGTAGTATCACGTGTGATTACTCTATTTTAGCAGTAATAGCGTTGCCAGTAGTAGCAGTTTAGTAAAATAAGGTTGCAGTAATTACAACTCTTGAATTGTTCATTATCGCGTAAAACCATCGGACCGACTGTCATGAAAAGTTTTAATAGTCGTTATGGAGAGTTAGTACTTTTGATAATCAAATGCTTATATTGATTTAGGCCATGGTGTATAGTTATCCCTTCGGGTTGCGAGGTCGCTCTGTTCTTCCATTCTGACTAGAAAGCGGCACCCGCCGCAACAAAATCAAAGTCTTGGTTGCAATCGGGATGATGCTAGTACGATCATGAATCACAACTCTTGAAATAATATTATTATGCAATATGATATTCAATAGCCTGACTTAACCAACCTGACTGACCTGCCTGTTTGTTCCACAAACATAATCTTTGACTAGTACTTGAAGCAGAAAACAAATAAATAATTCTAACAATGTGATGCCAAATTGGGGGAGTGACGTCCCTATTGCACGTCAAATGCAACTTGACCTCCGTAACTAAAGAAATTGTCTTTTTTCCGACCTCACGGGAAATTCAACCTAAGCTGTAAGGTTATAGAGTTGATTTTAAGTGGTGAACATAGTAGATGATTTTAGATAAGCAAGCTATTGAGGCTCGTAGCGTTCAGTGTTTATCCGCCAGGGAATATACCACAGAATATACAGCAAAGTAAGGGGCATGCTCTCGTATCGATAATCGCGCAGCATTGACTTCGAAGCAGATAGGGACTGGTGACAGTTGAATATTAAAACTTAGTTCTTATTGCGATACTTTCTCGTAACTTTACGAGCGGATATTTCTGGACATATTTTTTGATATTATGTAATAAGCCTCTTTGGAACATGCTCGAATCAATGACAAGCCGGCGATCTCAATTTTATTGGTAACATCGAATACATTAACTGCAGTGGGGTTGATTCTAATGGCTAACAGTCCAAATTGCAAATATTTGGCAATACTTTCTGTAAAAGCGCACACAGAAGTGTGTGCTTTAAATAATGCAAATTTTGTATTTTGTTTTTATTTGAAAATATTTATGAAATAACCGATTCGGTACGAAACTTTCAAACTCAAATTTTCACTGATACTGAGCTCAATTTATCTACACTAACCCTCTGACACGATGAGATGATAATTATGATATTCATACTAGTGTACAATACCTTTTACTTCTGGTTGAAATAAAGTGATCACAGTATGCCGAAAATATTTTTGCTTTGTGAATAAACCTAACCACAGTCAAATTTACAAATCATTAGAATATGTCGACACGCTCTGAGAGCATTCGTTCGCAACCATAATTTAGATGGATATTCAACACTCCAATTGTTCCTGTTTGCGGCCTGCGGTCAGTGCAATTGTACTGAAAATCTTTAATTAGGTTTGTATATGCTAATTACTAGCCGTCTGTGTGCTCTAAGCTATTGGATCATGTGTTTCAATCACACTTCCATATTAAGGGGTAATTTGGTAGTTACGTGATTTCTTCATTACTGTCTTAGGAAATATACGCTACTTCCTTGAAGAAAGTGCTTGCAACTGCGCTGAAAATCGTGTACTCGAAGAAAAGGCGCGTGCGTGGTTTGTTTGTTTTGCTTTTTCGTGTGAATGTGTGGTCAACTCTAATGTCGGAGTTCCCTGGCCACTCCCAAAGGCCTCCGACATCGCTTAACAATTCTTGTTTAGAGACAAGAACCGGGATTGATGGCTTTACCTGCCCTCCGAATCACGGTAGCGCTCTGATTTATATGCCACTACGACCAGTAGGTAGGTAGTAGGTAGGACCAGGCAGGAGACGGTCATCCATCCAGGAGGTGCATGTTCAAGTAGTGCTTGACTTTTCCGATTTTTTACAAATGGTAAATCAAGTCACGTTATGAAATACGTGGTAAATATCCCGAAAGACGATGTAAAATTAGCCTATTCCAATTGAGTAGACAACAGCCATTATTATGTTGTATAGCGAGCCTAAACTTGAAACGCATACAAAGTACATTGAAACTGGAAACATCAATTTATCCCAGGAATATTGTCACCTAAGGAAGCACCTAATTGGATTAAGTCGAGTGTAGTGTAGCGTCGTCACTTGAAACCACTATGCAGTAAATTAAAGAGCCAGTCTCGTTACTAATAATGACGCATTCACTCCGTATAGATGAGTTGATGGCGTTGAGGTTCGGTTCGTCGTTACCATTGCGATGTGAATATAATTTGAGCAGCGATAGCCGAGTGACGAGACCAACAGATTGCTACGCAGAGGGTCTTGGGTTCCAATCCACAGCACGCACCAATGACTTTTCGAAGTTAAGTACGTATTAAATTATTAATTATTGCTTGCTTATCGGTAAGAAAAACATCGTAAGGAAACCTGCATGTCTGAGAGTTCTTCATAATGTTCTCGAAAGATATGTGAAGTCTGCCAACTCGCACTTGGCCAGCGTGGTGGACTATGGCTATACTCTTCTCACAGTGAGAAGAGGCCCGCGCCCAGCAGTGCGACATATAGGGCTGATGATAATAGTGATTGCGTTGTGGGTTGCGGGTTCAATCCCCACACCGGGAAGCACTTTATGTGTCTGGTCTTCCTTTGCGTTGGTTTATTGTAGAGTCCCCTGCGATGCGAGGTATTCCTGAATTTATTATAGTAATATAGTTACACTTGGATGAGACACGTTTTATTTTTAATGAAAGTACCACATTCGTGGACACCATAACTTGTATCAAGTGTGACATAAACTGATCGTATGACACCACTGTCCTATATACTTATAGTGCGTTCATTCTTATCTGGCAAAAATGGTAAACAAATATGGCGGACAGATAAGTACGTCCGTAAGACTAGTGATGGGAAACATTGCATGAACTAAATCAAGTTTCACTTAAAATTCACTCAGTGAATGAAATAAAACATATTAGAGATAGAGATTTTAAACTTTTAATGTTTTCGATGAGAGTAGAAATATAAATGGTATTTTGGTTCATGTAAAACCTTTTATTTTTTTAAATGTACAAATATTATGTCAGATCGTCAGTGTCGATAGACGTTGTGGTTTTATAAGAACTTGTTTCTGATGTGACGTTAACTATGAATCTGGGGGTTGCTCCACCCATCGCATCATCAATAAACCTGTTTGATAACATGTTCGATGCATTTTTCCACGATTCAGCATCAATTTTGGCCATGTTCTCTTTTGTTAAATCTTTTATTTCTCCCATCTTAAAAGTTTTATTATTGCAGCCAACATGCGATTTTATTTGTGTGTTGACACCATATTAATTCTATTAGATTTAGTTCGCAATGATAAGGCAGAAGGCGAACAACTATAATATTTTTCTTGGCTGCCATTTCATCAACCACTTTTATATTGAAATCTTATCTGAATTTAAGGCAAAATGCGTTTATAACTTAATACTGGTATATGTAAACACTATTTGTCATTATAATGACTTCAACAATTAGCGTTAGCGGCATCTATCGCCCGCCCCCATATATCATGTAATCGTGGTTACGATTTCTGACTGCAATTAGAGAATGGATACTTTTTCGATTAACCTCGGTAAATGTTTTCATGATTGATGGTTACAAATTACATTTTGCCCATCTTTGACTAGAAAAAGGAGAGGACTTTGCCTGGCAAAGGGGGCACAAAATACATATTTTTAAAAAGACTGTCAGTCAATTCTATCGCAGTAATTCTATTTTTAAATTTCGCTGTTTTGTATAGAGATTTTTTAACCCATATTTTACTTTTCCATCCATTTTTCAATGTTTTCATTCATACAAACAACAAAAATGAATTAGCTAAATCGGTGCAGCAGTTATGTCTATCTGAGTTTGATTTTTATTTATTAAGATTAATTGTCCTGATATAAAAACTACACTTACTTTTGATACTTATTCCCTACGCCATAAGAACAGTACAAAGGTCAAAGTGTATAGCTTGACGAGTAGCCGTGTGTACGTAGCCTGGTTGTGGATCAAGAGAAATAATAGTCGGAATGAAAAGCTAATACAAATCCACAAGCAAGTCAGGTCAGTCGTAAGCAACTTCAAAATCGTTTTAGATAGGATACCCGAAATGTTTGACGCCAAACACTTTTCATTATTGTTGCTCTCAGTGTTGCTAATTAATAAGGATTTTACAACAATAATGCCAAAAAATATATTTATTGACTTATCGGTTTTTATCCATATTGTCTGCAGTGAAAAGCTTTTAATTTAGGCCCTTATGAAAATTGACCTCAGTTTAGTTAATTAAATCTTTTTATACGGATCTGAATGTTCTTTACGTTTACCATAAACGGATTACAATATATTAATACTTTTTCTATAATCATTCAATTTTATCATTCACTTCATCCCATCTCTACACTCAAATGTCTTTTTGACAAGACATCGTAATAATCAGTGGTTTGAAGGGTCATCACAATTACGATTTTCTTTAAATAAATATGTTTTAAAAGGGAAATTTGAAGCTATTTTAGGTGTAAAATAATGTGTTGGTATTTGAACTACATTGTAAATATTTTCTAGTAGCATATATTACGTGATGCGGCCACAATCTTGTGATTTGTGATGAAGGTATGTTTGTTTACTAGTTGTGCCAGGTTAAGATGAATGCACTTTACATATGTTACTTATATAAAATTTCCATAAATGAAATATTCTACTTTTAAGTCAACGTCAACAACGTCATAGCTTTATACAAGTTGTATATAAGGCTTTTCACATATTTGAGATACCTTTACCTTTGTACAGGGCAACTGTCATCTGATCGCCACAAGCTAAAATAATAGCGATTTCCAAGTCTTACGCCTAATCTACCTAGATTCTCCTTTTATATCTATTAAACAGTAGTCATTATTGATTAGTAGACGTCTGTAAAGACGATATCTCACGAATCTCTGAGAAGTATCTCTATAGTCTACTGATTATCTGTTAGCACGTAAAAACACTTCAGAACATAACCTAACATTTCAATACCATGCTTCCCCTAAAACGAACTGAATAACTTCGACTTAGTAATCGCAATATCACAATTTCGATTCCACGTATATACGTGCGTTGCTCCGAACGTTGCCTGTATAAGTGCTTTCCATTTTGCTGAGCCTCGTGATTTAGGCATACTTCAAAGGCTTCGCTGAATCTCCGTTTTAACCGTAAATTCGAAAGCATATTGTGTATTCCCGTTAAATATATATAGGCTTTATACACAAGACTTCACCCGCGACTCCGTCCGCGTGAATTATACCTAAACTTAACCCTCGTCTACACTATGTATTTGTGTAAACCTTACAAAAGCTACCAAAGGACAGGATGTGAGATACAGACGAAACAAGAAGCAAAAGAGGACTTCATTTTTATAAAAAGTATAGATGAGTAAAATGAATTAATGATTTAGATATTATTATTGTCTTCTAGTCCAGATCTGAAAGAGCGTGCGCGTAGATATGTGGGCGTGTGTGCATGTGTTATTATGTTAGCTCAACTCCACTTATATAAACACAGGACTTTTAAACCTTAATTATACCTTAAATATTAAAGTGATTTCGTCACCAGTTAATAATTTTAAAGGTGTTCCCAAAGAAAATTTTATTCGATCGCAATGTAGGCAACAAAGGTTGACTTATTATATGAAATTAGTACCCGACATAAAATGTCGTATTCTATTCTAGACGTTTTATATTAAGGCGCTACCTCGAAGGTCAAAAAATCCTGCAGAGGTCATCGCTAAGTGTTAGCTATAAAGTTGAATGTCGCACGGTTTTTGGCATGGCATGCCATCACGAAACTGTCTGAAATCTTATTTCGTTCATAACTCAAGTAATAATCGTTTTAGAAAAAAATCGTTAGACCAATCCCTAATAAACTAGCTCTTATTCCAGTGAGTAGCAATTTCAAGGCGAAAAGTTAAGTATATTTTAAAATATCCTAAAAAATATTTAGAGAAAGCATGTTTTTCAAATTAAAATTCTATCGAGCGAAAATCTTCCAATCGTGTATCTGTCCGGGCAGTCCCTAGATAAAGACCTGATAAATAATATATAAAATTTTCACTTTGCTGGTGTGTCTGACTGCTTCAAAATCTGTAATCAAAAAGGGCATACATTTTCGAGGTAGCGCCTTAAGAAATAATAATCTCTCAAAATACAATTAACTTGTGTGCTCAATTAAAAATACCAAAAAACAAACTACAAAAAATAAAATACTAGGAAATGTAATTTACTTAGCTTTAAAGCCAATTTGAAGTTACCTTTGTAAAGTAAATTTAACATCGTTTGAATAAGGTCACTAAATAAAATTTACTTATTTGAGAATTATGATTTCTATCTTATGTGTTTAATTGTGTTAAAATATTACGTCATGAAAAATAATGCAATATAATAATATTCTACCCCATACACACATCAACCATCTAGTCCCAAACTGAGCAAAGCTTGTACTTTGGGTACTAGATAATGTATAAACATAGATTTATACTTTTTTTGTAAATACACACATATTAGACATAGACACACCCAGACCAAGACAAAAACCCACGTTCATGTACCCAAATGTTTGACTTGAGCGGGAATCGAACCCACGACCTTCGGCATAGCAGTCGTGTACACCGCTGCGCCAACCGGTCGTTATTCATGAGGTGGAAGCCTCTTGGACTTCCTATGCGTGGGGATCGGCAGAGGGGTGGATCGAACTTCTACCGGCTATACCACCACTGTGTTGTACTCACCATTCACCGCCCGAAGGCAGTGACAATCTAGTCGTGGTACCAACGGAGTACCATTTTTAACTTACGTGCGTGTTAAAGTTTTGATTGGTTTTACACGTGTCTTAAAGAGCGTTTTAAAGCGACGATGAAGCAAGAAGATCTTTAACAGTTCTCAAAGGGCCTCAGTGCCATTAAATACTGAATATTGTCTAAGCCATTAAATGTCGCTTCCCTTCAATCCCTTTAGGTTTCGGAAGTCAGATGGCGGTCGCTCTATGGAGAAATTAATATTCTGTCATATTTATCTCGGGTTAGACTAAAAAGCAGACCATAGATTCTAAATAACGTTTTAGGTGCAAGCGGAATAACATAATATGGTGATGGGGTGATGGTGGTGGTGGTGAATGAATATAAGCTCATCTTGGCTGTGAAGTTCCCAATTGCAATAGCCATTTAAACCTATCCCCAAAAGGTTTGATTCACCCATTCTGTTTACGTCATTCGCGTCGTGTTTCGATAGGTCCGCAGAATAACAAGCTATCCTTTATAGTTGGCAACAAAATTATACTAGGGTTTTGGTTTGGCGAATCAATATAAGTACTTAGCCTCAAGTTTTCTTGACACTGCAGAGATTTTTTCCATTTCTATAGTGAATCATCTCTTCCGCTATTCTGATTGGCATGAACACTGGTGAAGGTGTATGGAGCCACCCACAAAACATTCGAGTATTACTTACATAAAACCACCACGGTGTCCGTAGAAGCAGGGTCACGCGAATGACGGTTGTATTCATAGCATACTTTGCCGCAACCCTCAGGGAGCGATAACTCCTACCAAAAGCAATAAAAACGAATCAAAACATAACACTCAAATCACACCAAGAAACTTTTTATACCACCATATTGAATATCTTCGGCGAACATAAAACGAAAAATAAATCTCGCAGCTCATTTTTTCCTCCGTATAAACATATACGAATGTCCTACAAAAACGTCACTTGTAATCAAAAGACGTCAAAACGTATCCCGCTGACGACGGTCGTGAAATTTCAAATCGAATAGAATCGTCCAATCAATCGTTATGGGGTGAGGGCATCTAACAGTTTCCGCGCAATGGACGAGTGTACCCAATTTATATTCGATCTCACATTGAACTTGTAGCGTACCTACGCTGTTTTGCTATTGTTAGCATTGTCACAGTTTTATAAATGCTTAGTAATGTAATTAAAATTATTTACACCTAAGTATAATTATTTATTAATGTAAACTAATAAATAAATTTTAGATTATGTTGGATTGATTGAAATTTTCAAATGACTTATCCGTTTGGTAAGAAGATTTTAGAATTAGGCGTTCGAAGATTACGTGTATTGGAATCTGACTAATTTCGGGTATTTCGGTTTGGTTCGGAATCAATCCCGTTCCATCCCATATAAAGTTTCAATGTTCTTCGGGTATAGTTAGGTAATATATAATACTTGTACATACCTTAGGTTGCGTGACAGTTGCAGTTTAATTTAACATGTATTCGCTGGACTTGTACGTAAACTTTTGTCGTTCACTAACCGTATCCTTGCTTTACTGACAATATTGTTTATGGCCGTACTCTACAGGTACGTAGATTTGTTCTAGTATACACAGCGACAGGTCAAGCTATCAGCAAGCATTTGCAGTACGATTTTAATACTTATTACCTACGCCATAAGAACGGGATAAAGGTCAGAGTGACGTATAGCCGTGTGTACGAGGGTATATGTGTCTAAGATCATGTTCTCTTTTCGTTCTCAACTCGAGATGAAGTCTCAACTTGGGGTTAACAATTCGCCAACGACCCAAGATATAATATATTTAGGAGACACGTTTTGCCTAATATACATAATATGTATATCCTAGATGTCGTGGAAATTAAACAAAGGTGTGAATTAATAATATTATTGACTATATGACATTTAAGTGTGCTTACAATTATAAACCTTAAAATGATAGACATATCCAAACCTTGATTATATATAGGTACAGCGCATTGCAGGAAGTATAGAGAATGGTGATAGATTGTCCATTCTCGGTGGTTATAGGTTATAATTATTAATAATTATGAACGTGTTATTTCAATTTGAATATTATCTGTATCGGTTACACGCGACAAAATATAATGCATTCAAATTTTGTGGTAAATGTTTAATCCTCTATTATATTATATTTATTTATTTATTATATATTTATTTATTATACATAAATTGCAAATACAGGTACATGGGTTGGTATGATAAAAGTATAATTAAGTATCACTGTACTTAGCCTTGCGGCATGCAATAATTTACATAAAACTAAATAGCTAAAGAAACTTAATCCTGAAAATCTTTAAAATATTTTTAATAAGTGTTACAATTTATCTCTTAAAAAGTCTTCTATTGTTTAATAGCACTTTTGCAGCAAAATTTGCTTTAATTTTTTCTTTACTATATTGATATTTTCCTCTCCAAGAAGTGACTTAGGCAAGTGATTATACAGGGTGGCGCTACCATAGGGGCACTTTTTGAACAGAGGCATAGCGTACAACATTCTGAAGCCTTGTACCAAAAATCAATTAAATCGGTGCAGTAGTTTAGCCACAATATCGATTTTAAGTTCCGCAATTTTTGCACATGCTTTGAATTCCACACAGCTGATACAAAACGGTCAACGACCCTACATTGCAAAAGTGCCCCTATGGTAGCGCCACCCTGTATATTCTAGGTGCCATACAAAATATACTTTTATTGAAGTATGCTGTTGTGTTAGAAGGAACGCTTATTTTTAATTGATGTCTTTTACATTTAAATTTTTCAAAAATATTTATATTATTTTTTACAAACAGCACAGTTTCTAAAATGTAAACAGATGGTAGGGTGAGAATGTTAAGTTTAATGAAAAAAGGTTGACAACTTTTTGTTGGTTTAATTTTACAGATAGCCCTTAAACATTTCTTTTGGGATATGAATACATGTTGTACATCTGTTGAATGCCCCCAGAATATGATACCATAGCGTATGATTGGAGCCACGTATCCATGATATGCGGTCAATAACGTGCCTATGGACGCTGTTTTTTCCAGCATATAAAGAGCATAGGAGTACTGATTTATTTTGGTGCATAAACTCTCAATGTGACTTTTCCAGTTAAAACCATCGTCTTTAATTATACCCAAAAATTTTGTAGTTTGTACCAGTGTAATGCTTATGTTGTCGTAGTGTATATCTAAATTATCTAGTTTATTTATTCTATTTTAAAAAATCATAATTTTGGTCTTTTGTATGTTTATTTTAAGATAATTTATATTAAGCCACGTAATGCTATTTTTTAAAGTATCATTAATTTCATGTTCTACCGTTGGTTTGTTGTTCCCCTTAAATATAATAGTGCTATCGTCCGCAAAGAGAATCGATTTATGGCCTATCGCTTTGGGAAAGTCGTTGATATAAATTATGAACAGCAATGGTCCTAAAACGCTACCCTGCGGTACTCCAAATTTAACGATTTGCCGGTCAGAGTAGTGATTCACAATCTTTTTATCATTAGTGCATAACCTAGAGATTTGAATAAACTGTTTTCTATCACGTAGGTATGATTTTATTAGATTAAGTACGTTTCCTCTAATACCGTAAGCGCTCAATTTATTTAGCAGTGTTTGATGATCGACATAATCGAAAGCCTTCGATAAATCCATATATAAAGCACAGGCCTGTTTCTTATTGTCTATTTCCGTCATGATAGTTTTAAGAAATTTAAAAATTGCTATATTTATGTCTTTATTCTTTCGAAATCCTATCTGTTCGTCAACTAGTAAATATTTTGATTAAAAAAATTGGACAGACAATTGTGAATCACTTTCTCATTTTTTTTTGATATTACTGGAACTAAAGCCACAGGTCTATAACAAGACATATCATGCTTATTATCTTTTTTATAAAGCGGCATTATCTTTGTTATTTTAAGCTCTGCTGGAAATGCGCCATGACTTATGCATAAATTGATTATGTGGCTCAGTATAAACGATAGCTTAATGGCGACATGCTTTATAATTTTAACCGTTAATCATCATAGCCAGTACTATTCGTAGATCTAAGATTCATTATTATTTTGTATATATCACTGGGCATTGTTGGGGGCATGAATATTGAATTTAGGCAATCGCTGCTATAACTCTGTAAAGTATCTGGTTTAAGTTTGGTAACCTGGTTTATATAATAATTATTAAATGAATTTGCTAACTGAGTTGGTTCATTGATAATATTACCATTTGCAAAGACGTTACGAATATCATCCCTTGGGTAATTAAATTTGCTTTTGTTTATGACAGCCCAAGTGGCTTTACACCTATTACTTGACCTATTAATGAAATTGTCATTTTTGACTTTCTGCGTAAGTTTAATAATGCGATTTAGTCTAGATTTTAGGTTTATATAATTTATCTTGTTCTGTAGTGTGCGGTTCTTACGGTACTGCTACTACTTACAAAGTGTTCATGATTCTATTTGCTTTAAGCGGAGCATTATCCTAATAGCTCTTTTCTGAATAACAAAGGTGGTATTTAAATTATATTGATAGCTATTTCCCCATAGTAAGATGCTGTATCTCAGCTTAGACTCTACCAAGGCAAAGTACACTGTCCTCAATATTAATCCATACTCAGCTCCTCTCTTAAGTTTCT
Source organism: Euclidia mi (assembly GCA_944739405.2). NCBI lineage: Eukaryota > Metazoa > Arthropoda > Insecta > Lepidoptera > Erebidae > Euclidia > Euclidia mi. The sequence continues at coordinate 21,415,422 of OX123182.2, read as the reverse complement.
AATGGCATAACATGCAGAACTAATAGAGTTGGTTATTGCTTTCGTTTCCTCTTTCCACTTCAGATATGCATCGATATGGACTCCTAAAAATTTCACGTAATCTTTCACTTCTATCTTATTGCCAGAAGACACTACTTGTAGGTTAGCATTTTTTCTAACTGTAGACTTGAACAATACACACTTAGTTTTATTTATATTTAGTCTTAAATTGTTTACACTAAACCATTCTTCAAATATGTTTAATATCCTATTAATTTTGGACTCTAAATCTAATATATTATCTGCTGATATTACAGCGTTTGTGTCATCCGCAAAGATAACTAGCTTCATATCTGGGGATCGGATTTTCATATGTTCAATAAGGTCATTCACGAAAAGAATGAAGAAGATTGGGCCCAAAACAGACCCTTGTGGAACTCCATGAGATTTTGTGACTAATTTAGATTTTTGTACATTTTCTTCTCCATCAACTGGTGTGCGATCATTTGACAAAAAACAAATGAAAAATGTTCATTAGAAAAATAAGATTTGACAAAATATACTTGATAAATTTATTATATGGATCTGACAAAGGCATTTGACTGCGTGGATCATGACATATTGCTGAGTAAATTAGACTCATATGGGATCAGAGGAAACATTTTAAATCTAGTTGGGTCTTATCTTTCTAACAGAAGTCAATGTACTCAGGTTACACGTTTGTGCCCAAAAACCAGAAAACAGACATATTGCCGCTCAGATTATAGACAGGTTAGCATAGGAGTCCCACAAGGCAGTGTAATGGGACCGCTTTTATTCAATATATATATTAACGATCTCCCGAGGATAACAAAACATCCCACAGTTTTATTTGCAGATGACAGTGCAATTATATTTAAGGGTAAAAACAAGTCGCTTCTTGAATCTGACATTCACAGCACCTTATCTAATGTAATTCAATGGTTGACATCTAATAATTTAAAAATTAATCTAAGTAAGACGCATTTAATGACATTTAAAAATCGTATTCCCTTATTAACTGATATTGACGTAACCTACAAAGGCGATAAACTTCATACAATAGACTCAACAACATTTTTGGGATTGAACATAGATAGCAGTTTGAATTGGAAAGGGCATATAGAAAAAATCTGTTCAAAATTAAATTGTCAGTCATACGCTCTATACATGCTCACAAAAAAATTAAACCGTACTGCAGTACTTACGGCATATCATGGATATGTAGGATCCCTATTACGGTACGGGATCATATTCTGGGGCAATTGTACAGAAATAGAACAAGTATTTAAGGCTCAGAAAAAATGTGTCAGGGCAATGTGTAATGTTAAGCAAACTGATAGCTGTAAACCGTTATTTAAACAACTTAAGATATTAACCGTGCCGTGTCTGTATATCTTCGAATTAATATTATTTGTTAAAACTAATTCAAACATGTTCAGTAATTTTACAAATAAGCGTCACAACCTCAAAGTACGTTGTCCTTAACATAAAAGTGCGTTGATGGACAGGAGTGTTTTCTGTATGGCGCCACGAGTGTATAATCACCTACCAAAATGTCTGTTGTCAATAGATTGCATCCACAAATTTAAAAGAAAACTCAGACTATTTCTTTTAGACAAAGCTTACTATAATATTAATGACTATTTAAATGATAATTACTCCTTCCAATGATTTATTTATGTTTAAATACCAAATTGATTTGTGAAATATGTAAAATGTAGCGACTAATGCTTAATTGACTAATTGAAAATTGACTAATTCTTATAGTAAATACTTACATGTTTTTGATTTATGACATACTTAAACAAATAATTTTGACATTAGCCATTAATTAATAATTGTATTGCATGCCTTGCGGCGGATGATGGAGGAACCAATACATAATTATGTACCTATATAATACCACAATAATGTACCCATTTTCGCAATAAAGACATTTGAATTTGAATTATTTTACAAACTTTTGTTTAATTAACTACTCATAAGACAATATATTTATTAAAAAAAAATATTATGCTAAAACATTAATTTACAAATTGATAATTTTTTAAACATGTTAATTGGCAAACCAACGTAAAGCATAAACAACATTAGACAAAATGCATTGCTTGGTAAATATTTTATTAACCAAAATGTACGTTTAATACAACAATGTTTGTGTAGAGTCAACTGAAAAAATGGCTGGTTAGGTTAGGTTAGAACTGCGACCTGCGACTGCTAGACAGAACTGAATTCTACTTATTTCGCTTAATTCTGGAAGTGTATTTTTATTTAAAGACTTAAGTTTCTATGGAATTAGTATTAATACAAAATTATTACTTGCCTATAAATAATCTGCCCAAGATGAAAATTACAACCATGCAATTTAATATATTCAAAATTTCGCGTAAGTATTGGTTAGAAATTAGTTATTTTTTAAAACTAATAATTTATCTTCAAACTTTTTTTTGGAAAGCGAATTATTTAGTCATAGGATTATTTTTTAATGTAATTATTAAACATTTTAATTATTTTCTAAGTAAAACATTTGCGAAACCTGTATAACGTCAAGTGATTGTTTTTAAAGTAATATGTTTGCGAAATGAGATTTGGTCAAATGATTAGTTTTTCAAACGTTGTTTGTAAAATGATCTTTTGTCATGCGTTTTTTGTCAAACGATAGTAAACCCCATCAACTACCTGCCTGATTTCTGTGTATTGACGTCTGTTACGCAAGTATGAGGTAAATAACTTTAAAACATTGTCAATGTTCCAATTTAGCCAATAGTATATCGTAGTCTATGGTATCAAATGCAGAGCTAAGGTCTAAAACTATCCCCGCTACTTTGTGTTTGTCATTTAGTTTACAGATAACCTCATCAATTAAGGCTTCTGTGGCGTCTGTGGTATCTATCGATTTTTTATATCCATACTGTTCACTACGTAAGATCTTATGATATTTTAAATGTTTGATAAGCCGATGCTTCATAATCTTTTCTAAAACTTTCAACAAAACTGGTAATAGAGAAATCAGTCTGTAATTAGCTGGTTCCGTTCTTGAGCCCTTTTGAATATTGGAAGAACTCGGGCAATTTTAAATTGATCAGGGAACAGACCAGCTTCCACACATTCGTTTAAGAGAGATGCTAGCTGGTTTGCCAATAAATCGATGTTATCCTTTAATAGTTATAGGTATTTCATCGTAACCAACAGATGACTTATTGGTCATTTTAGGTTTTGTATCTCTATGGGAGTGATCACATTAAAACTCATATTACCGTCAACCCTTCCTCCAAATATTCAATAGCTAAAATTAGATCACAAGTATTAAGGCGTACAGAGCTATTGAATATCTCCGAAAAGATATTTGCAACATCCAAAGCATACTAATAACAACACCGTTAACTTTAAGTAAAAATTGATCATTGTCAAATTTATTTTGCGCATTTCTTCTCATATTTACTATATTCCATATTTCTTTATTAGAATCAGATGCTTAGTCTATTTTTTCTCTTATATGCTTTCTTTTTGCAGAACTAACTACATTTTGATACAATTTAATATAAGTGTTACGATATTCAAGAACTATAATAATAATAATAATATTCTACCACATACACACACCACCATCTAGTCCCAAACTAAGCAGAGCTTGTACTATGGGTACTAGATAATGGATAAACATACTTATATACTTTTTTTTTGTAAATACATACATATTATACATAGAAACACCCAGACCAAGACAAACATCCATGTTCATGCACACAACTGACTTTTCACATTGTGTCTTGTCCATAGTATTAAGAAAACCTTTCATATTACTGGCTATCCTTACACCATTTGTTATCCATGTAGATAATCTATTTCTCTTTGTATTAATTTAAACGAAATGTTTCTGAGACGTATCTTTTTATTTATGAACGACCACAAAATTAAATTAATTTTAACATAAATCAATTATAACTACTTATATACTACTTACTACTAAAATTAAATTAAAATATTAAAATATGGTACAATACAAAAAATAGAAAAAATAAATTAAAAGGCGTCGTGAAAGTCCTCCACATCGCCGTCTATTGGGAACGTGCCCAGGAGACTGGCAGCATTGCCACGCTGTATGGCAATGCTTATTTTTTGAGCTAGATACATACCAGCCTTCTGGTCACGCGAGGCGTCGACAAGTCTCTTCGCAAGTTCTCTATATAGAGATCTAGCACTTGGGCCCCATGAACCCAACGTTTCAACTCCAAACGGCTCAAATATGTAATCCCCTACGAGATTTACGTATTTGCGCCGTTTTAGAGTTTCCGCTGTGGCAGAAGCAGCGTCCGCACAACCCGCTGTGCTAGGAAGATGAGAGGGCGCAAGGGTATCGACACACGTTGCGTCCCACACCAAAGGCCTACCCAACTTCCAAGGCAGTAGAGACATTCCATCTGGTCTTTTACCATCGTTGCGTGCCAAACCCTGAGGTTCAAGTTGGGCTGGAACGCCAGCGGTGACAAGAGCCCGACGGAGAATGTCATTCAGGTTGCTGTGTCGTGAAATACGACCTGCGCTCCTTCTGCATGATAGGCCATGGTGACCAAGGCTGTCGACAGCCTCCCCACAGTGACAACGATGTGGAGCGACACATGGCGTACCTAACCGGAGGCAAGAAGCGATGCGAAAGGTCGTATCGTCCAACATGGTACCTATGTTGGACGATGGCAGTGCTTGAAGCCAGAGCCCCGACTCCCACTCTCCCACAGCCAGCAAACAAGCACGCTCTGCAGCATTGTACGATGTACGGAGGAGATTTTCTCGTACTGCGCTGCAAAGCGGCCCGTCCCACTGCCTCTGAGAGGATAAATTACGGGGAAAAAAAAAAAGTTTCTTAAATGTAGAAGAATGTAGCTCTTTTAATTTACTGAGAAATGTATTAATACCTGTTCCTCAATTAGTCTGCAAAAGCTTTTTCCTAAAGTCTTTTCTGTTGCTATCACTATAGCTTCTTCTAAAAAAACGTACTTATTGTGCCTGTTTTTTTTATGTAACTTTTTCTAGCCATAATTTACACGAAAGTTTGGTCGTTGAGAATGTAAATTGGATTCTACTTAACGTGAATAAAATTACGTCTGGTCTGGAAATATTTAAGACTTTGTTAAATATATGAATTAAATACGCATTGGAAGTTTATATACAAAGAACAATTTTAAGCTTGTAGTAAAATAGTAGCTGAAGAATATTTTCGCCACGCGTAGTGGACGGATCGAGGATCACATCTAGCATCTTTAAATTTGAATTAAACATCCACAAATTGCTTTCATCAAGTTGTGGATGTTTTGACGACCATATTTTGATTGAAGGCTTGCACTGGATGTGATACTCGTCAGAGTATAAAACAAATGTCTTTTCCAGGCGTTGCCGCTTTGGAGTTGTCACATTTTTGTTGTTACTTTAAATACACTTGTTTCTAAGATAAAATAAACCTGTTAGGTTTAATTGCTTGAGCCGATAAGTGTCTATAACAATATGACCAAATTACGAAAATCAATGTAGAGGTCAAACATGAGTTACATAAGGCAACGCTTTCATTACTTTTCTAAAGTTCAACTATCGCAACATTGTGCTTAAGAAAACTCGACCAAATCCGCAAAGTTTTAACTCATGGACGTGATCAGAATGTAGGGCCACAAAGCTCTCGAGCGTAGCAGTGGAGCGGTGACTGACAGACGAATTTAACTGCATTGCGTGCTCTTGGGAGTAGAACGATATTTAGCAGAGGTGCCGTTGAAATTGCGCTGTTTGGTGTTTGATTAGAGCTGTGCAGTTGTTAGCTCGCTTACATAAATGCTTTGCTTATTTGCTTGTAATGTATCCTTAAAATGAAATGAATTTAAGTGCGTGATGTTTACTTGTTTTCTTTCATTTCAAAGTCAGTTAATAACCCAACCATCTGGAGGGACAAATATTCAACCAAAAAAGACATAATGTAACATCCTAATATTAAATAACTATTATTGGCAAAAGATTGTCCCGATTATACAGCTGTGTACAGTGAATTTAGTCTATAATTCATGGTGTCTTATAATTCCAAAGTAACATGATGTACTTTTGGGTGGAAAATGGATTTGTGTATATTTTGTATATTTTTAATACACGTTTTTTGTAGTACTAGACAATTAGATATATTATTGTGAAAGAGAATTAAATTCACGACCTTAGTAATATCAGACACAAACATCAAAGACTTGAAATCTAAAATGCCGTGACAAACATACGCAAAATGGGTGGTAAATGCCAAATAAAAAATACCTTTAATTTAACCCAATTTAAAGTTAGGAATACAATTTGGGATGTTAACGGTAATGGTGGAGAACTTTTTAAACTCTCTGTAACAAAAGGTTATGGGGAGATAAAAAGCCAGCTTTACTCAAAATGTAATGGGCTGCAATATAGTATTGTTATAATTTTTGGGGACTGCAATAAACTTAGGATTCACTGATATTTTTGTGACATTATTTACGAAAGAACAATAATAAGTGAGAACTTGACCAAATTCAGTTATGGTGTCCGGAGAACCGTGGTGCTAAGGATACGGTTCAGAACTTGCATATAAAGCAATGACGAATGTAACTTATAATAGCGCGAACTTCAATCGCTCTTTGTAGTTCTGCCGGTATTTGTGTGTTGCACCTACGAGTGAAACAGGAAATGGGAACCAAATCTATGCCCAGAGTGATAACCGCATGTACTTACTCCTGTTAATATCCTGTAGATTCGGGTGATTTGTCCCTATTAAAACTTAAGCCACTGTTTCGAGGTATATATCATACTAATTTATAATCTGAATGATTTTTATCCAATTTTCATGATGATGAACTACTTATTTTATACAAAGCGTCGACTACAAGCACAACGATATTTGTCCAAGAAATAGTACATTCCTTCACTCCATACTGTACTCAGAATTCTTAAATTAAATTCGTGACATTTTGTTCAACTTGTGTCTGGAAAGTGATCAAGATCTTTGAAAGACACAACCGCAACGTGCCAAGCGCCTAACGAAGCATTCTCGATACAATCGCTTGCTCAATAGCCATAACGTGAAGCTTTTGTGATTTTTAGCATCAAGATACGATTTTAATTAACCGTCGAACTTCGGTCGTGTTAACTGTTCAATTATGTGGTGTTCATGTGCGAGTTTATTATAAAACATGAACTTTATATTAATATACTTCGTAGTTCAGTTCTGGCTTTATCTGTATCTATCTAATACTATACGAGAAATTTTTATATATACCTACATATAACAATATTGCTCTCGGAAACGGCTTCACCGATTTGCATGAAATTTAGTATGTAGGCGACTTCGAGAGCGTACAATCAAGGCAGCTTAGGATATATATTTTTTGAAAACACAATTTGCCAAAAAAGGCCGGCTATCAAGATACTTCAATAGACTAGTGAATTGTTTTGGAGAAGCTTTTTTTAAGTGATCATCTATTTTCGTCAGTGATATTTTGCATACAACGTGTATGATTTGAGGTGTAGCACAAGCCCTACAAAACGTAATATTTTTATTTTCCTCCTGTAGTTTAAACAAATATTCTTCTCACACACACAACAAAGCCTATTAGCCATATTAGACCGGTTCAACGAGCACTGCGCACAAGGCAATCAATGAACTACTACGTACAAGTATTACGTTGAAGCACTTCTGCGAAGCAAGAGGCTTTTCAATGTACTCGTACTTAATAACAGGGACGTACTCCAACGCAAATCATGCCGTCGTTGTCAAACCAAAATCTGCTATGTGCCGTTTTTTGAGATTTCAAGATTTTGACTACAGCTTATAGTTCATTGCCTTATTTCTCATATAAAAGAACTGCTATGTGCTTATGACCACTATTTGTGGAACTATAGCCTCTTAATAAAATGTGCTATGTGCTGCAGCTAAAAAGTTGTCAAATAAAAACTGCTATGTAACGAATTGCCACATAGCACATTTTATTTGACCACGACCGATAGCAATCAAGTTTAAAACCAAAATTAAAATCTGCTTAGTGCATAGCACAATCAATAGTAACCTGTATTATACACTTATATTACCACTTATTTATACAGAATACAATTATAACGAGGTATTGATATAGACATAATGAATAAATGTTCTTGTTCCTTAACAGTTTCACGTTGCAATATAATATGAACGTGTGAGCAACTGAGCAAACAAAGTGATAAATCTTTATTGTTTATTAATGTTTACCCTCAAATTTCATTAGAATGCCGATGATTATGCGCTAGTTCAGACATGCGGGAACCGCGCGTTCACGAATCGCACGGTTTGAAACCGCAAAATTGTGATGCTATTCAGACACCGGCGGTTATCATGCGATTATCGTGCGGGAATAACGTCAGTTTGCTGAAAATGGAGGTCGACGAAGAAGTGTGTTTACTGTGGTTACTCCTTGAAAAAAAGAAAAGAAAAAGGCGGTATTGGGTGCATCCAATATTAAGTGACCGACTAGTACATGGTCAGTTCGTAACTTTATATCCCAATTTAAGAAAGTATGATAAAATTTTTTTTGACTATTTGAGAATGTCAATAAAATCTTTTGATGAACTAATTGAACTGATCTGGCAAGATATTTAAATAGTTTTATAAATAGTTCAGTATCGAAACGATCCATGGTGAACTCACGAGCTGTGACGTGCTAACCGCGCGGTATCCGCAACGCAACTGAACGCGAAGTAAAGACTCCATAGTAATAGAAACGCGCGGGAGCAGCGCGATTCTATTTTCTGGCGGTCGGGTTGCGGTAACCGCGCGGCTTGATTGACCTCGCGGTTATGTCTGAACGATTACTTAATAACTCATACAAATAAGACTCGCGCGATTTCCATGCGATTCTGAAATCGCGCGGTTCCCGCCGTGTCTGAACTAGCACTATATTGCCTTCACAGTTTGACTGTACTCATACGCAGTCATTTGATGTTATGTTACAACGAGTGTTAGCTTATAACGAACAGTTCATTTCTCGGTTAAAAAGTTTGCAGGGTGACTTTACGTGACCGTTACAATGAACAGGGGAAAGAAAATTGTAGATTTAGTTTTAAATTCGGAGAAGGAATATCTACGACGAGAAAATGAACAATAATTACGTCTACACAGAGAATCAATGGACCTGAATAAAGATCAGTCAAGGTACGATGAGCTTAATAGACCATCAACTTCTTTGGGTTTAGTTGCCAGCATGTCAATAGACTCATCCTCGGAACAGAGTGACAGTTCATCTATTCCTACAACCAACAAAGGCAGACGTTACGTAATTTATAGTAGTGACAGTGATTCATCAAATGAATGTCCAGTGCAGGAATCGGACGCGTCCATCGAAATTTCAAGTAATTCTCAAACTATACAATTATGCTAATCTACAGCTAAGCGCCGCCGTTTACTTGGGAAACCATACATAGGCTATAAGAAAAAAGACGGAAAACTAGAACAAAATACACCAAAAGAGGGTCAGTCTGTAAAGATTCGTTGTAATCATAGTGCAACGAAGCAAAAGTCTAAACATACTATCATGTATGGATTGGTGTCGGAAGAAGAATGGTCTGCGTTGCATTTAAAATGTAGGAATATGAAAGCATGGAGTGATAAAAAAGCTTCCGTACAAGGATTGGTATCTCAAAGGAGTTTACCACCTTAAAACTACAAGCAGAGCTTATAAACACATAACCATAATTAGTGACGGATGTAATTACCAAAATAGAAATAAGGTGTTAGCAAGTGCACTGAGTGATTATGCTTATTTTTTTAAAGTAGAAGTGGAGCAAATCATTTTGGCAAAGGGACACACTATGATGGAGGTTGATAGTGTTCATTCTACAATCGAGCAATACATAAAACCTCCTATTTATGCACCTCAGAATTACGTCACATAAATGCGACAAGCGCGGCCCACACAACCTTATGATGTTAGAGTTGTTCACTATGAATTTTTCAAAGATAATGAAAATCTATTGACAAATTACCAGTCTATTAGACCAGATAAAAGGAAGGGTGATCCTACAGTAAATGACATCAGATCCTTTAAGTAAACGCCGTCTGGCAATGTGTATTTCAAATTCCGTCATCCAGAAGAATATACAATTCTTCCGCAGCGATGGCAGGTTCCTCAAGAGTACCCTGAACCTGCACCACTGTATGATAGTCCATTGCAAATAACTCGATCAAAGTTTAATCAACTTCAAGAATTGAACCACTTATAGATCGTGACTACCATCCATTTTATGATTGCCTTGAATATAAGCCTAATTAATACAGTATTTTTATATGTTGACGTTAAAATATTTACGTTATTTCAATATAACTTTTATTAAAATCTGTTATGTGCCCTAAACTTGACTAATTAAAATCTGCTATGTGCATTTTCTCCTCTTTATTCGAAAAAATAAATAAATTACTAGTTTTATGTGTTTATCATACAAACAAATTTAAGTATAATAATGATAACTTTGCAATAAAATACTTTAAAAATAAACTCTCATATAAATTTTTTCAAGAACATTCTTTTATAAATATCTCAAAAGTATACTTTTTGCACATAGCAGATTTTGGTTTGACAACGACGATGCAGCAAATACTGCACAAGATTTGGTACGTTGTTAATAGATGCCGTGTAAATCACATATAAAACGGTGGAGTCAAGTAGAGTATTCACTTGAGAGATATGTAATGATATCTAGGCTTTGGGCTGAAATTACTGATATCCAAGTATTAATACATAATATGTAAGAGGATAGTGGCAGTTAAATGACACTGACATGACGTTTGACAGTTAAACTGTCAAACGTGTAAATAAGGTGTACCTATATAAGTCGACAGGCTCGACTAGTTCGTGCTATTCTCCTTCAACGACGGCTCAGGTACGATATGGTTCTGACTATTTAACTGCCACTGTGTTCCAATATTCTGTGTTGCTTGCTCATTTATTTCATCATCTAGGAAACTATGTAACATAGTGTAATCATTATCGTATCGATATTGTGGGTAGTTTGATCGTTTGTGAGATATTAAACATTGTAATATAGGATAGAATAATATACTGTGGATCAAGTTGTATCAATGAGATTCATTATATACCTTTGGTAAATATTTAGTAATTGGGTTGATGCTAAATAATGCTTATTATGTTCTGTTGTAAGACAGACCTTTCTAGTAATATAAAACTACCCACAACATTGATATTTGATATAAATTGGCTGTACAACTGTATGTTAATTATTAGTTATTGTTCTATGCCTTTGCGTTGCGAACTGGGCTCTAAATGTAAATGTAGAATCACGACGTAATCTAAAGATATATCCTTGTGCCACACTGAATAAATGAAAGTATGATTTGTTAGTTGTCTCTTTTATTTATCAAAACTGTCTCTATACTATAGGAAGCTTTTCTGATTCTGACATCAGAAGTGGGATAAATTTGCGCCCACAATACTAATACATCCAATTGCAAGTTCCAGAGTCTCCTCTTCGTGATGCCATGATTCTGCCTAAGCCCGTCACTGCACCGTTCATCTGACGACGGAGAACGATTGCTCTACGATCCAGTAGCAACGTTGCCGAAAGCAAGCCGGTGGATGAGTACCGACTACATATGTTAACGATCTGCAACAGTATGCTGAAGCCAATAGCAGCAACAACCAACTGCAAACGCTGATAATGTACTTCCACCAAGATTATAGCCATGAATGGTCGAAATACGTCTGTTGTTTTTATGTGGTACCAGGTTATTTTAAAATGTTCATCAAAAATGTATCTGAGTATAAAACTATGTAGGTAATAGCGAAAAAGTTACAGAAAATGTATAATAGATTTTTAAAGTAGCCGATATTGTTCTAATCTGTTGGAATTTAAATAAGCAACATTTATAGTGATTGACCGAGACTCGGTACGAGCATTGGCTGTGTTGTGCTTTGTTGATAAATCTTTGTAGTGTACTGATTAGCGTAATCGTCTTGCATATTTGAATTCCAATAATGAAGTGCTCTGACGAATCTTTTCATTACGAGTCGAATATGAAATGACGGTATGTAGAATACATTTCAGAGTTTTCTTCATTAATTTTGTGTTGGTTGTGTATTCACTACATACAGACCAATATTGCAATGTAGGAATGTGCCTTAGCTCTGTTCCATAAGCTGTAGTTCAATTTTCGCCACAATTACCAAATTAATCAGTTCATGCTATATAGTTTAATTAAATCGGATCCAACCTATAACGCAAGAAAAAAAAAGAATATTTTAATGTTAAGCTCTTGAATTTGTAGCCCTGGAAATAAGACTACGAAACTGTATATTTATCTTCAACATATCTTTGAAATATACTCGTATTTTTAACTGGTTAATAATTGTTTACGGCACTAAAATTTATGTATCGGATTACAAATAATGCACTTTCTATAATTGTTTAGTGAGTAATTGTCATGTAGCCAGATAATTTCCACCAGTTTACTTGCAATAGACATACCTACTTATGATTTTGTCACTTTGATTTCTATTGGAAGAACAAAACCAAATAGCTTCCATTTGTCTCAGAGGCACCACATTTGAATGACATGTTGTAAAGATAACCTATGTGTTTTGTATAACTATTACTACAAGCGAACTTTTGTGTGTAGGTACAGAAATACTCTATATTATATCAAGCGGGTCTGTGTCTAGCTAGATCATATCGATTAAATGATAGCTTCGTTTAGTAACGATTTCCTTTTATTTTATAAACATATCTCATCCTCCCGAGGCCTGAGGGGTCATATATGCTACGTCTAATTATAAAGCTCAAGGTATTTTAAATAAAAAGTAGTTATTAAAGAATGTTTTTATATTATGAAATGAAATGAAAGCATTTATTTTTACAATATACACACAACAGTATGACAATTAACAATTTGTGACACAGTTCTTATCCAAGAGGTATATTATAAAATTGAGGTTACCATTCAGGCTTATATTGGTTGAGGTATAAGCCTCAAACCAACCCTGATATTAGTTGGCAACCCCAAGTGACGATCACAGAAATCATGTTCATGTACATAATCGTCTATACAAATACCTACTCATACTTATACATACACAAAAACATGCAAACATTCATAAACTTAAAATATGGAATTACATTCATTGGTAAAAATTCTACCTAACAAAAAGGAGAAAAAAAAAAGATCTTTAAATACGTATCCTGATCGTTTGGCGTAATATCTTGGCGAACCGGTTTTAAGGCAGTTTGTCGCGCATAATTGCATCCTGCTTGCGCCCACAATAGCATCTCACTCGTCCGATTATGCAATTACGAGCGACACGTTCGACATCGGCATCACTCAGCCACCGCGCTGCCCGAGAACGGCCGTCGCACGACCAGAGTAAACATTTTACAATAAACAGTTGAGGCCATGTGTAGGTACGAATATCTTAATAATGTGACTACGGCGGATAAAAATAAAGACATAATTATTGTATTGATACGAGAACTTATCACTCAATGGAAGCAGGTATGTATTACAGTTTTGTTACCTAGATCTAGATATTTATTTTTATAACGGCAGAATTTTGTCGCCTAATATTAACACTTGGACACGATATTTTTTCTCAATATTTTCATTTATTTCAGGCTACAGGCACAGCCAACCTTCACCAGCTCCACCCCAGCCCATCCACCAAGCCAAATGGCAAAGGCACAACAGCTGTGCAACCTCGCATCGTAAGCCACGTCTGTGTTCGTAACCGAACAGAGGAGGGCGCACATGTATACGCACCTGTCACGACCGTCAGGCATGCTGCCCAGTGCCCAGTGGTCATAAACAAAGCGTAAGTATTTCATACTGATGTTTGGTGTATAATTTATTTGTACCGATTTCCCTGGTCGCATTTTTGTTCTTGTAAAAGATGTTTTTTAAGATGAATTTTAAACTTTATTTTTGTACTCAGGGACCTTATTGGCGGAGGCAGGTCATTCCAAATGTGAGTAGCCGCATACTTATAGCACCCTCTGAAGGCTGTGGTTTTGTACCGAGGGATGGACAGCGGTCTGGCGGTGGAGCGAGTGGAGTAGCCGAAGTGATCCTGTCGCCAACTAAGTTTATTGTAAAGGTATTTAGGTTTACCCGTACTCAATATTACATACTTAAGATTAAATTGACTTGTTAAAGAAAGTGACATCATTTTGTTTATGTCTGGCACTATTAGATGGCAGTGTATCCAATATTTTCAAGTAGTGGTTGATAATTTCCCGTTATTTATAACGATACTAGCAGATAAAATAGTTAAAATGAAATGTGTAATAAATGCAGAAATCTGTCTAATTAAATGGATCTGAAATAAGCTATTCAACTAAATTGATTCAATTTGAAAATAGTTCCATATTATATCACAGATTTTTTTCGAAAACATTCTCATAGTTTACTAATCCATTCTCGGAAATAATACAAATTAGTTCAATAAATTAATAAAATATGAGACGGTATTTATTTTTATCTGCTTTTACTCATTAAAATTATGTATTTTTATTATGAAGTGCCATGTGTTAAACTGTAAACCTATTAAGACCATATAGTAATAATCAATCTTAGGATTAGCTCTCGGTAATGAAGTATCTTATCAATTTAGTATCTCGGGTATATACACTGCGATAGATTAGCTATTTAGAGATATTTTTATGCAAAGATATACATGTGTACCTGTACTTTATGTACTTTAATTGTAGGAGACCATGGCAATAATGATTAAAATGGGTGTAACGGGTTCTGGTAGTGTCTGATCTCCAGACACTGTCAGCCTTGCGGCTCAATAAAACGATGATTGATGGAAATATATCGATTTACTGCTGATTTGCTTGGTTTTATAATTATGTTCACAATTCATGTGCTTGCGTATTGACTTCATGAAGACAAGTATTTTTATATAAAAAGTAGGTAGAAATTTTTCCTTATGTCTAATAATTAATTGCTTCAATCTACCGACGTAACCGGTCGCGCCTACACGAACAACAATGGGTAATGCTAGGTGATTACTGTCAGGCGTTAACATCATCCCCCCCGTTAAAAGTCTCCAGACTTTTAACTTTCTATGAGATGCTTCGTTGCCGGTAGGGGGCAGAGTCTTGTGAAGGCTCTTCGGTAAGTTCCATGGGTGGTTTTGACGTCTGCAACGCGACTCACTCCATCGGGACCAGGAAAGAGTTTCGTGATTCGACCCGTGCGCCAGCACAATGGTGGTAGATTCTCCTCCTGCAGCAGCACTAGGTCACCAACTTTCAATGGGATGTCATTGGTGCGCCATTTCGTTCTTTGTTGAAGTTCAGCCAAATATTCCCTTTGCCATCTTCTCCAGAAGTGCTGCCGAATTTGCTCCAGTCGTTCATAACGCTTCAGCTGGGTCGACTTGCAGTCTTCTAGGTTCGCCGAAGGTAGCGCAGTTAGTGGCCGCCCGATTAGGACATGTCCCGGATTGAGGAAAAGGAGATCATTTGGAGACGAGGACATAGGGTAAAGTGGACGGCTATTTAACAAGGCTTCTACTTGTGCAAATAGTGTGGATATTTCCTCAAACGTTGAATGCGTGTTACCCATTACTCGTCTAATGTGAAACTTTGCGGATTTCACCCCGGCCTCCCAGATACCACCAAAGTTGGGAGCGTAAGCAGGAGAAAATAAAAATTTAATTTCTTCCTCGCTAAAAAACTCTGTTATGGCCTTCTGATTACATTTTAAGAAATCACCGATTTCTTTAGCAGCGGCCACAAAGTTACGGCCGTTATCGCGAAAAATCTCGGCAGGTTTACCACGAGGGGCAATGAATCTGCGTAAAGTAAGGATGAAAGCGTCCTTTGAGAGATCACTTACTGCTTCTAAATGTACACATTTATATCTCATACAAACAAAAATGCATAAATAACATTTTATGATCCTAGATCCACGGCCCCTTTTATTTAAAATATAAAACGGTCCAGCAAAATCTATGCCGACGCTTCCAAATGGGAAGTCCACCGTAACGCGCTGAGAAGGCAAGTTCCCCATAACGGGTGATAAAGACTTGCCTTGTACCCTTCTGCATTTGACGCAATTGTGTACAGTCTTCCTAGCCAGGTGTCGACCATTGATAGGCCATATGTATTGCCTGACGCTTGCCAGGAGAAGCTGCGGGCCAGCGTGTAATTTGTGTAAATGTTCCCGTTCAAAGATAAGTTTGGTGAGGTGATGAGAGGAATGTAGTAAGATGGGAAGTTTGCTATCAAATGAGATGGCTGAAGCATCCAAACGACCTCCTACTGGTATTAATCTATCTGTGTTTATGAAAGGTGATAACGATAAAATGTTAGACCTTGAACTAAGAGGTTTGCCTTTGGACAGCAAACCGTATTCAACAGGAAAAGATTCCTGTTGCGACATGCGACATAAAAGCTGAAATGAATCCTTTAATTCATTTAAACTAAGCGCACCATAACGTCTAAGCGTTGTAGGTTTACGATAATTGTGTAAATATCTTAAAACATATGCATAAACACGTTTAATTTTATGTAGTTTACTGTATTTTTCAAATGGAATTATTGAATGATTATCGATTTTAGTAGCAACGTTAGATTTTATTTCAGGAATTTCAAGCTCCTGTTGGGATTCATTACGTAGTGTAGGCCAAGAAGAATCATCTTGGATTAAAAATTGGGGTCCTGACCACCATAAGTCATAACTCTTAAGCTCTTCAGGATAAACGCCGCGTGAGATGAGGTCAGCGGGATTGTCCAAGGTGGGTACATACCGATACAAGAAATATCTGTCAATTCAAGTATTTCTGCTACCCTGTTCGCCACGAAAGTTTTTAGCTTTCTGGAGCTAGTATGCAGCCATGCAAGGACAACACTAGAGTCACACCAATAGACTTTACGTGCAATTGTAAACCTCAGAGAATCAACCACAGCACAGCAGAGTTGTGCAGCTAGTAATGCGGCGGACAGTTCCAAACGCGGTATAGTGCATGCCTTTATTGGAGCTACCTTCGACTTAGAGCATAAAAGTTTGACATGCACAGTGCCTTTATCATCAATGGACCTTATATAGATGCAAGCCCCATAGGCACTTTGGGAGGCGTCGCTGAACGCATGCAGCTCGGTCACTACAGGTGAGTCACATAGAACCTGCCTTGGTAGTGTTACAGAGGTGAGTTGAGATATACTGTTGGAAAACCTTTGCCAAGCCCTTTCGACATCACTTGACACTGGCTCATCCCAACCGACCTTGTCAAGCCAGAGTCGCTGCATGATTAATTTAGGTATAATGATACAAGGGCTAACAAAACCGAGGGGATCAAAAATTTTAAATGAGGTAGATAATATATAGCGCTTAGTAATATTTTCCTTAACAGGTGGAATTTCGAAAGAATAATGTAAACGGTCTGTTTTAGAATTCCACCCTAAGCCAAGAGTATTCGATGACTCACTGATGATTAGAGTATCGTTAGAGTCTGCCGAACAAGATTCAAGAAAGTTAGGTGAATTAGATTTAAACTTTCTCAAGTTAAAGCAGCCTTTCTTTAAGGCATCCGATAGTGAATTTTTTATACGTTTTAATTCGCTTTGACTATTACAGCCCGTGATGACGTCATCGACGTACGTATCGTGCTGTATTATTGTTTTAATGATTGCATCGTCACACTCCTCGCCCAACTGCCAAAGACATCTTGTGCTTAAATAGGTTGCACTGGAAAAACCGTAAGTCACAGTGTTTAAACGTAATATTTTAAGGGGCTTATGCTCGTCTTCTCTCCATATAATAAGTTGAAGATGTCGATCAGATTCGTCAACTAATACTTGACGGAACATTTTTTCTACGTCACCTGTCAGTATGTACTTGTAGAAACGGGCTCTGATTAATATGGCGAAAAGAGAGTCTTGAATTTGAGGCCCGATCATTTGAATGTCGTTGACAGATAGGCCTGAGGACGTGCGTGCCGATGCATCGAACACTACTCGAATTTTTGTTGACTCACTATTTTGCTTAAACACAGGATGATGAGGTAAGAAATAGCAAATTTTAAGTTGTAAGTCATTTAATGAAATTTCAGATAAATGTCCTAATTCTGCATACTCTCTTATGAATTGAATGTATTGCGATTTAACTTCGGGTTGTTTCCTAAAGCGTTTTTCTAAACTATAAAACCTTTTCTTAGCCATATTGAAGGAGTCACCAAGACAGTCAGGAGAATCTATAAGAGGTAGCTTAACGGAAAATCTGCCATTTTCTAAGCGAGAGGTGTGTTGTAAAAAATGAGTTTCACATGCCTGCTCGCTTTCGCTTAGGTATGATTTTGAGGGCAATTTTTCTAACTCCCAAAATCTATTTAAACCTTGTTCAATATTTCCATTGTGATAAATACTAGTAAGTGAGTGATTGCTTTTAATATTCATTTTGGGTTGTTTGTGTTGCAAGGGGCCTCCAATTATCCAGCCCAATTTTGAGCTGTGTAATTTAGGATAATTTGGACCTAGTGACAGCTGCTCACAACCTATAATATCCCAAAATAAGTCTGAGCCTATGAGGATGTCTATCAAAGCAGGTTGACAGAAATTAGGATCGGCTAAAACAATATTACTAGGAATATTAAATGATCTAACATCTATAAATACACTTGGTATGGAACCTGTTAATTGTTCCATTGCATAAAAGTTAGAAGTAACAATAAATGATGAATTTTTCGATTTTAATTGGGCAATGCAATATTCAGTTACAGTGCCTGACTCATTGTTACCAAAACCGATAATCCTAGTAGCATCTATAGGGCAGACCTCTAATGATAACCTTTGTTTCAGGCTTTGACTAATGAAAGAGGACTGACTTCCACAGTCTAGTAGGGCGCGTACTGTTTCAGACGTTTTAGTCTTAGGATTGACTACCTCTATTAAAGCAGTGGAAAGAAGAGCTTGGTTGGTACCTTGATTGTTACAGTTGGTTAACGTGTCCGCTGAACTGTTGACACTGCTTGTGTTGGCAGCTGGACCAGTAGGAAGGTGCAACATGCTGTTATGTCTCTTGTTACATTCACAGCAACGACCTGAGCGATATTTAAAGGTAGGATGACCAGATCTTAAACAATTAAGACACAATCTTAATTTATTTGCCTCTACTATACGCTCACGTATGTCCTTAGCCTTAAAAGTTGGGCAATCATATATTCTGTGATCACCATTGCAGCAGGGACAGAGGTATGACAGTGATGGTGATTGTGGTTGTGACTGGTTACTACCGCTGGTGTATGCATACGACTTAGGGTGCGTATGTTCCTTATGTTCCTTATTTTTCGAACGACTATCCGAACGATTGTTGCGAGAGGGTAAAGGTAAGTTATCTGATTTACCACGGTGCAAAGACTCGAGCACGGCTGCACGGTCGTTTAGAAATTTGTGAAAATCTTTAAGTGAAGGCGTGTCAGTTGATAATGCGTTACGGTGTTCCTCCCATTTTGCTAACGTTTGATTATCTAGCTTAGAAGCAACTAAGTGGATTATAATAACATCCCAATGCTCAGTGGCTTGTCCTAAATTAGAAAGAGCACGCAGATTTTTACTCACGTGATCAACTAAGAAGCGCAATGATCGATCAGACTCCTTGTTAATAGGATTTATATTAAATAACGCACTAAGGTGATAACTTATCAATAAACGCTTATTATCGTAACGTTCGAGTAATAGGTTCCAAGCTTCCTGATAATTATCAGAAGATACTTCTAGGTTTGAGATGGTTCGTGCTGCCTCGCCTTCTAGATATGAAATTAAATAGTGAAATTTATTAACTGGACTTATTCTACTATTTTCATGAACTAAAGATCGAAAGGTGTCACGAAATTCCATCCAACGGAAGTATGAGCCATCGAACTTGGCTATTTGAATCAAAGGTAGCTTGAAACCCATTTCACTGTGTTCAAGAGCACATTGAGTTGAATTATGAGGACTGCTTGAGTCGTGGACGCCCTCATCCTTGCTATGTGTTTGTAATAAATTTTGTGCTGTTACAATATTGCTAATAAATTCACTTTCTATAATTTCTCGTTCTTCGAGCTCACTGTCTAGCAAACTAGAATTAAAAATTTCAATTTGACTTTGTATGTCATCAAACTTTGACGATAAAGTTTCAAACTTGCTCAATTTGAGTGTAAGCTCAGCCCGATGTGACGTAGTAAAACAGTCGAGCTGCGATAATTTTTCTAAATAATTTCTAAACTTCGTTACTTGGCCTTTGACGGAGCTACGTTTAATAATTAATTCCGCTAAGTTCTTTGTATCGTCACCCGAAGCCATGATTATTATTTATTTGTTTAATGTACGGCTCAGTAACTAAATACACTACTTAAATTAATCTCACAGAGAATTCTCACGAGCAAGAAATTAAATTTATGTAAAAGTTTAACGGAATTAACGGAACTGTGTTTTAAATTGAAAATACATTAAAATACGCTCACGCCCCTCCTTGGTGGTGTCTGCCGCACGGGAGACCGAAGTTGCAGCTGTCCTCAGCGTGGAGCAGCGGGCTGCGCGGGCGCTGACGACGCTCAGCAAGGCATGGGCAATGCGGTCCCCACTGAAAATGTTCGGCGGAAATAATCACTATAATGCCAATAATAAGGCTTGGCACCTTCCTGTAGGGCCTTTCTATGAGAAAAAAATCGGTAACGAAGAGAGTTATAACAATAAAAAACAGCTGTGGGTAAATGACAAATGAGAATTTCCAACGATCAGCTTGAAAATGCAATAAACACGTTAATATCTTGTGATACGCTGTAGAAATATTATTATGTATTGTAAAGAGACGTTATATAATAGCTAGTTCGTAAGAAAATTACGTATAACGTTGAAATATGATCACGCAATATTGTAACCTTGTCAAGTACACAAGTTCAAGGTGTGATTTTGTGAATTTACACGTAGTTTGCACAGGTATAAAACCAAAATAATGGATAGGAAATAGGTTACTTGGGGTAACAGGGAGTTTAGGAGCAAAGGAAGCCACTTAGCTGCAATGGTAATGCTGTGCTGCGGTGCGACGTTGCATGTGACGTCTATGTCCGGCAAAGCTGGTGCTTCCGATACCCGTGTAGGCTGTTCCAAGGCTCTAGATGCGGCGCGGTGCTGACCGGCTGATAGCTGCGGCGCTGTGCTGACCAACTCCAGATAGACCTTGGTGCTGCAAACTCCCTTCAGATTTTCGTCCTGTCACGGTCGCCAGTAATGTCTGATCTCCAGACACTGTCAGCCTTGCGGCTCAATAAAACGATGATTGATGGAAATATATCGATTTACTGCTGATTTGCTTGGTTTTATAATTATGTTCACAATTCATGTGCTTGCGTATTGACTTCATGAAGACAAGTATTTTTATATAAAAAGTAGGTAGAAATTTTTCCTTATGTCTAATAATTAATTGCTTCAATCTACCGACGTAACCGGTTGCGCCTACACGAACAACAATGGGTAATGCTAGGTGATTACTGTCAGGCGTTAACAGGTAGTAAAACGCAGAAAAGGTTCTATGCGTTTATTTGCCGAGAATTGTCTCACTTCCCTTGCACGAGTATGACCGACCAACAACACGACACTGGCCTGAACACTAAGGGCTGCAGTCTCCCACGCTGTTCCCTCCGGTAGTGTGCAGGGCAGGTTGCTCGAAGGGCTGCGCGTAGCGGCAGATCCTCGTAGGCCGTTGGCTCAGCTGGCAGGTGCCGGCGGTGTGTGTGCGATGAGCGGGGCAGGCCAGACTCTTCGGCAGAGGTGACGCCGAAGGCGATGCAACAGGTGTAGCGGTCTAGGTAGCGTAGCCCGGAGCTTAAGGTAAACCTGGAACCCACAGCTGGGACCAGGATACACGTAGAATGTATATGGATATAGTGGTATAGAATTTAGTAGCGGTAGTAGGTTAGTGTAGAGTAGCGGTGCCGGCCTCTCTGTCGGCCCCTTTATATACCGGGCCCTCCATCAGGGTGAGAGTCCGTTTATGACCATATTTGGTCAGGCTTTGCGAGTGTGGACGATGGCCTTCTCTGATTGGCCGAGCGTATGGGCGGTCGGAAATCATTCTAGTAGTATTTGTATAAGTACATTGATGTTTATGTGTTGCGACCTAAATGAATAAATCTATGGATATTTGACTTATAGGTATTGAAATATTAACCGACTGGTCTGAATTTAAACTTATTTTAACTAGTGTCTGGTTTGACTTTCTACATGACTATTTATTATACCGTTTTCTTACCAAGAGTATTTTTACTGGCATTGGCGTCTAGTTTAACTTTAGGCAGTTCACTGACTATTGGTAACATAAATAAGCTATTGACTAAATTGGTTAATTTTGGTTACTGGTTATTTTATTATACTTTTGTACTGTTTGTACCTGCAATACATTCAGGTTATTTCAGTTTATAGCATTCCCTACTGTACATTTACAGGTGATAAACTTACAATTATGAAACAATTATTATGGAACACTATTAGGAGAGAGGAGCAGTTAAGTAATGTACTATAATAGTCTATGTATTATACCTAGATGCATTTGATATATTATAGTTAAAAATATATTATAGTAACATGCTTTAATAGGGTCTGCTGCGTTTATTATTCTAGATTGATAACATTTTAGTGTATTATTTAAGTAAACTAATGACTAGCTGGTCACTGTTAGATGATGAAGGTGACCCTAATCTTAATATATAAAATCCTTGCGTTACTGACTGACTGACAGACACGCTACAGCCGAAACTATTGGGCGCAGGAAGCTGAAATTTGCCATATATGTTCCTTGGGGATCGTAGGGGTGCACTAAGAAGGGATTTCCCGAAATTCCCACGGGATCGGCCAAAACGGGTAAATAAAAAAAATGCAGGTGGAGCTGCGGGCGTCCTCTAGTTTGTTATAAAATAGCTTTTTCAAAGCATTTTGTACAGACTTTAATTCGGTTTTCACACCTAGAACGATTACAGTTGGAGGTAATGCAACCTTCTGTGAATGGGCAACAACTGGGCTTCACAAAAATAGAAAGAGATTGTATGAGCTATATGACGAGAGAAACTTTAATTTAAGTGAACAATTTCAGGATTATGTTAGAAACTATGCTAGGATATTTCGGAAACTTTGCAAGAAAGCTAAGTCCTGAGTTCAAGGATTAGGAGTAGTGACGATAAAATGAAAATGACATGGAATATAATAAACAGCGAGACTGGGAAAGTTAAAAGTAAAAGTTCAAAATTTAGTTTGAACATTGATAACGACACTATTACATCAGACTCAAAAGTTGCATCGGCGGTTGAAAGTTTTTTTACTGATATCCCCGTTATTACTATTAGATCTTTGGACTCATCAACCAATGCAGCGGAATCTCTTTTAAAAGAAGACATGAGTACAACCTATAGTAATTTCTCATTTCAGTATATAAATCCAAATAATGTTATAAAAGCTTTTAATACTATAAATTTAAAGAAGACTGCAAACTTGTGGGGAAATTCCGTTACTATTACCAAGTCCATTATTGCTTTAGCTGCTAACAGATTAGCTTTAATATTTAATAAGTGTATTGACTGTGGTGTATTTCCTGATCTTATGAAAGATAGCAAGGTAATACCTTTGTACAAAGCAGGTAGCACATCAGACTCCACCAACTATAGGCCAATTTCTGTGCTGCCCACATTTAGCAAAATTTTCGAGAAATTGATACTAGAACAACTGCAAAGTTATTTTAATAACAACGAGCTTCTACACTCTAAACAATTTGGTTTTACAAAGGGGCGCTCCACGACCGATGCCGGTGTTGAGCTTGTAAAACATATCTTTGATGCCTGGGAGGATTCACATGATGCTTTAGGTGTCTTCTGTGATTTGTCCAAGGCCTTTGATTGTGTAGAACATGATACATTGATCAGGAAATTACATCACTATGGTTTAAGTAGTTCTGCTCTGCATCTTCTTACTTCATATTTGAGTAATAGGATTCAGAGAGTTGATGTCAACGGGACGCGTTCGCATGGGTCTGTAGTCAAAATGGGCGTCCCACAGGGTTCAATCCTCGGTCCTTTTTTATTTTTAGTTTATATTAATGACTTACCACACCTCGTCAATGACAAGCACGGGATAGTACTGTTTGCTGATGATACCTCACTTTTATTTAAATTAAAACGACAGCAAATTGATATGGACGATGTAAACATTGCTATCTCAAAGGTGGTTCGCTGGTTTGAGGTTAACAACCTGCTTTTAAATAGACTAAAAACTAAATGTATTCGGTTTTTAATGCCTAACGTCAAACAAGTGAACACCTCAGTAAAGGTTAAGGATGATGTGTTGGATCTTGTGGATAACACCAAATTTTTAGGCATTACACTAGATTCTAAGCTGCAATGGGGACCACATATTAGTAAATTGTCGAATAGACTCAGCATACGCAGTCAGGAGAATTCGCCAGTTAACTGACATTGACACTGCCAGGCATATATATAATAGCTATTTTTATAGTATAATGTCATACGGTATTCTCCTGTGGGGAAATGCTGCCGACATTCAGACCATCTTTGTTCTGCAGAAAAGAGCTTTTCGAGCAATTTATAATTTGGATTATGGGGCTTCGTTAAGGAATAAATTCAAGGAAATAAACATTTTAACAGTTGCAAACCAGTACATTTATTCCAACCTAATATATTTATTCCAAAACAAGGCCTCATACTCAAAGAAAAGTGATATCCACAATTTGAATACTAGAAATAAGAGAAAGCTAGTAGTGCCGGCTACCCGGCTAGAGAAAATAAAAAAATCTTTTCAAGGCCAATGTGTGCGCTTTTACAATAAAGTGCCAAGCAATATTCAAAATTTAAGTTATAATAAATTCAAAAAGATTATAAAACGTAAACTTTGTCAAAAAGGGTACTATTCAGTGCTAGATTATATTGAAGATAAAAATGCTTCGGATTAATTTGCTCGGTCCCATAGGCTACTTATGTTTGATTAGTGTTAAGTTTCATGTGAGTGTGAGTTATTGTGTCTATATTATGCTAGTTAGTACTTTCATATTATTATTAAAAAAGCCTTATTAATTGACAACAACATTATAGACACACCAGCTCATATACCTATGAAAAATTCAATGTAGTTACTAAGTTTTTAAAATGTATAGAATCAAGACGTAGAAAAGAGTGGCCCGGAGTTTCTTGCCTGATTCTTCTCACGAGGCTCTACTTTCTGAACAGGCAATTTTTTAATGCTCAACTATGTTAATAATTATGCATTTAAAGTTACTTTTTTATTTTTTTTATTTGTATGACTTTCTGACGTGTCCAAAAAATTTTAACATTTTGATGGAAATAAACATTTTTGAGTTTGAGTTTGAGTTTGAGTTTGAGTTTGAGTTTGATTAATATAGATATAAATTTTGATTATGGTAAGTTACATTTATAGTTTTTCCTACAGTTAATTTTTGTAGAATAGAATAAAAAACTTTATACTTTTAGATAGCTACCATTTATGGATTAATAACGTTTAGATATTCTTTGATGACATAGCTTTTACAGATAACATTTTTTTATTTTCTTACTAAGGTATTTAAGTTAAATTTTAAAATACATATAAAAAGGGCGGTCTTACTATAGGTTAGAGGTTCTGATAACCATACACAGCATAACATATAAACTTCTTCTAAACAAGGATCGATAATGTAGGTAGCAGTGATGATATAAAGGTATCTCTAAATATCTATAATAATGTGATAGCATCGATTTATTCATTGATGATTAAATAGTTGACGATGATTAAACTATTCTTGATGACAAACTTACCGATAGTTAAGAAGTTGATGATAATGCTGGCAATGTTGATAATAATGATTTTGATGATGATTTGATGATGATTTTGATGATGATTTTGATGATGGTTTTGATGATGGTTTTAATGATGGTTTTGATGATGGTTTTGATGATGGTTTTGATAATGACTTTAATGATGATTTTGATAATCATTTAGATGTTGATGATATTGATCATATTGCCTACGAACTGCTGAAGTCTTTCACCTTGTTCTAGCCTGGACTCATGTGCAGCAGGTGTGGGGCTAGATAGTATCAAGGAGATTGACCGTTGTTACTTGTCTATTTAATGTGAAAGGAAGGGCAATGGCAATGACAGTGTATTAGAATAAAGTATTGTCCTAGTATTACACTACTGTTATCATACAAGTAGGTAGAGGTACCTGTATACTTTTGAGAATTTCAATGATTTATTTTATTTAAATTTTTTATCAGCCATAAGCAGAATTACCTAATTATTTTTAATTTTTGTTCTTAAAAACGTTACTTAAATTTTTATGATGCTTCGTAGGGGCTCCTTTTGTACTATATTATTTTTGAAAATTTGTGGATGGATAATGCAGTGGTGTAATATAGTAAAATTAAAGCATTAAGTTCTTCTATCTAACATGTGTATTGTGAATGTTAATGATCCCTTCATAGAATAGTAAATACAATTTGTAACAATGGTATCAAAGCAGCTGATACAGAAAACTTATTTCTAGACTCACAAAATGAAACCGTTATTACTGTAAATTTCAGTCCAGTTTATTTTTGTGTAATTGTTTCGTACAAATGGATTGTTGTTGTGATACTATTCTTATAATTGAACTTACTTAGATGACGACGTAAGTCACTATAGCCGTAGCAGACGTAACGATACTATTGTTTTTAGATGGCTTTAATCAATATGGTAATAATTCATTCTTACATAATACAGGGCGCCTGTCGGGCGATTGTTTAGTATGGTGTTATTTATTGTACTTCGAGGACGAAGTAATTGTCAGTCTGGCCGTGAGAGATATGTAATGATATCTAGGCTTTGGGCTGAAATTACTGATATCCAAGTATTAATACATAATATGTAAGAGGATAGTGGCAGTTAAATGACACTGACATGACGTTTGACAGTTAAACTGTCAAACGTGTAAATAAGGTGTACCTATATAAGTCTACAGGCTCGACTAGTTCGTGCTATTCTCCTTCAACGACGGCTCAGGTACGATATGGTTCTGACTATTTAACTGCCACTGTGTTCCAATATTCTGTGTTGCTTGCTCTTTTATTTCATAATCTTGGAAGCAATGTAAGATAGTGTAATCATTATCCTATTGATATTGTGGGTAGTTTGATCGTTTGTGAGATATTAAACATTGTAATATAGGATAGAATAATGTACTGTGGATCAAGTTGTATCAATGAGATTCATTATATACCTTTGGTAAACATTTAGTAAATTGTGTTGATGCTAAATAATGCTTATTATGTTCTGTTGTAAGACAGAACTTTCTAGTAATATAAAACTACCCACAACATTGATATTTGATATAAATTGGCTGTACAACTGTATGTTAATTATTAGTTATTGTTCTATGCCTTTGCTTTGCGAACTGTGCTCTAAATGTAAATGTAGAATCTCGACGTAATCTAAAGATATATCCTTGTGCCAAACTGAATAAATGAAAGTATGATTTGATAGTTGTCTCTTTTATTTATCAAAACTCTCTTTACTATAGGAAGCTTTTCTGATTCTGACACACTCGTGTAAATATAGGTACTTGTATGTTAAAAACTTGTTTAGGAATATTTTTTATACATTGATTTATTTTATTTTACATATACCTTTAGTCATTATTATTCTCATAGTTCTTAACTATTGCGATTGTACATATGAATTCTACTGAAATAAACCCATAGGCTGAAACGAAATAAATGAAAGAATAGATGTAGTGGTAAGACCAGTTTTGGAGAAGTAGCTGGAGAGGCGTCACAACATCAATCAGAGACACGCCGCAGCTTACCTTGGGCTGAAGAGTTTGTTTGTTTGGTTGAACGCACCTATATCAAGAACTACTACCTACTGGTCCGATTTTAATAATTATTTTTGTAATATTTTCTAGGGTTTACGCGAATGTTACACATTGATATTAAACTACTGTTTACGGATTTTATCACGTTATATTGGTTTCACTTGTTATTAAATTTAAACCGAATGATTAAGAAACTACATTTTTATTACTAGCCGACGTTTCGAATTCTTTACAGGATTCATGTTCACGGCAAACTGAGGTGGTATTTGTATTTGTCTTGAATTTAAAAGTTATCTCAAAGTACCCGAACATTTTTCAACTATTGGTGTTACTATCTACGCAGAATGTGCTCACTGTGTCTTGATGTCTTCTGGTGACTTTGTCCTTCTTGGGTTTCATTAGCCTGATAACAGGGTCCCAAGCTGGAGGAACATTCCAACCATCTTCCCTATTGAAATTAGGATGTTTTTTTAATTTCAATAGCTTCTCGTATCATTCTTGGAATAAAGCGGTGTTCTTTTGCGAGTATCTGTGGTTTATCAAATCGCAGGCAATGGTCTTTGTTTCAGAGAGCCCGAGGGATCAGTGACAAGAAACACCTGGACGCCGAGCTTCAACATGTCAAGCAAGTTCTGCAAGACAACAAGCTCCGACCGCCGCGCCAACGTCACAGATCCCCGAAGAACAAGCCAGCCACAGTAGAGAGACAACCTGCTGTCCTCCTATACATCAAGGGCGTGACCGACAAGATTGGCTACATCTTGAAGCGGGCTTCAATCAAAACTTTCTACAAGCCGCCAACGAAGATAAGCCAATTATTACCATTTGTAGAGAGTCAGTTACCCTTACAAGAGGCCGGGGTTTACAAGATAGACTGTGAGTGTGGGCTCTCATACATTGGACAAACCAAGAGAAGCATAGGCATTCGACTAAAGGAACATATAGCGGACATTAAACACAAACGCTCGACGAAGTCTGCTGTATGTGAACATGTAGAACAAGGAACCAACCATTACCTGCGATTTGATAAACCACATATACTCGCAAAAGAACACCGCTTTATTCCAAGAATGATACGAGAAGCTATTGAAATTAAAAAAACATCCTAATTTCAATAGGGAAGATGGTTGGAATGTTCCTCCAGCTTGGGACCCTGTTATCAGGCTAATGAAACCCAAGAAGGACAAAGTCACCAGAAGACATCAAGACACAGTGAGCACATTCTGCGTAGATAGTAACACCAATAGTTGAAAAATGTTCGGGTACTTTGAGATAACTTTTAAATTCAAGACAAATACAAATACCACCTCAGTTTGCCGTGAACATGAATCCTGTAAAGAATTCCAAACGTCGGCTAGTAATAAAAATGTAGTTTCTAGATCATTCGGTTTAAATGTAATAACAAGTGAAACCAATATAACGCGATAAAATCCGTAAACTGTAGTTTAATTTCAATTATTTTTGTGTTAGATCGCTCATATATCGAGTAAGGCTATAATTATGCTACATAATAACACACCACGGGAGATGAGCAGAAGTCTTAAATAACGCGAGTGTTAACGCGGGCTTAGCTTATTTTTGTATAAAATTGTTTGCTTACAAATAAAATTTTAAAGCGTGAACACTAGTGGCTTTAAGCTCACTTAGCCACTCAATCCGTCTCTGTACAAGATTGTCACGATGTGTTAGCTTGGCGACTACGATGCAATGGCAACGTTTGCTCCATCGAAGTGCAGCTTGTGACACGTAACGTGTTGTTAACTAAAATATACTTATATTATGTCAGATTATCAAAGCATAAATTCTCGTTTCCCAGGAATACGATTATGCTCTTCCAGATTTCTTCTCAGGATTCAAGCAATTCACCGTGTAGAGAAAACCAAAGACAAAATTCGTTCACATGCTTAAAAATTAATTAAAATA
The DNA here is from genome assembly GCA_944739405.2 of Euclidia mi. Classification (NCBI taxonomy): domain Eukaryota; kingdom Metazoa; phylum Arthropoda; class Insecta; order Lepidoptera; family Erebidae; genus Euclidia; species Euclidia mi. The sequence goes on along the minus strand of OX123182.2, from coordinate 21,385,638 downwards.
TATTTGGATATAAACATTATTGATTGATGCCCGGTTTCTGAGGAACTTTTATCGGTGGTTTATCTATCCGTTAGCGTTATTGGTTCGATAACTCAAGAAAGTGCGTTTCTGAACAACGCGTCACAACATAAACTCCAGTTATCCTAAGTTTAACTTAACCGACCAATGTTCGCCGTTTATTGGTTCCATAACTTTATTTGAAGTTTAACTTCTGTCAAACGTGTTACCTTTTTTAAGATTTTAAGGTTTTGATCATAGACTAATATATTATAACTGGAAAGTTTTGATATGATAGGTTTGTGTTAACAACTTTTACATAACCGATACAAAATGTCGTATTCGAGCGTTCTGCAGTGAGCAGAGAGTTTGATTTTGAAGTGCTGGAGTTTATTGCTAATAAATTAGTTCCTAAAAACCTAAGATCTATGAGAAATCCCTTTAAAATATTTACGGATGAAGAATTTATTATCTTCTTTTTATAATTTGTTATAGTTACTAGAGGACGCCCGCAGCTACGCCTGCAATTTTTTTTAATTTACCCGCTTTGGCCGATTCCGTGGGAATTTCGGGAAATCCCTTCTTAGTGCACCCTACGGTTTTTAAGGATCATACATGCCAAATTTCAGCTTCCTGCGCCCAATAGTTTCGGCTGTAGCGTGTCTGTCAGTCAGTCAGTAACGCAAGGATTTTATATATTAAGATGAAATCTTTGGCTAGTTGTATGAGTAGCATCTTCTCCTTTTCAGTAAAACTTTTACTGCGTTTTACAATTGATTCCATTTTTACGAAACAACAGAACAAGAACTACTTATTATCGTTTACGAAATTGAAATAATACGCTCTGGTCGCACGCAAATGAAAAAAAAACTAAAATCAACAATTGTCTTAATTGCTTGACATCTGGCATCAAGGTCTGTTTGAAGTTTTTTTTTGAAGTTTTTAAGTTAGCCGCTATAAAGCTATTACCAATGAGGCATCATCGAATTATTTTAGTTAAATTACAAGCAACTTGTTGTTTACTCCTGAAAAAAGCATATATGATTACAAATCTAGTTTAACTATTTTAAAAATATATTCAACTATTTTAATATTAAAGTAGTTAAATAAATTTTCATCACCTTTTAATAACAGATCCATCTAGTGGCAGAAAAAGAACTACGTATTGGTTCAATAGTTATTGAACGCTCCAATGGGTATTCAGAAACGCAGTGACAGTTAACCACTGTTTATCATTTCCATAACTATATTGAATCAATAACTGTTAGCAGTATATCTGGGAACTTCAGAAACCGGGCATTAGAGATGTCTTTAAAAGTTTACGAGTAAATGACTGCTTAGAGAAAGATGTACATAATAATCAGATAGTACGGTTAGAGCCAACTAAGATGTTTTCTTGTCCCTTGCCTACTTTAAACAATGCACTGGTTAGCATCTTTAACTTCCATGGTCAAGAAGTGGCCATTCATAATCAGGTAAGCGCATTTAATATAAATTGTTTACGCAGCCGACCCTCGCTGATCCCAGCATCAATGAGCTGGCTCGACCGAGGAAGTACTAGAACATCGACGTATAAAACAGTTATCAAACCGTTTTGATTGGTGAGTGACTAATTCATCCCACTCATCCTTTTCTTTTTTTATTCCAACCCAAAGGGAGGCAACGTACTTGTAGCTCCTCTGGAATTCGGGGCCTATTATGTGCCTTGTAAAATTCATCATCAGCCTTTAACAGTCCACTGCTGGACTAGGCCTCTCCTTTGAAAGGAGGAATTGGCCTACTATACCACGCTGGCCAAACGGATTGGTATAGGGTTTGTATCAAGTTTTCCTTCTCTTACACTGCTGTTCTCTGCATAATATGCTCCCTCTGTCGGCTCTTACGACACCCATGGGATGATATGGGGTGGTGACATTCTGTATTCTTAATCCGTCACCACACGGAATAATAAAATTGTAAAATTAGGACTGCTTAAAGTACCTATTCAAAGTTCTTCAAATGTCTGTTCAAACATACGCGATGCGGTTTCACAAGACTTTATATGAAATCAAGATATGGTTTCATAGTATCAAATTTAAAAAAAAAAACACATTACAAAGTTTATAAAGTGTTCACCTTTTTATATAAAACCAACTGTTTCACTTAAACTTTCCACGCCTACCCGACATTCGTACAATATTAAATGAGAACTTGACTTTGAAATTATGATTGAAAAACTTACGATTACGACTCAAATTAATTATAAATGACCTACGAAATTTTTTGATTAACAGTTTTTGTTGTACAATATTAATATTTAAAATCTAGAACTCTCTGATTGTACTTTCAAGATTAAAATGCTGATATTATTTCGCTGAAATTATTACGTTTTAATTATAAAATTAAAATAATTTGAAGCAAGCAAAAAATAACCTAATGCTTAGAAAACACAAATGACCGAGGAAATATAATATTACATTTTCACGCTATGGGCGCTATAACTGTGAATTAGTAATTTTTTTATTAATATACCTATCCTAACCCACTGATAGGCAAAGTTTTCTATTGCCCTATTCCAAGCGTCACTGTTCTGTGCTAAATTAGGCAACTTTCTGACTAATCGTAATCGTCACGCCATCGTTTTCGGGCCCGGCAAGGATACATGCGGACTTAACTTGACCTGCCCTGTCCTACTTTATGCTAGCATTCTTTCGTCCCATATTAGCAACCAAATCGACAGAGATCTTAGTACACTATTTTGTAGTCGATCGACCTCTTATAAATGAGATTACTATTGATCTTTAACAAACTTTAGCCTTTGCCTTTTGAAGTTCAGTCAAGGACTTACACTGAGCACCGTTGGTAAGCATACGCAAAATGCAAATAAGCAGAATCATAACAACACCTATACCCTAACAAGTATAATACATACAAGTTAATATATACAAACAAGTAGAATACAACCGTTCATGCCGTAGATAACATAGTTTACATCTGTGAAAATTTGCTTACCAAAACTTGTCTGATGCTACAACTAGTACACTAATCCAGTTTAATATTGAGCCCCAACAAAACATTGATTAGAAGTTCTATAGTGTTGTTAGGGTACTATTCGGTGTCGAAGGTCAACCGAGGTAATAATGTAAACCATCACTGTTAATGTTTTACTTTCTGAATATAGTGGTAATCGCGTAGAACAGTATATTTTTAGCTCAAGGTCTAGGTCTTTATTTAAATTGTCTCTTGATTGTTCGCTTTAAGACGACGAACGAATACTACGATTCTGATGATTCACGGTTTTTCGTAAACCAAATTATCTCAAAATCGAGTTACCTCTTGAGTCCTAAAAGCGTAACAAACCCATCGATATATAATACTACCAGATATCGTGTCCGCGCCAAAAAACCGTCTCGGCAAATAACGGCTCGCTGGACAGCGCGATCGTATTTTGTGTTTAGTTGGTTTGAAACATAGCTAACGTCAATACGTTTCACAATGCCGCAGTGCCTAATAAAAAGTTGCAAAAATAATGCCTCAAAATGCAATTTAACGGATGGAGTATCTTACTTTTGGTAAGTAAATAAAAAATCAGTTATATTTTAAGCTAAGAATTACCAAAATATGTCATATTTTGAACGAAATTAATGATTTAATCCGCCATAAAAAATTTCTGACGCACGTCAAAAAATCTTGACAAGCTACCAGTGCTTGACTAGATAACAGTGATACTAACTACACAAACCAGAACAGTAGATGCATGGAGTCGATTTTTTTTGTAATATTTTTTAATAATTTGTTACCAGAACATCGAAATTGGTTGTTTAAAATTAGTAAAGGCTATATGAATTATTTGTTTTTTTTTAACCACTGACGACACCATCTAGTCCCAAACTAAGCATAAGCTGGTACTGTGGATACTAGACATTGGATGGACATATATAGCTACTTTTTTTAAATACCTGCATATTATGCATAGAGACACCCATACTAAGACAAACATTCATGTTCAAGCACACAAATATTTGACTTGAGCGAGAATCGAACCCGCGACCTGCGGCGTAGCAGTGGCTGTTTACCTATTAAAGGTGTGCATTCAGAGCCTTCGTACTTGTAATAGGCTTAATGTGCTTATTAAATGTTAAATGTCTGTTGGTGAACCTAAATAAATAAATAGAACTCTCATTGTACCATGAAGATTGAAGATGATTATAAAGTTATGGAATTAAGGTGTATTTTTATTTGTCACATCGTGCGATATCTAGCTTGGTGAGCCGTCGACAATTAATACATTTGAAAACAGGCGTACTTACATTTTTGTATACAGTGCATAAAAATTAAATAACAAAAATTAAATAAACATTATACACAAAAAAGTAAGGCTAATCTATAACTGCTATTATATAACGATGCCGCGGGGACCAGATAGTTAAATTATAAGTAATATTCACTAAGAAACATAGATGGCCGAAACTTAAAAGTATAGCTCAGTAAACTTTTACGTTCATTCATATTATAAATTATTTTAGTGTTCTGCGCGAGTCCATATATGTCATAGTCCATACCATGTAGTAAAATTTGAATTCGAAATTCGAAAAAATAAGAAAATAAACGAAAATGACGTTTTTTGTCACGACTGGTCGTAAGTATTAGATAACATTTTTATGATTTGTGACTTTATTACTCGGTCTCATGGTTGTAATTTCTTTGAACTTAAAACTGTTTTAAAACATTTGTCTCTGTTTGGTAGGAATCAAATGTCGCGGACAGATTTCAGCTAAGATTTTGTACGTGACCCGTCATCTTGTCCTAGTAGTATTATATATCGATGAACAAACCGATAAATCGTACTTTTACATTTAAAATATTAGCATGGATACTAAATCAAAGACGTTAAACATACCAATTATCTCTTAAACGCCTACATTAACGTTATAACCAAAACCAAATCATAACGCACATAGCCTTCAATTTCCAAACTGAATTTGTGCACAATCACAGTGTAATGTGACACAACGTCACAGCCACCGGCAAACATAAACAGCTCCCATTTAGAATGCAAATGGCCTAGTGACACACGACCCAGTTTTTTGGTCGTTTGACGAACTTTTATGCTGTGATGCTACATTTTGTTAAAGGTCAGTTTTGAGGAAAATCAGTTTCTTCATTATCTATGTTTATCCATTATCTAGTACCCATGGTACAAGCTCTGCTGTTCATGCCCACAAATGTTTGACTCGACCGGGAATCGAACCCGTGACCGTCGGCGTAGCAGTCGCTTACACTCCTGCAGCGCCAACCGGTCGTCATAATGAAGATCATTGACAGTCTTTAACTCTTAACCTCTGCACTGCAACTGACACTAGTGTAAACCATAGAATATCGCTATCCATTTAAGCTGCGGAAGTCAGACAGACAGTTGCCTCCGCAGATCTATTCTTAGCATATCCAAGAATAGATCTGCGAGTATAACTAAATCACTTACGAGCCACAAATGTTAAAAAATAACATTTCTAATTATCGCACATGAACGATAGCTAGAACATGTGGAGCCATCGATATATAATATTACTTGTGGAGCAAAAGAACTATCGTTAAGGCGCTGTTATACCTCAGAAGCCGTAAAACACCTAATTTTTCGTCGCGCATCTTGCCATAACGGTACATATTACAAACTAGCAAAAAATAGATCTTAAAGACAAAAGTCTGAACAAAAGACTTTTGAAAGAATTTTTCATGTATGTAAAATAGAATCACGGAAAAAAATCACAAAATTGAGGCAAAAAATAATCTTTCGTCTCACTGTTTGCAATATTTTGATCGTAAGCTGTCATATTTTATTTGATAATATTGTAGGAAATCTAATGAACTAAAGAATTACCCTATTTATTTTCATATTATACGTGTATATTTTGTAAAATTAAATAAAATCTGCCAAACGTCTATGATTTTGACGCTCGGTAGATCCCATCAATATCAAACGCTTCAGCAATTTAAACCTTATTAGCTAAGCGCATAAGCGGTGTACTGAGTGTCAGTTGCTAGTTTACGCCCCGCCCAGACCTCATCATTCGGCTATGAGCCCTGTGAGAGATAGGTCATGTCACTTGCGTCTCCGCTGCACGAAATTTTACGTAAACCTATTTGTTATTATAAAACGCCAAATTGAGTTCGTAATTTCATGTTTTATAGACTGAATACTTTGAATCAAATAGGCTTTTTATGTAACTATGGGCACATATAATTAGGACCTAAGTTTGTACTCTTGTTGCGTTTTATGGGTTATTGTTTCTGTGCTTATAAATATATAGTTAGAAGAATAAAATATGGACAATTAGAGAAATGAAGTTCTACGAAGGATTTGTACAAGAAAGCGTCGTAATAAAATAGAAATTCATCCATGGCCAAGTGATTATGAAATATGTAACATTTTTACACAAATTATTGTCATAAGAGTCTTTTATGACTAACTATGTTGTAGATTATAGATTATGCATAATATAATTATATAAATTATTCTCACAATACATATGTAGCTGCCACAGTTTTCAATTTTTGAAAGAGTAATAACATAAAATCGAATCATTTTATGTACCTATATTGCAAATTCATTAGCTTGTCAGAGCGCCTGGAGCGCTAAGATGCCGCCACGGCGAACAATAAACAGCGCTAATATGGCGCTCCACAATCCGCACACAAGCGGTAACGAATGTTGTATTATTGTGTTGTGAACATAAACCTATTTAGGTACATCGGGTAAAACTTTGATTATTCATAAACTGTTAGGTATGTCTCAGTACATCTAATATCTTTTTAATTTCTAAAATCAAACATTTATAAGTAAGAAGGTGACTTTTCTGCTTGCTATAACACAAGATATAGTATTTTTTTAATAATAAAGTACGTAACTAATTATCTTTATTGTAATTACAGTGAAATTAAAGATAACAGTTCTGCAACGTCTTACACATATTTGACTGCAGTCATTCCTAACACGATCTGTTCAAGAGCTAGCCAAGAAATGCCAAACAATTTTTTTAACAAATTTTACTCAAATTCCGTAGTGATAAGCAAAAATAACAAGAGGGATAGCAGTGACTGGTTCGAATTGCGTAAGAATATGTTAACAGATTGAAATTTTGGTAGAGTGGTAAAAAGAAGAGATAACGGCAGTAAAGCCAACTTAGTAAAAAATATTTTGTACAAATAAAATATTTTCAATGTAAAATCAGTTGCGCATGGAATCTAAAATGAACAACTGGCTTTGCAACAACTGGCGAAGCAAGAAAATGTAACAATCGAGCCTTGTAGATTATCCGTTTATTGGTGCCACAACAGATGGATTAATAGCTCCAAACACGATTGTGGAAATTCAATGTTCTATAGTTGCCTATAAGAATGGCCTGGAGAATAGTATAAGAGCAAATAAAATACAAATATGGAAACATGATAAAAAAGTGAACTGACTAGTCTAAACAAATATTGTAATTGTTATTACCAATTCAGGGGCAACGCCACGTTACACGCAAACAAAAGTGTTTATTTGCTGTGTGGAGTGGCGAAAGTATACCACTAAAAATAGAAATTATAGAAAGAGATGATGTTTTCTGGGAGAAGAAAATCTTGTGGCGTTTTATATGAATTGGCAGTTGCCTGAAATTGTTGATTGTCGTCAAGCTCAAGGGATGGCATTGCGAGATCACGGAGAGGAAAATGTTTCATCAGTGCTTGAAATTTCTACAATATCAAGCCGTAAAAGGAAAGTAAATGAAACTGTGCCTCGTGATCAACAGCAAATAATAAGTATCGAAGCCTTATCACCTCACACACTGCCTTTAACATTCGATGAGAATAAAGAAAACCTGCCGGGTTGTAGCAGACAGCTAACTTTTGATGAGCTGTAAACTCTGTATTTTGTTAATAAATGATAAATGAATATAAATAAATATATTTTAATATTTATTTTCTTTGAAACAACACATATTTGAAGCGAAAGAAAATTTTTATATTTTCCATACAAACATATATGAGTTGAGCTAACGAAAAAGCAGTAACTCAAATTCTAATTCTATAATTTTCTAAGTGACATAGCAGTATCTCATGAATAAGGTATATCCACATATATTTTTGATGTTCCATCTATTCTGAAAAATAATAATGCGTGGGGTTTCGAAACGAGTCGCCTGAATTTGAGGGTATTGGTAGTGTAGGGGGCTTAAGGGAGTTCGTTTTAATCCCCTAAAAGTAATTTTGACTGCCGGAATTGCGTCTAAATATTTTTTAACAATTTCCAAAATTTCATAAATACTTCGGCAATTATGCAAAACAGAACTTAGTTTTTATACTTTAGCACAGTTTTACAAATGTCATTTTTAGGTTTTATGTGAAAAACGTGAAACGAAACGCAAAACTGCCATCTTGGAATGATCATATTGACAGCTAATGTCAAATTTGTGCGTCATTGCTTTCGAGTGCCTAGGGTTATGTGCGACTGTAATAAGTAACTAAATAGGTTATGTTAGGTACTCTTTTGACCCTTAATCCGAAAATAGGAGCCCTTCGCAGGGCTTCGTCAACCTTAGTTTATTAAACAAGTGTGATGAATGTGAAAGTTGGCAGTGCCATACACACCGATGTTTGGAGATTTTTTTTTCAGAGGAAACCAAGTATTTCCGGCAATTGAAAATGGTGAGCGGGGTTTCAAGACCTCCCCTCCTCCCTCTCCAATCACTCACAACCCCTAAAAACGGCGACGTATTTCGAAATCTTTACCATAATAATTATACCTATAATAACAATAAACATCCATAAATAAATAAAAGAAATCAACTTTTACTAAACTTCAATTATCTCGTAACTCGCTTTAGTTGAGGTACGGCTTTTGCGCTTAGTAGAACAGTATTGTGTTTTTTAGGGTACCGTGGCCAAAAATTGTAAAAACGGAACCCTTATTGATTCGCAATGTCTATCTGTCTGTCCGCCCGTATGTCACAGCCAATTTATTGCAAAACAGATTTGAAAACTGGCAGGAGTGGAATTAGATGTAGGTATTCTATGAAATGCTTCACTATTTTTATACAAAAACAAAACAAACATAATAATGGCCTTTCCATACATGGAACTGACTTAATTATTTTTATCATCTTACGGCACGTAGGTATTTACCTACTTTCGTCAACTATTAATACCTATAACGTATAATGTAAACCAGTTTTGCTCATTTCTGCACTGAGAACAAAAATTGCGCTATGCCTGTATTGTACAAACAGATTGATGTATGTAATGTAAATTTTAATATCAGTATCTCAATTCAATATGCTAAAACGTTTTGCTTGCGATTTTGAAATATTGGAATACGGATGTCGCCAGAATACGGCCGCACGCGACGAGAATGAAGGGGGGCGCCCCGCAGTAGACGGAGCTAAGCTCCCTTCACCTCCCCTGCTTCACCCCCTCATTTACCAAAACAGTCGCTTAGGACAGCGCCTTAAGCGTACCTCTTATATAAACAAGCTCACCAACGGACTCTCTACACAAAATGCGACGAGCAATTCTAGGAACCAAATCCACTACATTAGTCTTTACTAAAGGACCGATGGCTACAGGGAAACGTCACGTCACCGGACTCTCTAAACTTATATGACAGAATCATTATGTAACAATAAAGCAACACTCAACACATTATGACACTGATACACTTAACCTCTTGTATGCCGGAATGCCAGACACAATGAAAAAGCTATTGTGTCTCGCGTAGATCTGCGTTCTGGCATACAAGGGGTTAAGCGTTCTTGCAAGGGTTACATTAAAAATATCGTGGGTATAATGGAAGAACTAAATAACTCAAATTTTGGCCAAATTGACCTTTTACCATTTTCGTGAACCCCAAAATGTGCCGCATCTTTGGTCTAACAAACATTCTTATATCTTAACCCAGTCCAAATATAAAGCCATTTTTGTGTTTCAATTGTAGAAATAGATATGTATAAATGAACATTTTTTATTAGTAGAAAAAATGACTAACTCTATAAATAAATGACCAACTGTGACTTCTGATCTCTTGAGTATGAAATGAATTAGCTAAATTGAGTTATTTAGTTCTTCCGCGCACGAAAATATTTTAATGAAACTAGTCAACTTGAAGGCAAATTAAACAACTTGAGTTATTTAATTCGGGCATTAATGAGTTTTCTTTCGTTTTGAAATAAGTATTATTATTTATTTCTTCTTCGAGAAAATATAAATTCATTATAGAGATTTCAAACAAATAAATATCAATAGGTGAAATCTAAATATATATAAAACTCAAAGGTGACTGACTGACATAGTGATCTATCAACGCACAGCCCAAACCACTGGAAGGATCGGGTTGAAATTTGGCATGCAGGTAGATGTTATGACGTAGCATCCGTTAAAAAAGGATTTTGATAAATACTACCCCCAAGGGGATATAATAGGGGATGAAAGTTTGTATGAAACTTTGTCAATTTTAAATTGATCTTTTCTTTGTCAATTTTAAAAGGGATGATGGAGGATTTAAATGTATTAGTTTGAATTATCAGTACCTAATGGAATGAATAAATGAAGACGAACAATATATTTTTTAGTTCTAAATGTTGACAATAGATGGCGTTGTGCAATTACGTAATTTTTCTGAATCGCGGTGTTAAGTTTTCCGCGGATTAATGACCCTCTCCAGTTATTATTTAACTTTCGTCGTCATATAGGTTGTACGCAGTTGGTTGGATGTTGTTGGTCGTTAAAATTGTTTTGGTTGCTGTAAAGTACATACTATACCTAAATATTTCTAGCGGAATATATTTGATGATATTGGATTTTCTTTCTTGGCATATTTTGGATTGCATTTGCTTTGTTTCGGTTTAGTAGTTTTGGTTTTAGACTCTGCTTTGTATTTGGCATTTGTTTTGTTTTCGTTTGGTTTAAGTATAGGTTTTCTCGGTTCGACTTTTTTTTTAATGGCCAAAGAGAAGTTGAAGAATGTACTGTCGTCCCTATTGTTGGTGATGGTGCATATTTGTTTCGTGCTCTATCAATGTACGGAACACAAGATAGAGCGATGGAGGTGCGTTCAGACACTGTCAGATATGTGGTTAATGACTGGAGCAAGTTTTCAATTATGACCCACGACAGGAAAGGTAATAACTAATTAACACCTGACGAATATTTTGCTGATATGATGAAAAATGCTCCTTATGGCGGACTTTGTGAGTTAATAAAAGCAGGATTAATATTCCCATTTAAGTTTGAAGTTTATAGAAACGGTCTCGTATATATGGAATCTGGATCTAACGACTATCCGGTAAGGCGATAACGATTCAGACAAGATTTGTCCAGTAGGCATTTTGATGCCTATCTTCCCATAGCAGCACAGAAAATTACTTGGCTGTAGAAGAACACGATTTAAAGTTGAAAAGGGTTGTCAGGAGGTACCAGTTTTAGAGATTGAACATTTACCTATTGTATCTTCATTAAATTATAATGAAAATTTAACAGGAATCAGAAAACAAACGTAGGGCAAGGTTTACTAATTACACACGAATAATCAACTAAAAAAGGCAAAAGAAATTGGACAGACTGTACCTGAATCCCACCGTAAAGCTGTGTCTGAATATAAGAAAAAAAACCCTGATGTACAGAGGCAAGCTGTCGCCACATACCTTGCTGCACACCCTGCAAAACACAGGCAAGCTGTCGCCACCTACCAGGCTGCACTCCCTGAAAAACACAAGCAATCTGTTGCCACCTACCAGGCTGCAAACCTGAAAAACACAGGCAATCTGTCGCCACCTACCAGCCTGCAAACCCTGAAAAACATAGGCAATCTGCTGCACTATATCAGGCCAGAAATAGCGATGTGCATAGAGTGATTCAGTCACGGTATAGAGAAAATACAATTCAGCGTGTATGGAGAAGCAAGTTGCTTTCGGGTTTGGCGTATGACCCAGATATTGTTTATGGAACTGACAGCAGTGTAGTCTTAGGTTCTGTGACGTAGAAGTGTCAGTGGTGTAACGCCTTGAAGTAGAAAGATGACACACCTGGCATGTGTTGTAGCGCCGGTACAGTACAACTGGCTCACCTAATAGCTTGCTAGTTTTAGCGACTAATGACAGAATAGTTAAGACTATTGTGTACAAAGAAGTTTTGTAGGCCCTAATTTAAGACTGGGTTAAGATATAAGAATGTTTTTACACACGCTAAAAAGTAAAGGCGTAAAAAATATACCTAATTAATAATAGTACTTCTTAACGCGAGCGACGCCGTTGGCAAAAGCTAGTTATTTAATATTTCTATTTATAGTATACGCACGTAAGCAAAGTTATCGTGTAAGTCACTAGTACAAATTAGCGCGAAATAATGTAAACCTATAGATCAACCATTCACTCCACGAAGCAGCTCTAAAGGCTCCACGACAATTTTGCTCCAATTAAAATAAAATTACTTAATTATAACTAAATCACTAGGTAGCAGAATACAGCAAAATGATCGATTTAGATTCTAAACTCACTGCAACTTAAAGTAGTAGTAGTACGTGCTATATGCTATGTTTTTATCGACGATTTATAACAATCGGATAATTATAGTATTAACAGATATACTATTATTAGACATAATATTGTGTTACTACATGTGGACACCCCTCCCTACTTTTTTCTGACACCATAATTTGATATCTGCCAGCAACCGGTGCAGGCTAGGTTTCTTAAAGTCTTTAGTACCGTGGGCCAAATCCATACAGAGCATACTTTTTCATAGGTTATTTAGAAATCCGAAGAGTACAACCGGCCGCTGTGGCTGGCCTTTGTGGATTACAAGAATGCCTTCAACTTCATTGAAACTGGGCTGTCCTGTAATGCACTGCCTACACTACATGTCTGTCAGAGTAATATGAAAAGGACAATGCTAGGGATTTCGCTGTTGGATAATTTTCGGCACGATATTATCCGGCAGAAGACCAAAGTAACTGACATAGGTCAGGTTATAGCAAATTGGATTGGGGAACTTATCTCAGAGTTATAGTAAATTAAATTGGGGAACTTATGGTTAGTGGATTAAAAACCGGTTCTTAAATTAAGGCCACGCCTCGGCAAGCGTAGTGTTGGCCCCCAGAATGGGTCTTGTGGCATACCCTAGGCAGGCCCACCTCTAGGAGTGATAGTCTGATGAAATGAGTTAAATGAGAAGAAGTAGTTAATATAATTGTTTGACCATTATTCGCCCTCTCCCTATTATGAGATAGCGAGCAAGACGTGACGTGGCAAACCAATTCTCCGAAGAGGTAGACAGAAGTTGTAATTATTACACCCACATTTGGCCATGTCATAAATTTTTAGGTCCTACTTCTTTAGTACTTGTATATATTCTGTGGTCCTACGTAAAAAGGGGGTTTATTGACGTTGCTGGGCACATTGCCAGACTTCGTTCTACTACTTATCAAGCAAAAATCAATTACCTGCACTCTTGCCTAACCCTGGAATCAAATCCAAGACCTCTCGATCAACAGACGCATAGGTTATTTACTGGGCCATGGAGGCAAGCAGCGACAAAATAAATATAAAATATACGAAGATTTATGTCAGTAATATAGTCTTTTCTGCAAATGTGGACCTTTTTGCAGAGCTTCTACCTTCAATTTTTCTAGTAATAAAGCGTAGTATGCTACAGTAGGTAGTAGTTATCCCTTTCGATCTTTCTCCATGAACAGTCCAAAAAACAGTCAGCATCAGTTTTCCAGCCGAAAAAACGGCCTTGGTTCTTTGGAGTCGGTTCCTCATTAGCAATTTACTCTTTGGTATGTTTTATTAATTTGGGCATATAATGGTGTATCCAGTTTCATCTACAGTCATTAATTGGACCAAAACTTGGATTGATTAGGCCTAAACTACGGAAACAGAGTATTAAAAAACGTTCATTCGAACGCGGTTTTGGCGTGAGCAAACGCGGCACCCATCACGCTGGGAGCTTGCTCGTGCTTAAACTTGATTTAATATGTAACTAATACATTTGTTGGTAATTTTCATAGTCTTTGCTATCTCTCTTACTCAATTCAGCGGTCGTCTAGCACCATTTGGTGAAATTTAGCGAGGTTATCTTCAGTGGTTGCAGTTTGGACGTCCCGGACTTTCATCTGTTCCCTAGCTCTTACGACCAGGTTTAAATTCAGCTGCCCAAAATTTCATTGTGGTAAATGATTAAGGAGGGAGGCAGCAATAGCCTAGTGGAGGTACCAATGGCAGTCCATGCAGAGGGTATCGGGTTCGAATCCACGACACGCACCAATGAAGTTATGTGCGTATTAAATTGTTTATTATCACTTGCCCCGTGCCTTGGAGCACGTTAAACTGTCGGTTCTGGCTGTCATGAAGATCTTTGACAGTCACGGGGAGTCAGTACCCTCAAATAAACAGATTCTGGCCTAAACCACGAAATATCGCTCTCCCTTTGAGTTGCGGAGGTCAAACAGCAGTCGCTTTGTGGCAAAGTTGATATTCTGTCTTATCTGGTTAGAACCGTAAGCGGAGTTCACGGGTTCTAAGACGTGTAGGTCTTAGATGCAACCGGGATAACGATAGGGCGATGATGATGGAGCAGAAAATCACCATAAACAGATTTTAATCAAATTTAATGACAGCTCGATACAAAATTTCCCATTTTCACAAAAAACACTCACATCGACTCAATCAAATGGCTGTCAAACAGCGACTACCCGTACAAAATAGCTGAAATGTTAGTGGATAACTGCCACAAGAAGTACAATTACGTCCACAACACTTTTTTGACGAGTGCTGCTTCCTTCCAGTTGAGGTCGGAAACAAATTCAATTCTAGTTTTTATTTTTGTTTTAATGATTTAAGAAGATTTATAATAAGTAATTTATTTGATTTTATTACATAATTATAATATTTTGTTGCCATACCTAATTCTGTTAATTTTGATATTGTAATTATATGTAAAGTTGGTGCCACGAGAAGATAGACTTTTTGTAAACAAACATTCAGGGCTTCACAACCTTTTTTCAAACAGTTGTGTTTTAGATTTTATACTTTCTTTTTAATTATGCCACTATGTTTTTAAATTTATATTGTTGAATTTTACTGAAATAAAAATATTTGATTTTGTGTTTGAATGGTCGAATGTTCATTAATTTGCCGCTTTTTTGTCGTTTTAGACGTACTCTATTCTGTAAATTAAGGAAATATAGAGTAGGTACCATGTTTGTTAATGATAGAGTACATACCTATATGTTACCCTATTATTGACAGGATTTATTTTAAATCATAGACAATAAATAATTTGCTCAAAGTAGCATACCTATCCTAAAATATTAAATTATCGACCAACAATGAATAATATTACAGATAACTAGTTAGTACATTGCATAAAAATTTCTAGGCATAAGTAGAGATTTTACGGTGTCTGTGAATGAAATCGTCAGAATGAACTTAAACAAAATCCATTAACAGTTACGGTAGTCTGAAAACGCAATTTCTTTTTTAGGTATAAATAATTTTCTGCCATCTGCTATTCTGCACCCGCTTTTTCGAGATGCCGGCAGCAGGAAGAACGTTGCGATCCTATAAACTTGTATTGAACTTTACAGTTACCCCTTCTTGA
This sequence comes from Euclidia mi, assembly GCA_944739405.2. Taxonomy (NCBI): domain Eukaryota; kingdom Metazoa; phylum Arthropoda; class Insecta; order Lepidoptera; family Erebidae; genus Euclidia; species Euclidia mi. The sequence goes on along the minus strand of OX123182.2, from coordinate 21,370,029 downwards.
TAACTAAAAATATATTTTATCCTCTGATAAATGCATGTTAAGCCCAAGAATGTAATATTTCAATAAACTGACGCCAAATGTTGACATTCTAGGTGTCAGTACCTCAAAACATAAAAAAATCCTGTTAACATGCGCATAATATCGATAATATCGATAAAAATCCGATCCATTGACATATTAGTTTCCAATGACACGTATCTATGTACCGTTGCGCTCATTGGATTTGACATTATTTGTTTTTGACAGAACTATCGCTAAGTCACTTAGTAGAAATTATTTGTTTACAAAAGGTCTATGTTCTCGTGGCACGGACTATACGTATATTTTTTATATATACAATGACACTAATGCCAATCCAGGTTTTTATTTTATGCAAGATCAATAATCAGTGATAAATTTTCACAAATAAACTTTCACTGAGAATGCCTTACTTTCGTGTTTAAATATTTCTTTAGGTTCAAAACTCAATAAGTGTACTTAGTTGACCCAAACTCATGTATTCACATTCATCTAATGTGTGGGAAAACTGGATAACTACTATATATAATTAGCTAACTACGGTATGTTTGCAATATCTTGGTGTTGCAAAATTGGATAACTTGGATTTTTAATTTTATTTTTTTTTGTTCATGATAAAAGTTAGTTTTATCAAGCATAGAATCGACAGCAAACATGCTTAAATCATATAAAATCGCTAACTCTAAAATTGTTCTCCATTTCTTAGTGATGTAAAAAAAGTGTCAAAAAAAAAGTAAATCGCGATTATCTCGAAACTTGAAATTTTGAGTTATTCAGTTCTTCCATTATACCCACGATATAAAAGATAATGTTATAAAGCTGGTATATGTTTTGAGCATTCACCTGTAATGAGCATTCTTGCGAATGTTACAAAACTGAAAAACAAACGGGTGTGTTATAGCAAGCATTTTTACGAACGTTCTGGCGAGCACTCTTGCGAAGTGACAGTAAATTTGCTTTGACATTTTTGCTGATTTTGTTCGCTAGAAAGATCGTGCAAATGTTCGTAGCAATGTTCATCTCTGTTCGTTGTTCGGTTCGACAAATTGAAATACGGCCTATGCTCGATGTTCCCTTGCAAGTGAATGCTCAAGCGTATCAGCGCCATTACGTCAAACACTAGTCGCATATGAATAAAACACGGTGATGTGAAAACGAATTCAACGAATTTGGATGGCTACAAACTAAAATAGAAATAAATATGTTCAAGTGACATAGAGAAACAAACTTATTTTGTTACAGTATAATGAGAATTATTCTGTTACAATAAGTATATGATCTGGAACCTATTCACTAATATCAAGTAAAAATCAAATGAGGTTGACTGTGTGATTTTTGAACTTTTTAAAACGCCAATGCAAAAGAGTGTCAACTTTGACGTGTCTGTGTGAGATTTTATTTTTATCCGTGCTGGCATGCAATCCATCTGACAACGAAAATACTGCGTTTTGTTCTTTTCGATGTCCAAGTTGATTGTCCTCTGAGACAGCCTGAGATTGCCTAGCAAACCTTATCATGAGCCAAATACTAGTATTGACTGATTAGCTTTACGTGTCTTCCAAAGCATGCAGCTCTATGACATTAACAAAATCAGGTCACAATAATCTGCCAATTCCTCCAAGTTAGAATATAATAGAATAGAATATCTTTTATTTTTAAGAATATGGTATTACTTAGATATTATCAATTTGAGGTACAGCATATTCTGCCATTATGGCGTGTAAATATGACAATCATTAATCAAAGGAAAGTTTAAATCAATGGTATTAATAATTAAAATATAATGAGTAATAGTGAATCCTTATACAAATAATTCTCATGTTATGTCAGTGTTTATACAGTGCAATAATTAGGAATGTAATTTTGTACTTAATTCACAATTCTGGTATTCACTATAACTTTTTTGTTGGAAGATAATACTTATATACTAAGTTTTTACCTCTTTAAACGTTGCTTTACTTTACCAATTTCAAACGGCAAGTATGGTTCATGAACATCTACAATACGCTATCAATGACAAAATTAACACGAACTACCCCAACTATACAGCGAACATTTGACCTATTTCTCATCTCATCTGCCCAAACCTATGAATCGTGTCCAAATATTTGGACATCGGGACGGCTCTGTTGTACAAAGTTTGCTTTTAATTTGATAACTTAGAACTACTCAGTTGTATTCGCTAATTAACTGGCAGAACAATAACTGACAGAACCATTGACACATTTACGTTATTATAGTTTGGCAATAAAAGTAATAGAACTTGTTCATAGATTTGATTTATGATTGGACTCTAATTTTTTACCTTTTAAAAAACTACACAGTTAACTATAATATAACTTTTACTACATCGCATTCAAAGTTTTAGAAGCGTTTCTGGCCTTTAAGCAAGCTCTGAAATTCCATGGATGTAGCATCCAAAAAATTTGCATAAACATTGTACAATGACCCACGTTTTAAATTACTCACAAAATACTCGACTAATGTATTTCGAGTATGCGTCCAATTCTGTACTAACAAGCATCACTATCCCAGAATAAAGAATACCGCAATAAAACAACAGAATAATAAATTTGGGCAAGTGCGAGTCGGACTCGCGCACGAAGGGTTCCGTATATTTCGTTGTATGTATACTTTAATATTTTTTAGTTTCTACCTGTTTATTAAGATCGAGTAACAACTTGCTTAAAAATTACGTTTGTTGTATGGGAGCCCCCTTTATTATTTACTTTATTTGTATTTTATTATTTATTTTGAAAGATAATATATAACTACATATTATGTGTAAGTTTAAAGCGTCTACCTGTTACAGTTAGTAATTTTGAGCAAAAAATACAAAAAATAACACGTTTTTTGTATAGGACCCCTCCCCCCATAATATTTTCATTTTTGGTATTTGTTGTTATAGCGGCAACCGAAATACATAATTTGTAAAAATGTCAGCTTTCCAGCTATCACGGTTTATGAGATACAGCCTGGTGACAGACAGACAGCGGAGGCTTAGTAAAAGGGTCCCGCTTTTTACCTTTGAGGTACGGAACCCTAAAAAACAATACCGGAAAACATACTAACATTCAAAAATAGAATGCGGAAAGCAAACGCGAGAAATTACACTGCTCAGGACGAGCTACAACCGTTTCCGGCTGGCGGTTCGAGTGGGCGCGAAAGTAAAGTGCGAGACACACCGGCGTTTAAACTAGGAGGTGAAATTGGCCCAAAATGCGCACTTCAGTAGGTGAAAATCGCACACCCAGTTCAACAAAGGCGTAAGTCTAGATACGTCTCTTTTTTATTATTGCAGTTTTGAATAGTACAAGTCAAAATATAAATGATAAATTTTTTCCGTTCAATTTTGAAGTTAAATTAGAATTTTATACCAAAAAGACAATTTTTGACGTTCTAAATTTGTAATATTTTTGCAATTAAAGAAGTCATTAAACCAGCATACGCACGTAAAACTGTTTCAAAATATACTTAATCGTACGTAAACTTTTGTTTCATTTAATAATTTAAACATTTAATAGATGTATTGTCTAATATGCTATTTCTTGCTTAATAAAAAACAAATTTTCTAAAATAATACTGATTACATCCCATCATATTTAAAAATAATCAAACATAAAATGCCGTATTCCTTGTTTACGTGTACACCTGTAACATAATTTTTTAAATAATCATGCTTACGCCTTTTTTCCGTTCATAAAATTGTTTAGTTCGCGGGCGTAATCACGAACACGTCGCACAAACAAGTCGTTACGTGCAGGTACTCATCCTTACAGCGCATGCGCGCGTGCGGATTTTTTATTTACCTTTACTGCCTGCCATACAAATGAAGATCAAAGGGATGTAACGGATATTGCTGGTTCTTCTCGTGCTTTGCTAACGTCTGAAAGTAATATTAAATGCAGAAAGAGGACTAAAAATACAGAGAAGTGGTCTAAATATAAACAAAAAAAATATTAAAAAAAAAATTATATATAATGGGATTGAATATCATAGCAATAATACAAAGAAATTTCGGCAGTGTAAGGAACTAGGTAGCCCTTGCGGATGCAAGATGAAATGTTATGATACATTTACTCAAGCAATTCGTTCTGAGCTATTTAGATATTATTGGGCTATAGGAGATTATGAAAAACAATGGCTTTATATTTTGAACAATATAGAAGTTGAAGAGCCTAAAGTTATTTAAGTTCAAAGAAAGCGGGATAGGTGTCGTACACTATTTTATTATCTACCATTTAATAAAGATGCTAATTTTACAAGAGTTAGAGTATGTAAAGTAATGTTTTTAAATACTTTCGGTATTAAAGAAAAACCTGTTTACTCAGCTATGAATAAATACACAAATAACCTGCAAATAACGGATTTACGCGGAAAGAATGCCAACCGTCCTCATAAAACAAGTGATGAAACTGAATAAAGTGTAATACAGCACATAAAATCATTCCCATGTATTGAATCACACTATTTAAGAAAACAAACAAGCCGTCAATATATCGCTTCTGATTTAAATCTTGCCAAAATGTTTCGATTATATGCACTTTGGAGGTCCGAAAGTTTAAACACAGCAAAAGTGGCAAGTTTATACCAATATGGTCATATTTTTATTTCGCAATTAAACTTATCATTTTTTAAGCCAAAGAAAGATATGTGTCAGATATGTAGTATTTATGAAAATGCTGACCCTGACCGTAAGATTGAACTAAAGGACAGTTACGAAAGTCATTTAAAAATAAATCTCTTATACGCAAAATTAAAGATGACGAAAAATCTTCATCAAATCCTGAGACTAAAACTGTTGCTGTGTTTGACTTGGAATTGGTGCTAAATTTGCCACAATCTAACGTGGGTATTTTTCATTATAAAAGGAAATATTCAAAATATAACTTTACAGTATACAATTTACTATCCTTACAAGGTTACTGTTTTTTATGGCATGCACAGATAGCCAAAAGAGGGCTAATGAAATCTCTAGCTGTCTCTTTGACTTTTTAAAAAAATAAGCTCAGAATGGTAACAAATCAGTGTCATTATATTCTGATAATTGTTCGGGCCAGAATAGAAATCGCTTTATATTTGCGATGTACATGCACACTTCTTGTACACTAAATTTGGATATAGTACATAGATTTTTACAAACAGGTCATACCCAAAACGAAGGGGACTGTATGCATGCTTGCATAGAAAAGAATTTAAAAAATAAAGTCGTTTATACACCTGACCAATTATACGAAATTATCATTAACGCTAAGGTCAATAAGAGATTTGTTGTGACTGAAATGTCCCAGAATTTATTTTATGATTTTAAATTACTAGTATCTTCGAATAAAAATTGGTTTAGAGATACTAGAGGTAAGAACCTTTATTTTTCGAAGTTAAAAGAGGTCAAAGTTACTCCCGACGCTCATGGCAGATTATTTTACAAATATGATTTCGAGCAAAGTGATTATTTTGAGTTAGATACAAAAAAATATTGTTCGTCTAGAACACGTAAAACCCAAGCAACTCAATTGGATCCTGAGCTCAAAACTGCTTTTAATGAATTATTACCAGTGTCAACTGCGTTGTACAATGATTTAAAAAGTCGATGTGACTCAAATGCTATTCCGGTACATTATTAAGGATTTTATAGAAGTCTGACATCTGAAAACGATACCTGTAATCTATTGCCAAGTGATAATTCAGATGAAGACAAAAACATGTTTTAATCTTTACACAAATACATGTTTAAGTCTTCATTTGTAATGTTGATGATTCTGTGTATTGTCGACAATAACAAATTATTGTTTTATATAATGAAACACTTACTTATTTATTATTTAAATTTTTATTTACTTAGTTTAACTGAGTATTATGTTTTGGTTCTATTTTTTCGATTTTGTGTTTCAATTGTTAAGAGAGGCCTGTATTTCTTGCCAACTCTTCTTGAGGCTCAACCTTGTTACACTGGCCTTTAAGAAATAAACTGCTGATACTTTTTTTTTACTTTGTATAATTTTCATAGTCATGAATCTTTTATTTTGGAACTGAATTTGAAATTCAAAAACAAAAATAGTCATTTTAATAACTTTAGCACCTTATGTAGGTATATACATTTAATTATGATTAATATAAGCACATGAGTAAATAAACCGAACAGAGAGACAGCTTCTTAAGAGCTTGTAAATTTGTTACCTATTTTGGTAGGGTTGTCACAATAGGTTAAGACAAATCGCTTGTTTGGTAAACGACAGATTCTGGATTGGACAGATTCGTGATTTGACAGATTCCCAACTCGACAGATTCGTGGATTGGGCAGATTCTTGGACTCGACGGATTCGCTATACGGCAGAAGTACAGTTGTAAATAAAAAAGCGATGGGAACAAAAAAAAGGCATGCACCTGTAACTTTTAAAAGCACGGAATAAAAATATACATTTGTTACCAAGGACACAACGTGACGACGTGATTTATTTGACATTCCCAACGATAACACTAATAGTGTTGAATATTTTCTGGTAATATGATCTATTTTGCTACTAAACATAGGAATCTCCTTTAGCTTTTATGGCCACTAGTTTTACCACGGGGATAGGTATCTAAAATAAGTTTAAAAAGATATTGTGTAAGACAAATGAACGTCTACAAACAAATGACTATAAAATGATCAACCATCAATAGGGCTAACAAAAAAACAGGTGCATGCGATTTTTGACCTTATTGACAATTCATGACAGACTTTTATTTGGCATTTTCTTGCTTTCTGACATTGATACGTTATTAAAATTATAAATTCTGAGTTACGTCAATAAGGTCAAAAATCGCATGCACCTGTTTTTTGTAATCCCTATCGATGGCTGATCACTCTCTGATAGTCATTGGTTTTATAAACATTAATTGCTTTTACACAATTTCACAACTAATGAGTTGTTAAGTATTTCGTTGCCAACATTGGCAATATTTATTTCAAGATCGAAATATTCGCGAAACTTTTGCTCGAGCAATTCAACAAATGCGACAAAATTATCAGGAGTTATACCTAATTAAAAACCCAATTGTACGTTACCATTGTTAAAATCTTTATAATGATTTAATTATTTAATCTAGTGCTAAATTAAAATTAAACATTTTAGGAGTTTCTAATTTTGCTGACACAAGCAAAATTAGAAACTCCTAAAATGTTTAAATTCCTTTGGCAATGCTATAGGCATCCATCAAAATTAATTTACAAAGATAATGTTTTGGAATCTGCTGTTGGGTGTCAACAAGGTGACCCTCTCGGGCCAGTCATTTTCAGTTTAGCCATTCACCCAATAATAAAACAAATAAATTCAAAATTTAACGTGTGGTATTTGGATGACGGGACCCTGGGAGGAGACGTTTCCACAGTTTTGCAAGATTTAGAGCTAATAAAAAAGGAATTTAAAGCAATTGGTTTGGAACTAAATTCGGAAAAATGTGAAATTTTTATTAAGGACAATTTGGATAACCTTTCGATTGTATCAAAATTTAATTCTTTGGCGCCAAATATTAAAATCATCAATAAATGCTCCTTCCGCCTCCTTGGGTCCCCTATTTTCGACGACGCTTTTGGAACTTTTATAAATGAAAAAGTACAAAATTTCTGTGAAACCTCAGAACGCCTATACAAAATTAATATTCATTCGGCTTTCACAATTATCAGGCACTGTCTTTTCGTCCCAAAATTTACATATTACTTGCGATCTTCTCCTTTTTGGAAACATTCAACCCTTTTGGAAAACATAGATAATGTTATTCGGCAGACCTTGAGCAAAATTCTAAATCTTGACATGAACGACCGAGTGTGGCTTCAAGCAACTTTGCCAGTTCGCTTGGGCGGCCTCGGCGTTCGCAAAATTACTGATGTAAGTCTACCAGCGTTTTTGGCCTCGGTCCACGGCACTGAGGAACTGACCAGGAAAATTCTAGAACCCACACTGGTTAATTCTGAGGTGCCGTGCATGACTGATGCCATTAACGCTTGGAAAATGGCTTGCCCGAGCTCTGACTTACCCCGGAATCTATTCTCTCAGAGACAATGGGACGGGCCGCTCTGTAGCAAGATGAGAGATTATCTTTTAAATACTGCATCTAGTGTTGCAGAGCGTGCCCGTTTATTGGCTGTGGGAGAGTGGGAATCGGGGTTATGGCTTCAAGCACTTCCATCGTCCAACATAGGAACTATGTTGGACGATACAACTTTCCGCATCGCTTCTTGCCTGCGCTTGGGAGCTGTTTGCGTTTCTCCGCACCGCTGTCACTGTGGCGAAGCCGTCGACAGTCTTGGCCACCATGGCCTATCGTGCAGTAGGAGTGCAGGGCGTATTTCTCGACATGCCCACATTAACGACATACTCCGTCGAGCTCTTGCCACCGCCGGAGTACCAGCTCATCTCGAACCTAATGGTTTGGCACGCGACGATGGGAAGAGACCAGACGGTATGACGTTATTACCTTGGAAGATGGGTAGGCCTCTGGTGTGGGACGCGACATGCGTCAATACCCTTGCGCCATCACATCTTTCAAGTACAGCTGGATCAGCTGGCGCTGCTGCTGCATCGGCGGAAACCCTCAAACGGCGCAAATACGGAAACCTGGCTGGTAATTACGTTTTTGAGCCGTTTGGGGTCGAAACGCTGGGGCCATGGGGCCCTAGTGCACGCGCATTATACAAAGAAATCGCCAGAAGGCTGATCGATGCTTCCCGTGACCAGAGGGCTGGTTTATATCTCGCTGAGAGAATAAGCATTGCCATTCAACGTGGCAATGCTGCCAGCTTTCTGGGCACGCTACCGCTCGACAGCGTTGCGGAGGAATTTTTTGACGCATCGTAGTTGGCAATGTGTTATTTTATTATATTTTATTTACTTTTCTTTTCATACTTTCGCTTTTTTAAAGTTTAGGACAGTTTAGTTATATAATTAGTTTTATTTTATTGTACATAATTATGTTAATCCTACGTATGTCAGTTAATGTAAATATAAACCTATAAATTTCATCTAGTATTATTCGTACACAGTACAATAAACAATCATTATTAATAATAAAACACCACTTTTTTACATTAAAATATTAAAACTTGCAACGTACAAAACAAACAACGTGCGTCGTAATAACCCTAAGATTGTCAACTGCCTGTGCCTACGTAAACCGGTTCTTTCCAGTCTCGCCGCGTACACGAAAAGCGGCCAGTGGTCACGCACACATAAGCCGCGTGCTTGTAGTAGTGCAACCGATTCGCGCTGTCGTATGAAGCTGTTTCTCTGTTCGGTTTATTTACTCATGTGATATAAGTGAGAAGAGGCAGCTATAGCCTAGTGGAGATACCAACAGACTGCCATGCAAAGGGTATCGGGTTCGAATCCACGGCACGCACCAATTACTTTTCGGAGTTATGTGCGTATTGAATTATTAATTGTCGCTTGTCCCGTGCCTCGGAGAGCACGTTAAGCCGTCGGTCCCGGTTGTCATGAAGATCTTTGACAGTCGTTACAGGGCGTCAGTACCTTCTAAATAAACTGACATTAGTCTAAACCATGGAATATCGCTATCCCTTCGGGTTGCAGAGGTCAGATAGGCAGTCGCTCTGTGGAAAAGCTAATATTCAGCCAAATCCGGTTAGACTAGGAAGCGGACCCCAGATTGAAACTGGGATAACGCTAAGAGGATGATAAGTGAGAATTCTAATTTACGTTTCAAATCAAATTATTAATTTGTATTGAAACATAAAATTATGTATTTTTTGTATGATTATTAATTGAGATAATAAAATTTTAAAGAAGCATTCCTCGCTACCCCCCGACGGGTATGGGCTCGCCAGATGGTCAGGCGGGCCCCGAACGAAACCCTCTTGGCGGCGGATAAGGAGGAAACAGCCTCCTAATATATGACACTAAGCATGCCACTACTTACAATGCAAGGCTGAGCGAACCTAATGGGGTCTTTGTTGCTGTTTATTGTTACTTTATACAGGGTGTAAAAAGACCTTTAACGAAAACTGAAATCTCATGTTGTACCAATCACTACGAACATTTTTTACTTCGGCACCATACCTGGAAAATTACTGGTTTAGGAGATATTGAGGCTCTAAGTTAGGATGGATTTTTTCTAATTAGGTACAAAATCGATGCATTTACCCCGCAAATATGTTCTGTAGATGCCCTATGACCCTATAGATAAATACTTAGGTATTTCGAGCATTGCACGCGCGCGCTTTTAATTGCGGTTTAAAAAATGTGAAAACCTGGGAAACGATTTTTTTTTTAAGTTTTCACTTTTTTAAACCGCAATTAAAAGCGCGCGCGTGCAAAGTTCGAATTACCTACTTAGCCATGGGGTTATAGGGCATCTCAGAACATATTGGCGGGGTAAATGCATCGATTTTGTGCCTAATTAGAAAAATTCCATACTAACTTTGAGCCTCAATATCTCCTGAACCAGTAATTTCCCAGGTATGGTGGCGAAGTAAAAAATGTTCGTAGTGATTGGTACAACATGGGATTTCTGTTTTCGTTAAGGGTCTTTTTACACCCTGTATATATTATTCGTGATTTTGCTGCGCATTGTTTAGGTCTCGTCTGGTCTTATGATAAAGCGAATGTTACATAACAGAATGAAAAGATATAGTTTGCCGGAAAATATCACTAAATTAGAACCAATTTCATTCACAATTTGTTCAACCTTAAAAAAAAACTCACTCTTCACAAATATAAACAGCTTTGAGTTTATACCTCATCCAGACTTCATTGTCACTACTCAAGGTATCCAAAGATAGAATATTGGTTAATACAAGTAGGCGTTGTGGTTTTAATTTCGATACTACCAGAATTCTTCGGAATTATTGTCGAAATAGTTTTGGATAGTAATTTTAACAGTCTAGAAACCTTACCCTTAGCTAATAATCGGGCGGAATGAATTCCCTTCAGCTTTATTTGAATCTTTTATAAACATAAACACATGTCTAACCTTCTAGTAATGATGAAAATCTGGTCCTAGGATTTAAAAAAGACTGCCAAGTACGTGTCGAACCACGCACACTGTTAAGTTCCGTATTCGGCCAGATTAGAGATTAGAACGATACAGTCACAATACATATTTTATTGCTTGCAATTACCCGTATATAGAAAATGCATGTATGTATGTTCCTTGGAGACCCTAGGGGTACACTAAGAATGGATGCCTGAAACAAGCGCTTTTAAGCGCACTTCGTAAGACAGTGGTACTCACCGGGGAAATGAACTTAAGATCTTCTGTGAATCTGTAAAGCCCTCCACTGGAGAATCGCTACCCCTAAACGTATGAAACAGAAATGTATCTATAACAACTAATAGCTGAACTACCCGATAAATTCCGAATCAAAAACAAAAATACATACCTATGTCAAAAACTAGGCATCCCAAACTTCTCCATTATTATGCAATATAAAATCTGGCAACACTATTTCTATCTAATAAACACCCTCTGAATACACAATTCGTGTTTAAAACCAGCGCGGTTTGAGTAACACCTCCCCACTCTCGGGGTGTAGGGTGTGGTCACGTTCGACCCCGTAAGATTACGAAAAGACATCTGAGCTATAAGTCAGGGGTGGCCAAATTTATTAGACCTAAGATCTATTTTACTCGACGAAACCATTTCGGATCTTCCAATTCCATACTTCTTAAAACTTTAGATTAATACCTATATATTATCTAATCTAATCTAATAATCTTATACTAATATATAAAGCTGAAGAGTTTGTTTGTTTGGTTGAACGCGCTTATCTCAGGAACTACTGGTCCGATTTGAAAAGTTCTTTCAGTGTTGGATAGCCCATTTATCGAAGAAGGCTATAGGATATATATATATATACACAGCACGCTAGGAGCCACGGGAGCGAGCAATAGCTCTAAATAACGCGGGTGTAACCGCGGGCTCATCTAGTAATATATAAAACCGTTATTAAAGAGTTTATTTGTTTGTTCGTTCGTTTGGTTGAACGCGCTTATTCCAGAAATAAGTGGTCCGATTTGGAAAATTATTTCAGTGTTGCATAGTCCATTTATTGAGGAAGGCTATAGGCTATATAACATCATGCTATGAGCAACGGTAGCGGAGCAGTAGCCTTAAATAACGCAGGTGTAACCGCGGGTTTATCTAGATTGTACCTATATATTATTCATTACGAGATTTTAATAAAAGGTTGAGAGACAAAACAATACTCTAACAAACAGTGACTAAAATTATACAAGAAGATTAATTTCAGCAGTTGATATGAATGTTACTGGCGAGCCACGATTGACTCTACTTATAGCCGTGATCGGCCGGTTGCCTACCCCTGCTATAATTTATACCTAGAGTACAGTCGAGCGATTGGTTACGATAAATTCAGTTTATTTGAACTTGTTTGGTTTGCTTTGATCGGTTTAGCATGAATTCTTTATTGTGATGGAGCTAATAAAACACACATAGATGCAAAGTAATTCTTCGAAATTGCTATTGTGTAAATACAATCAGTCTTTACTTTTAAGTTACTATGTACGGTGGTAAATACTAAACCCCAATTTAAAAAGAATTCAGTTTCTAATATTTATAGTATTACTGTGTATGTCAATACTAAACCCCCAATTTAAAAGGAATTCAATTGCTAAATAATAATTATTAATCAGGTTCTTCACTTTTTCACTAGCCATATAACCAGATCATTGACTGACTGATTTCAAATTACTTCTAAGAAAATATGTTTTGTAACGGTAGAACCCCTCTCGGTTGCAAAGCACTCTCGGAGGCTTTCGGGCCCACTCACTCAAACAACCACATTCCACCAATGAATATAAATACACCTTCAACGAAATTTATGGATCACTCAAGTGTTGGCCGCTGACGCAGTGTTAAACAGCGAAGTGCTTGCTTACGGCCATTTTCAAAAGCCATACATGGATTTTAAAATTCGAGATTCGTGTTTGACATATTTTGTATGGAGCTTATGTCAAAAACGAATCTAAAATCTACAGATCTATCTATAAGATCGAATATTGAATTCCGTAGTTAAACTACTACGTCATACGTGCAGTCAATATTTTGAATAACGGAGTCACGGAAACTATGTCGATATTACATAATGTATAGATAATATCTGTGAACCCGCCAAGGTCAGCCCGCTTCGCCTGGCGGGCCCCATCTATACAAGTAGATTTACTTACACCCTATGGTACTTCAATATTCAAGTGGTAACATATACCTTAGCTTCCCTTCTTTCGCACTGTTACGATCATAATCGCATTAACCAATAATAATTAAAGTGAAGAGGTTACAACATCTTATTGTTATATCTTTCGCAAATCTTAACCTTTTTCCTTATTACTTTAATATAGGGTTATTGTGGAGGAAATTCGTACGATTATTTACTTTTCGCTCTACCGGAATGTATTATTATAGGGTATTAGAACAGATGGATGGCGGTATGCACTTAGTTCTATAAGATTTATGGTTTTAATTAAATTTGGCGTGGATCCAGGCAGTTTGAAATAATTCTAGCTATTTTTTTTTGTTATAACGATTTTACTGCATTTTTGTTTTGCTTTTATGGACAGGAAAGTGTTTGAATGGATTTATTCGAAGTCCACTGTGCTGACCGAATCCCGACGACGTCGCGTACGCCTTACCAGCCTCTAGTAAATTTGTAAGAAAATAATTTTAAAATTTATAAAAAGATAAGAAACTCACATCATGTTTAATACGTCATTGAGACTGTAACAGATTGTCGCAGACACTGGGTTATTTTTGGTGGATAGACCTCTTGAGGCTGCAGGGCCTCAAATACCTCTCTGCGCGACCCAATAGACAGTGAAGACGCAACATATTATGTTTATTGCGAAAAGTAATAAAAAGATAAGTAACTCACATCATGTTTAATGATGATGTGGCCGAAATTGGTGAAGGTTTCTAAAAAGTATGTTTCCATACAATTTTTATCTTTGTAAACATAATTATAACATTTAAGGGTGTTAAACACTTTTTCATTTAATACCTTACCCAACATTACTGAGTAAGCTGTCCTATTGCTCTGCCTCTGTGCGTGAAGGATCAAGGCAAGTGTCTCTTGAGAACACTACCAAAAACTCTCAAGTATACGGATTTCTATAAGATATTTTCATTCATCGTTTACCAAGAGCTAATTAAAAATTGATTTCATCCCATCAGTTAGAAAAGTCAGTCAACGCCGTAGATTTGAATCCTGTTCTGTCTGTTAATTTCTCGACTGCATGTCAGGCAAAGGTACCTTACACATATAGATCAACGATAAACCAAATCCATAAGTAATTTCAAACCAACCCACGCAATAACGTATAAAAATTCAAATTCAAAACTTCAATGTTTCCGGCACATCTAAGTCGGCACGTCAATAAACCAAATCGAATTTTCTATCAGATCTCCTCACATCAACTCACTGACGTCGCAACAAGATTGCATTACTTCGACGCTCACGTAATCGTTGCATTGCGTTCATAACTTGACTCACACGTGCTGCATGGTAACGTATTGCACGAGTCGCGACAGATGCGCGTGGCGCGGCGCTCAAAAGGATCGTCGTATTTGAAAGCGACGAACGATATAAAATATGTAGTAATATAGATACTACCTACATAGATAAAACCTACCGTTTTATCTATGTAATGCCTAGATACAGTTAATAAGGTTTGGCTTTTTGTTTTTTTTTTTTGGAATGCTTCAGTTCCCCGTATTCTCTCAAGCAATCACGATGTTATTGGTGTCTGTTGGTAAGTACATTTGCCGACAATTATTTATGAGGAAATCGTATCACTCATACTTGAAATGGTTATGGACAGAATATGATAAAAATTAAATTTTCAAACGCTCTATTTTTATATTAATCCTGTAATTATTTATTTTATTGCAATTTAATATTGTCAAACTTACCTAATATTGCTTCTGCTCTGCAAATAAATTAAACATAACATGTATTTTTATACCTACGCAGAAAAAATTAGGGCGATTTCAGATTAGCGTTTTTTTTAGCTCGTTTTTGGAAGCGCATGTAGGCGCGTATAGGCGCGCCTTTTGGCACACCCGTAACTCGTACGAACGTTGACGCGCTTATAACTAGTTATGATAGAAATACTAAGGACCGTCAAATAAATTTGTAGCAACCATAAAAATAAAAAATAAAGGTAAAACTTTAAGCCCGAAAGCTTCAAAAGTTCATAGCACTTTTACAAAAAGATTGATGTTTTTAACTCGGTCACGTAGGTCTTGTTCATCACTGTTCGGGGCCCGCCTGATCATCTGGCGGGCCGATACCCGTCGGGGGGTTGCGACGTATGCTTGGGCGAAACCCGACCCTCCGACACACGGGTACATGAGGCACACGGGTCGGTTTTTAGTCAGTAAGAGTCTGACAGTCCCCTTCGCCCATCCCCCAGGGCGGAGGGACTCCATGAGGATTTTCCAACCCGAAACCAAAAAAAAAAAAAAGGTCTTGTTCATCACAGTAATAAAATTTGAAACCTGTCAACATAAAGTTTGTCAACAAAGTATTTTTAAAAGGATTTTGTAGCGGGACGCTTACACAATGGATTTAATAGCACATCTAGACTGACTTTCTACGGCAGCTATCGTAAAAAGTAATGGAGTTTCATGACGTTGATATCACTGTAGTTAATATGAGAAATTTAAATAGAAATCAAACGTTTTAGATACGTGATAAAGGTTTAGAAATCCATCAAAAAGACTGACAAATATAATTTTTAAACAGATTTTTGTATACTTTTGCGCAGCACCGATGTGATCCTTCACAGCAATATATGTATCTAGGTGTATTTTATTTGACTTCAAAAGGGAGGAGCGTCTCAAATTGGTCAAGATATATGTAATTACATATACAGGTATAAATATTTACTTGCATAGTGACCGATCTGCTCGAAGAAAATACTTTTAAATATTACATAGCATTACAAAAGTTAGCATAACAAAAGTATATATTATGTTTGTCTCTCAATGACAACACAACTTCCATCTTATCTAGTCAACAAGTGATTCCTGTTATTTGAACTTAGAATTAAATAGAATAGAATATAATATTCTTTATTGTACACCATGAAACATATTATGACATTGTTATTACAACATTTACAAATTGTACAAAAGGCCTACCTTTATCGGCAATTTACTTCACGTTCTACGATCGGGACTTGTAATAATGCGTATGCATAAATAGTATTTTAATAAACAGAATGTATGAAAATATATCTCGGAGACCAAAATCTTAAAATTTAACGATTCCAATCGTTCATCGAGCTAATAAGCTATAGGTAAACCTTTGGTGACCTTGCAAATACATATAGCAAACATAATAAATGGAATGGCTGGCGGAAAGCAGACATGGGAACGGAACTAGGAAGTTTTAGATCCATCCTAACTATGCTGAGAGATTCTGTGCATGTAACGAAAAGCCTTCAGTCTGATATAAGTATATAACATTTATCAAGATTGCTAACACTCTATGATAATTGAGAAGATGTCTTTTTATTACTTCAAACGTCGCGGCTTCAAAATATGTTAAGTCAAATAGTCTTTGAATAGGCCCAATTGGATCACGCTTTGAAAATTGTTTTTATTACAAACTTTTGAAGTTTATTGAAGTATACATACATACATACATAGTCTCACGCCTATAGCTCCGTAGAGGTAGGCAGAGGTGTATTTCTACACCCACTTTTCGCCAGATATACTTTAGTCCCACGTAATAAGGGGCGAGCCTATTGCCATACCGGGCACAATTCCAGACTCCGTGCTGCTACTGAGAATTTCGTGACAGAAAAACCCAATAACACTGCCCGACCCAGGAATCGAACCCAACATTTATGCCGCGAGACCAACGAAGCAGTCGTATAGGGTTTTTAATTGAAGTATATAGCTTCCATAATATGATTATGCCTATGCTTTGTAAGTAGAGTAAATAAAAGTTTCATTACTGAAATTATCGGGCATTGGACATATTGCAGTATGATCACCATCGCACTTCATTCATTTCGTACCGTCCATAATTAAAACCATAATTGAATTTCACGTTAACACAGTAAGGATAATATACCAAAATAAATTAAAATATATTGAATAATAAATACGTAGTCCATAACATTAACCCAGGAAATGAATTCAGTAATATTCTACACAGCTTAATGAAAGAGATGGCACCAAACTCGTCACGAAATCAAGCGTCGTACTTTTGATCTTTAGTTAATTGGACGCCTATTAAAACGTCAATTAAAGTAATAACGAGCAATTAGATAAAGTGACATTTTCATATGGTATATCTGTAAATTAATTTCTACGAAATTACAATAGGTTGGTTTATTCTTATGGTTTATTTTGAACACAGCTGATTTAAGGTATATACTCAGCTATATTAACTGATACAGCTGAGACAAAATAGTGATTGAAGTCTTTCCGTGAATTTCCAATATATTTTATTTGGTATTTACAGATTTTTCTCGTCACTGTTTTTTCGTTGTTGAGAGAGTTGTTATGAGATAAAGAAGCATTGATGGGATCCGGGTTCTTATATTAGGATAAGAGTTCATTATTAAGAATGAAATCGCGTATTAAGTCTTAAAAATCTTTAAAAGTAAGAAACGAGTCTCTGAAATCTTCATCAATCCGTATACAATTATTGCTGACTTACTGACAGATAACGTACACCTGAAACTGCCGGATGCAAGAGCTTGTTTGACATGTATCTTCCTTGGAGAGAGTGTTTACTAATAAAGGATTGCACGAAATTCTCATGAGATCCAGCAGAAACGGTAAAAAAATGTGCGTGTGTGGTTGCGGGCATTGTCTAGTTTCTGATATTACTAGTACTGGAACTTTAGCCGATTCAATGGATCATCATCATCAGGCCTTTATACTGTCCCACTGTCACAGAGTGATAATTAACAATTTAATACGCACTTAACTCCGAAAAGTCATTGGTGCGTGCCGTGGATTCGAACCCGAGATCCTATGCATAGCAGTCTGTCGGTCTCTCTACTCAGCTATCGCTGCCTTATTCAATGGATACTTTAGATAAATTACAATTGACACGATAAAATATTACGTCAATATTTTCGTTTTCTTGCCACCGCCGTCAAAACTCTAAATCAGTAAAAGCCTGTCATGCTTCGTGCAAACTTTATGGAAAGTGTAAGTGTCGATGTATTTGTTATGAATAAGGTAGTCTTCGAAGACTTCGAAGTACCTTGCAGCCTATTTCTTACCATAAGCCAACAGCCGACACTATAGCATCTTAAATGCCAAACATAGAACACAGCAGCTGCTATGCTCAAGAATATATTCTCGAAGACATCGTTACTAAGGAACACTACGCGGCTTCTTCTTCTTCTTCTTCTTCTTCGTGTCGATGGTTCTAGATGCGAGCTATATATTATTCGCATAATATTTGGCCATTTTAATTGCATTAGGATTGGCCGCGCAAAGCTCAGATAGCGTGCAAGTGCATGCACTACGCGGCGCAGATGGGAAATGGAAGGTTTTCTAGCAGCGCATGCGTGACAACCGACTGAATTATTACCTACTTCCATCAAACTAAGTGTTCTCAGCAAAAATGGTTGTTTAAAGTGCTCGTACCTCCGGTTTTACTCACGTTGAGTGCCTGTGTCTTGAAAACTTGCACAAAGTTTGTGAAATGAATGAAAATATCCTGTTGAATTAAAGTGGGGCTTTTTAATGGCAGTTTTTGAGTGGTTTTTGAACCTTGGTGCGTGTAAAGCAATGGCTTATGAGGTGACCTAACCCTAAGAGTTACTTAAGTACTTAAGATTGTTTACACAAACCTTAATGCGTGTATTTGGATTGTACACATTGAACACTAGTGTGAACTCAATCTTACACATTTTTAGAGACTTGTCCGATCGACCGTGACCGACGGCTTTACGTGCTCTCTGAGGCATGGAACAAGCGATAATTAACACTGCCATACGCACATACATAGCTCCGAAAAGTCAGTGGTGCGCTCCGTGGATTCCAACCCTATGCCCCTGCATGGTAATTTGTTGGTATCTTGTAATCATAACAGCTGAAACAAAAAAATATCGTTTTTAACATCATCATCATAATCAGCCTGATATAGTCCTCTGCTGAGAAGCGTATATCACCAATGGCACGCTACTGAGCCCGATTTCCAGCTTTACGTGTCCAGGCGCTGCCAAAGTTTTATTCATCACCATCATCAGCCATTTAGACAGCCCCACTGCTGGGCACGGGCCTCTTCTCACTATGAGAAGGGTAAGGCCATAGTCCACCACGCTGGCCAAGTGCAGGTTGGCAGACTACACATGTCTTTCGAGAGCATTATGGAGAACTCTCAGATATGCAGGTTTCCTCACGATGATTTTCTTCACCTATAAGCAAGCGATAATTAACAATTTAATACGCACTGAACTTCGAAAAGTCATTGTATTGGTCATGACCAACCCAAGATCCTCTGCGTAGCAGTCTGTCTGTCTCTCCACTCGGCTTTTGCTTATAATCATTGGAAATGATTAAATACTTTAAAAGTTTAATTAGCCATTGTTATTTTTATTTCATTTACGAAATGAAGTTCGTGGTTGGGCCGAACTAAATTATCGAATGTCTTATTCATAGAGAGCTTAAACATTATAATTGCAAAAATCACATACGGCTTCTGTTTTTATTTTTTAAATTCTACTATTATGAAATAAGATTAGACCTAAGAAAATATTTTATTACGATCTGCCGCCGGTCTTTCAGAAATTCGTTTTGTACTAAGATTTTACCCATGATCGACCTTAAGTATTTGGCAAACAAGCGAAAGAACTAACATAACTAATTAACTAAGATAACTAATTAACTATAGGCTCTACATATGTACAAAATCGCTACAGTAGTACATTACTAATGTATTTAAAGGCTTCTTTATCATAAAAATTACTAGCTGCTGATCTTAACTTCAATAAAGTGATCGAACAAAGCAATTCGCCAAAACTTAAAGACATCAAGTCAGTCAAAACCCTATTCTTGATGATACCGGCTTTTACGAGATGCCGAAACAAACTCAGAGCCATTGCTTATTTTTTCTGTCATTTTATTTTCAGTCATCTTTCCTTAATCCTTTAAAGTCCTGACAAAACAACTTGATCCTAAAGAGGATAAAGTTCTTTTGTTATGTTGTTGAAATTATCTAGAGCAGTGAAAGCACTGCACTAGATAGTTTCTTTTTACTAACTACGTACCACGCCACGAGGTCATTATTTCACCAGCTTTAGTTGAAGAAGCAGCTATTTCTATCTCGTTCTTGCTTATTTGCTTGTTTCTATCTGTAGTGATTACATAATAATAAATGTCAATGTCTTTGGTACGATGTATACAGTGTGACTAAGCCGATTTGGCGGCGCGTTCGGATTTATTTCGCGTCGCCTCGTTGCACATCCTTAGTCCAGTCAAGATCCAGGTTCGTGCTTGCAAAAGGTCGGACAACCACGAATTTTTTATATGTTGTTAAGAACTATAATAGTGATAAAAATACAGATTTGCAATTTTCAAAGTGCTGTGCGAGCAGTAGAGTATCCAAAAAACCATGAAATTTTCGGATTTTTCCAGTTTTTCCTCAATATCTTATTAAACGGAGGGTCTGACTGGTATAGTTGCTATGAACAATTTAAAGTAAATTAAATTTGCTATTATTTGAAACTAGTACGAGTTCTATACATTCATTAGTTTTCAAGATACAGTTCTTCGAATATAGACATCTTTTTTCAAAAAGTGTTTTTTTTTCGGAATGTTCACTTTTTTGTTTAATATCTTTTAAAATAAGTGCCCGATGTCAAAAATCATGAGAAAAAAGTTGTAGTAAATTTTATTACCTTTCATTTGAGACCAATTTAATGCTTGTAAGCTTAGCGGTTCTCAAACAATAAGTACCTTAAGTAATATAAGCTGGGAGTACCTCCACGCGGTGAAGGCGGCAACAATATTTTATATTGGCTAAAACTTCCAAATTTAATAATAAATATATTTATTAATGTAAATGCCTTCGGGCTTATGTTGTAGGTTTTTGAATTGATGTGGTTAATGTGTGGTTGTGTATCCAGTAACGCAGGGCAGCAGCCACCATTAAAAGTGTGTTTTTATTTGAGAGAAAAATATGAGTTTCAACATGTCTATCCGTCCGGGCATGTGTTTCGTGTATCGTGAGGACCTCGACACAGGTACTATTGTGATCATTAAATAACGAGGAATTCGAAGACTAATTGAAGTGAGTCAAAAACGTGGTCTTGATGAAAATAAAAACTTTCTACAAACTTGCAACCAAGTCAGTGTTCATGACGCATGCATGAAAAGATACACAGCTTTGTCTAATGTTGAAGCCTCAGTTCGACGGGGAGAGAATACTGCTTCCCAGCGATCTTTGACAAGATCGTCAAGTAAACTGGCTCCTACCTTGAGAGGGATTTGCTTTTTGTGTGGTGATGCTATCACTAAATAATTTCTTCAAGAATAAAACAAACTACCCTTCTCAGCAATGTTATTTAAGGAATGTTATCCATACAGTTGAGAAGTTCATCATCATCATCATCATCAGCCTTTAACAGTCCACTGCTGGACAAGTCCTCTCCTTTGATAGAAGGAATTGGCTTACTTTACCACGCTGGCCAAACGGGTTGGTATAGGGTTTGTATCAAGTTTTGCTTCTCTTACAGTGCTGTTCTCTGCGTAATATGCTCCCTCTGTCGGCTCTTACGACACCCATGGGATGATATGGGGTGGTGACATTCCGTATATTTAATCCGTCACCACCCGGACATTGTTTAGAAGTTAGGTATAAGGCAAACGGTTCTGGATGCAGCTGTGCAGCTTGTAACTTCAGCGATCTTGCGAAATGAATCCCCACCACCAATAGAAAAAGGAGCTTTCATCCAATTTGTATATGACAATGCGGATGTGAACGTCAACGCGCTGGATGGTGATAACACATTTCATGAGATGGGACGCATTATATACGTGACTCCCTCGAGAGCATAATGCAAGATAAAAATATACCACCTATAAAGAACTATGTTTCAGCTACAATACAGGTGATAATTATGATAACGACCGCCATGCAACGACCGAGCTGACACCTTAGCGACTCCTCCAAAGCACAAAATCAGCAAACCTTTTGAACAGCCAGGTGATTCAAGCCTGCAATAACCTAATCAAACTGGAAAAATATCAAAAAGTAAATTCATGGCATGTGCCACGCGGGAATTGAATCAATTGAACCCGCGACCTCCAGCTCATAAGCCTGACGCTCTTCCAATTAGAACATGGAGGTTGCCTTTTTTGTGTAAATGTAATTTTTGAGTTTTAACTGGTCAATCAGATAATAACAAGAAGTAAGAACAGTTTCTTTGCAGGACCCCTCAAAATCAAGTTTTATATTTCTTTGCAGGACCCCTCAAAATCAAGTTTTATAATTGTTTTTGGTAATCTACCTTTTAAAGAGAACCACTCAGCACATAGATAGCAATTTAGTCTCAAATGAAAGGTAATAAAATTTACTACAATTTTTTCCTCATGATTTTTGACGTCAGGCGCTTATTTTAAAAGATATTACACAAAAAATGTGAACATTTCGAAAAAAAAATACTTTTGGAAAAATATGTCTATGTTCGAAGAAATGTATCTTGAAAACTAATGGTTGTATAGAGGTCGTACTAGTCTCAAATAATAGAAAATTTAATCTTCTTTAAATGGTTTATAGCATTTATACCAGTCAGACCCTCCGTTTAATAAGATATTGAGAAAAACTGAAAAACAAAACGAAAATTGCATGGTTTTTTGGACACCCTGTCTCTCACTCAGCACTTTGAAAATTGCAAATCTGGTTTTTTAACACTGGTGTAGGTCTTAATAACATATAAAAAATTCGTGATTGTCCGACCTTTTGCAAGCACGACCCCCTTTTTAATTCTAACTTGACTGGACTACCTGTTAAAACACGGGATTTTAAGCATTATCCATGTAAACAAACGTGTGATGTATCCCACGTTTAGTTTGGAGGGCAGGCGTTTTGAAAGGCTCTTCAAAATGGGAATGTAATTTATAGAGCTGTTTTTGAAGTATTTTTAGAGTCAGTTTGAACTCTAAGGAATATATACCTATTATGATTAAACATGTATTTTTATGAGTACCCAACTAGCCATGGAATTGCTACCCGAAATAGCCATTCACAAGATTTTCAGATAAAATGTATCCACCAGTTTATCGATATCCTTCGTCTTGATGGGACTAATGTCCAATTCTTAATGGTGCGCGAATCAATCTATCCACACAATAAACATTGCCCCAATTAATCTTCGAAAAGAAGACCATGGATTTAAAAACAAGGCAGTACATTTTTGTAATTTATTAGGTAGAATAGAATGAGAAGTGGTTTTCCTGTCATATTCCTTCACTATAATTATCTAAAGACTTTACGAATATTCAAATATTGGCCAGATAGCACCTACACTTGAAACCAACATTCATGATATCATACAGTAGGTATTTTCCAGTCTGTCCATCCTAAGGTTACCTGTCAGAAAATCGCACATTGCAATAATGCCACCCATGTACATTTGCTATGTGTATACATTTAAGATACTTATAGCCAATTTGTACCAACAATGTATTTGCACAATAAAGATTTATTTTATCTATCTATTTAACCACATGCTCACAATACTGTTTGCAATGGAAAACTAAGAGGGGTGACAGTGTAGCTAGCATCTGTATAGTCATTTAATAACACAATCTTCATTTATGCTTAGGACCCATGGTTCGTCCTTTTACTTAAAAATCACAGAATGGCTTCTTTCACTTCGCAGCGACGAACGACAGCTACGAATACAAATTACGAATTCATCATGATTCTAGTGTTTTCCTGTTGGCACCTACGACTTGCCGCGTTGACGCCCGCAATCCGCTTAATAAACCCGTATACTATATTGTATTCATTTGCAAATGATTAGCAGCATAAAAATACAGATCTAAACCATAGCACGTGTGTAGTTTTAAAGTCTTCATAAATCCGTTTAACGGCTGCAACATGATCCCGCACTTTATAAGCGTTGCTTGCGTAAAAGCGTAGAACACACTACCCGCGGTGTGACCTATGGCGCTATTTACACGCCACTCTGCCGTCATTATACGTGCAAACAGGTACTGTCACGGGAAAAATACAAGCACTTAGCAAGAACCGTGATAAACATTCATATGAGTTGTGTTATACTGGTTGATTTTAGTGCTTGCTATGCGGCTATTTTATCAGTATATTTAAAATACATCAATTTGTATCAAGCGATGAATTAGAACTTCATGGCCTTTTTTCTTTCTGAAGTTGAGCCAACAGCCAATCTGATGTTCAGCGGGAACTGTGCAGTGCCATAAGTGTACGTCAATTCCTCCAAATCGCCGTGCATTGGCAGAAAAAGGTGCAAATATGAGCCAGATGATGACTGGAAAGAACTTCCCATGGACGAAAAACTTCCACTTATCGATAGAAACAAACGTCAATATTCTGTAAGATGGATTTTTACGAGATTTTTTGGTCAAGTTGTGATAAAGTATAACCGGAGATGGGATTGAGCATTCTCTCCAAATCTGTCAATTATGCCCAAAAACGATAAAGCATTAAAGTATTCAAAATACAAGTTACAATTCTAAAGAGCATAGAATGAGGGTGTCTGAAAAAATTTCTGCCACCAGGCGGCGTTTCATATGCGTCAGGTCCAAACGCTGTCAGATAGCTTTGCAGATAGGTACAGACGCGTATACACACATGCAACAAACAAACACAGATTTACCAAATTGTAGGCACTCGCACTACTGGCACTTTTGACAGGATTCTGGACCTGTCACCTCAGTGCTGCTGCCTAGTGGGCGTCATTTCAGGAAGCCCTCATTCTAATAATCTAAGAACACACTTCTACAAAATTAGAGAGCATGGCAATGTTTTTTTGTTTTCTTTGTCTTTTTGTACAAAATTGCCAATTTCATGAAAGTAAGTAAGTAACTCTTTATTGTACATCACAAAAATGCAAATACAAGGGAAAAACAAATTATAACAATAGATGCACAATTGGCGGCCTTATCGCAAACAGCAATTTCTTCCAGGCAACCAGACTATGATGGACATAACCGTAGAAGAAGACAAGGTAATTTGATGGTGTAGTGACAGATGAAACATAACATTTGTTTTAACATATACATATATATATATATATATATATATATATATATATAATAATGTAGGGAGTTGAGGAATATTGACAAATAGTGTTGCTTCAATGCAATAAAGTACAGCGCAGTTTGTCTCCTTGTTCATGCTAAATCTAGCTCAGCTCTACTACTTAAAACTCAAATTACTGTTGGATATTGTCACGTCAATAGTTGAATATTACGTTTACTTGTTCTCCAGTATAAACATGCCAAAGTAATATATGGTAAACTAAATCCTTTACAAGTAAAGTGCGGAAGCATCCAACGTAAAAGTTGGTCTGGATAAATCAAAAGCTGCGAAAGGGTTTAATAGGACTTCTTTGATGTATTAAAGATACTTGATGTATTTAAGAACTTTAATTTAAAGAAAACTTTCTTCCGTGCTTTAGTTTCCGGGTAGGTAGGTTGTTTACCATTTTACCAGTTATTTATAAATCCTCTTTTACTTTAATTTGAATTGATTGAAAGCTTACGTTGTGTAACCTTAGCTGTTTGACAAGACAAGTTCTTGAGTAAGAGACACAACTTCGACCACCGCAACAATGGGCTGATGACATTCCGAAAGACACATCTGAAAAGACTAAAACTCTTCTGTAGTGTAAATAAAGAGAAAAAACCTAAATTAAAGACTATATTTAGAAGAGGACGATGATGAAAGCCTACGTCAATAAATATAGAACATCGTACATTTTAATGATCACGTTATTATTGTCAGCAATTTTGGTCATAGTATTAAATCACGTGTAACAATACATGTTGAAATTGAAGAACATCGGCAAATTCAAATATTTTCATGGACAAAATGAAATTGTAATTTACTTTATTTGCTTTTTATGCTGACCACTACTCTCTGTTCGGTTAGTCTGTAAGTAGTCTTAAGTGCTCTCTACTATGTTTCGTATTCATGGTCGATAACATTTTTCTCTTTATAAAGTGTACTACAAGTAGTTTTTTAAAAGGGTCACTTTGAAGTAGTTCTTATTTTTGAATATTTTTAATGGATAGGATTTAAAAGATTTTACGCGGTCCTTTTAAAGTCTTTAGTTGTAATGTAGGCTCTTATAGTATGTCAGCACAAAAAATTAAGATACCTGTTATTTTTTCTTTTGTTATAGACTCACGCCTATATCCTCGAAGGGGTAGGCTGTGGTGTAATATAACCCTCATTACGCCATGAATTTTTAGGGCCCACGTAATAAGGGTAACGGTAACGGCAATAGGCTCACTATTGCCGTTACCGGGCACATCAACAGACTCCGTGCTGCTACTGAGATTTCGGAAAAACCCAGTAACACTTTTGCCCGACCCGGGAATCGAACCCGGGACCTCCGATCAGCAGTCGCATACGCTGTCCACTGGACCACGGAGGCATACATATATGCCCTTTACTATGTTATGATTTTATACATTTCTGATTTTAAATCATATTAGTCTGGATCATAGTAGTGTACGTCATTGTTCTTAAGTAACTATAAAGGAAGACCTATATTTGCTAAATGCAAAAGTAATAACAAAACAACAAAATCAAAAAAACGCCACTGAAACCCAAACGGTATCAACAGTAATGGAAGTATAGTTGCAGGTGAGTAGCATAAGACCATTAACTTAGATTTTGCCATAAATTTGTCTAAGCTAGTTTAATAATTGTTACGGACGGGGTAACGGAATTGGAAGGAAACACCGAGTAACGCAGATGATTCTTTATTGAGTAAAATCGCAGTGCACTTCACACGACGCGTCGTTCGATGTTCGACGCAGATAGCACTAACACTGCACCGCATTTTCCACTTTTCACTATACTGTACTCCACCTTACTGCGACTTTATACATCTACTTCTACTTCCTTATTCTTTTTCACTGTACCTCTTCTCAACTTAGACTGGTGTACTGCACGACTACTACAATTTTTATACTCCTAGGTTCTTGATGTATTAATTTCGTTATTGTTTTCTATGGTCTTTTATTCACATTTTCAATCCCTTCCTAAACCTTCCATGCGTTCCTGAAGTTACCAGTATTTTAAAATTTGATTCGAAATATTTAAATAATCGTTTTTTTTAATACTTTCCAAATATTCAAATAATGCCCTAAAATTTACATAACCGTTACACACAATAAATACTTTGCATAAAAACATTAGTACACACAGCTTTGAATACTAAACTGTCGTACACACCTTGCAAAAAAAATTTCCTTCCACCTTTAAAAATGTAAATGTGCAAATCGTACAAAAATATCGCCCCGCAAAACGGGCTCGGCATTAGTACCTACCGATGCAGGTGCTGCATTAGCAGTGGTAAGTGCGTCCGCACTCTACTTCAGACACGTTGATTAATGTACAGGTTTATATTTTATTTTGCACTCAAGTGTAAATTTTATACGTTATTAGCGCGGTCTCAATTGTTTTTAATTAGTGTTGCTCGACGATCGTAAGAGTCGCTAGTATTATTTCAATTTATAAATAATATTGATGCTTGATCATTCAGTTTTAATTGTATTTGGGTTATGATTTATAGTAGGCCTCAGTATGAAAATTATAGAAAACTGTATGACATGCAAATGGCGAGCCACCTAGGGATCAAATGCATGTGCCACGTTTATGTCATTAGTGCAATAAACTGAGAATGATTTTGTTAAATTTTCAATAATGTAATAAGGAATACTTGAATCCATAACCCCTGGACTTTTTGCTGAATTTACGCTCCAGCACATAAATATGGAAAAAGAAATACATGGCCAGGAAGGCAGATATATTTCTTTTTCTAGGATTTACCTACAACCTCAGCAAATTTAAAGCATGCATTTTAAAGCAGCAAGTATGAAGAATTATAGGTGGAATGGTAACGTCCAAACGAAAAGTAATGAAAGTATTTAGAAACAATGAAAAAAGAATATGACAATAACAATTATTATCGGAAGCCTATAACGGAACCTTCAATATTTCTAAATAGTTCACTCTAACAATACTAAGATGAAGTTGTTGGAACCACATCCCAAATTCCCTGGAGGGAAGACCTCAAACTCTATTGAGCAATCTTATAAAGCGACAAACTTCTTTACCTCGCTGAAAATATATAGGCAAACCTTAATATGAAGGTGCGAGAAATCATTTTTGTTTGCTTCGACGGTAAAACACTGATGTCGACGATTTAGTGACATACGGTGAGGTAATGTGACAAACTATGGTGTGTTTTGAGTTTCGTATGTCTTGTTCTATCATAAATTAAAATACTCTACATGATGATATGTCAAACGGCTGTCACCGAAGTAACACTGTGATAGTTTGCTCCCGACAATTTTATTCAATTTTGTGTGTTAAAGTGCATAGCCTAAGTGAAAACTGTATACGATTTGTAGATAAACATTGAAATTGTGTAAAGAACATTTAAAACTCAAAATCAGTGACTTTATTTCGATTAATATAGAGTGATAAAACTAGTGATTCGTAGTTGATGACAGTTCGACAAAATAAATATTTTATCCCACCCACATATTTTCGAAAAATTGTGCTGGAGAACTGTCGAATAAACTGTCAACGGAAGTGATTATAGACAATACAGGGTGATCACAAACCTCTCAGTGTTGCCATAGCTTAAGAAATTCTACCAAATTAGGAAATTTGTGACAAATAGTGAAAAATACCACCCGAAATGTCTCGATGTTTTAAATGTCACATACCGGCTGAAGAGAAAAGTCCTAAAGTCACTTGCAAAGGCTGTAAGAGGTTGATATGTAACAAATGCAGTGGTTTAACAGCAACGGAATTGCGGGTCTGTGGTCTGCAAACACCACGACTGTCCTATCTCTGTACAGACTGTGAGGAAGGCCTAAAACAGGTACCCGAGTTACGTAAGCTAGTCACGGAACTCCAACAACAAGTAGAAGAATTGAAGTGCTCTCAGTCATCGGGCGTAATCAACTTAGATGCTGTTATTGGTGAAATGGAAGAGAGGAAAAAGCAAAATCGCAATGTTATTATTTATGGCATAACAGAATCAAAAGCCACTTTTTACGAAGAGAGGAAAACACACGATAAAATTAATGCTGCTCAAACCCTTAATTCGCTCTCCATCCAAGAACCAGAAATAATTGCTGTAATTCGCCTAGGTAAACCTAACCCTAGCGATAGTTCGAAGCCTCGTCCTATGAAAGTAATTCTCGCTAAGAAACACAGTGCTACTAGTATTTTGAAGAACAAAAGTAAGTTGCCCAAGTCAATCAGAATTTCTTCAGATATGACTCCATATCAACGAGACCAACTAAAAAAGCTGCGTGAGGAGCTGGCGCAAAGGACTGAAAAGGGTAAGCAAGACCTAACCATTAAATATATTAACAACATACCCAAAATATTCACCACTACAAAAAACTAAATGCACCACATTTAATTGAACTCCGCATACTCTATACAAACTTGGCATCCATCACGGCTAAATACGATTTATTCCTCATCGAAGTTAAAATACACAAGCCCGCATTTATTATGATAACTGAAACCCACCTTCATTGTAAAATTAGTGACAATTTGATTGACATACCAGGTTATGTACTCTACCGGCTAGATAGAGGCGAACGGAAGGGAGGAGGTGTTTTAATATATGCTATTCGAGAATTCAATAACATACCAGTTGTTACAAAACTAAATAGATTATATCACAACCCTCGAATAGAAGCTCTATGGGTTGATGTACACTTCATGGGTCTTAAACACCTTTTAGGGTGTATTTACCGTCCACCATCCAATATCGTTCAGGAATCAGATAAAGCACTGTTTTCAATAATTGAAAGAGCATCCGCTGAAAACACAGTACTCATCGCTGGCGACTTTAATTTACCGAACCTAGCCTGGCCACTCACACAAGTGAAAAGTTTTGACAAAATAAGCGAGAGTTTCGCAAATTACTAGAAAACGGAACGATGAAGAATCCTTGCTAGACCTTATATTATGTAATGATGTCACACTACTTAGCGACTTAGATTACCATCCTCCGATTGGCAAAAGTGATCACCTGGTTTTATAACCAGATTTGATTATTTGTATGCATGTTGTTATCAACATGCATACAAATAATCAAAACCAAAGACAAACTGATTACCAAAGCTCCTCAACCTGATTTTTATAACGCTGACTATGACTGCGTCAGCAAATACCTGGGTAACACCACATTTAACTTCAATATTACTTATGGATTACCTAACGAAATGTGGTTTAACTTCAAGAAGAACATACATATTATGATTGATAAAATGTTACCAAAGAAAAAAAAAAATTTTTAAATCTAGCTAAACACAAGAAAAAGCTAAGGCGTTTATACAGAATAGGAAACACTGCGGAAATGTATCGTAACTATAGAAACGTGAACAATAAAATAATCCAACTCACTAGAACTAGAAGAGCATATTTTGAAGCTACAGTTATAGATACAGGACCTAAATCGTTTTATAGATACATTAGAAGACAATTAAACTCAAAAGTTAGCGTCCCTAGCGTCCTTGGAAATCATACAAACGAACTAGTAATGGAACCGACACAAATAGTAGAGTTATTTGCTGACCAGTTTGAACTTAGCTTTGTTAGGGAGCCCAATGAACCTATGCCTATTGTGAATATGCCAAGGGTTGAAAACTCACTCAATAGTTTCGATATCACTAGCGAAATGGTGACGAAAACATTGCTAACATTTGACGATACTACAGCTTCAGGGCCAGATAATATTCCATAAATTTTACTGAAAAAATGTTCAACTATTTTAGCAGAAAATATTGCAATGCTTATGAATACCTCTTTAGAAAAGGGAAGCTTACCCACAGATTGGAAAGCTGCTACTGTTGTGCCAATCTTCGAAAAGGGCAACAAGTTGTTGGCTGCAAATTAAAGACCCATAAGCCTCACTAGTGTTTTGTGCAAATGTATGGAAAAGATTATAAGTGAGAAAATAAAACAGTTTCTAGCACAAGAACACATTATTCTTGACGAACAGCATGGATTTGTCCCTAAGCGTTCCGTGACAACAAACTTGCTCATGAATGTTAATGAATGGATACGGAGTCATGACAAAGGAGATCCCACAGACATAATTTACCTTGACTACGAAAAGGCCTTTGACCGTGTGCCTCTTCGACGAGTTATATACAAATTAGAACACCTTGGAATTCGCGGCAAGATATTGAACTGGATCGCCGACTTTTTAACAGGCAGAATATTTCGTGTGCGGTTTGGGGACGCACTATCTACAGCCCATCCAGTGCATAGCGGTGTCCCACAAGGATCGGTACTTGGACCTTTGATCTTTATACTTTACCTGACGGATATAAAAAGCACACTGCAACTACCATTCTCGTTATTTGCCGATGATACGAAGTTCTTTGGCAACCCATTCACACAGGCCCAAAGCATACAAAACTACTTGGATGCCATACTACACTGGACTAAACAATGGCTTTTTACTTTAAATACAAGCAAATGCAAAGTTTTACACATAAGCAAAAACAATCCTTGCAAAACATACTATCTTGGCCACATCCAGCTGATTCCGGTACATACTCAAAAAGACTTGGGAGTAACCATAAGTAGTGACTTAAAATGGGAAACGCACATACTTGTAACGAAGACACACACGCATCAACTTAAAGCTGATGCGTGTGTGTTGCTGTTCGGATTTGAAAATTTGGTCGAGTTTGTGTTTAAAGGAGTTCAGTGACCTTGCCTTTATAACACTGTCTGGTAGTTTATTCCATGCCGTGACTATGCGGTTTGGCAAAAAGTGTGTCTTTAGAGGATGTTCGTGATAATTCCATTGAGTGTCCTCGCAGATGTTTATTTTTGTTTATGCTGTACAGGTTTTTAATTCCGGGAACATCATAGTGGCCAGTAAGTATTTTGTAAGTCTTGATTAGGCTTCCCTTTTGTCTCCGTTTTTTCTAGAGTAGTGAGTCACAAGTCCTTAAGTCTTTGCTCATAGGTTTTTTTTTTTAAATTCCTACCATCGTCATTCATCATTTCAATTCTCTCCTCGCCTCGCCTCGTCTCGCCACTCTGGTGGAAAATCAGCTTTAGTCGCTCTTCTTTGTACGTTCTCTAGTAGTGTAATGTCTTTCTTAAAATATGGGTCCCATATCACATAGGCATATTCCAAAAGTGGTCTAATATAGGTCTTATACAGTTTCAACAGAGTTCTTTTTGTGAGACATTTAAATGCTTTTTTTATAAGATAAAGCATGGAATTTGCCCTCTTAACAATGACAAGTATGTCCGTTTCCCATTTTAAGTCACTACTTATGGTTACTCCCAAGTCCACACACGCATCAGCTTAAAGCTGCTAGTGTGCTATTAATATAATATAATAATAATGAGGTAATAGACATATTGATAGAATGTATGCTCCTACTCACATAAGAAGGTCAGGACGATATGAGAAGCATCATGTTTTCGTGAAAACCTCTATGGCTCAGATGGCACTAGACTATGTAATGGCGGTGAATTGCTTTCTAACCACTTAATATCTTCCACTCTGCCAATCCTAGGTACCATAAGTTGCCCTTGATAAAAGTATGTCGATAAAAACGAGTAACTGACTGAAACCAACAATAGTCCCACTTCAACAATTGAACAGTTCTCATTTTGTTTCTAAAGTAAATGAGCAGTAACCAAGTAAATCAAGCCGACCCAAGCTTGACAGGTCATCTTCACATATCATCTCCTTACACAAACTCATTCAATTCAAAAATAAATCAAGCTTTTCGACCGACAGCTCCGTATATTCGCTAGTAAAGTCCTATTGAAGTGATGCTTGTATTCTGTTGCGTACGCCTGTCCTTAATGCCAATAATTTACTCATTTTAGTTCCACAGTTATGGTCCAACATGTGATCCTAGAACTGTGTGGCTTCAAGGGATGCTTGTAACGACATGATATCTCGATTATGGTTCTTGAGAGTTGAGATCTGGTTTTGGTAACTTGTGTGAAGTGGCATACGGTAGCAAATTCACATTTTGAATATATTGATACATTTTATTGTAACCAGAATTGATAAAGTAAAATTTTAAGCCAAGTTATTCGTAAAATTAATCAACCCCCAGGAGGTCCATAACCTACTCTATGTCTATACTAAATTAAAAGTAAATTGTGGTAAACCGTTCCTTAATAACAATTGCTCAGTTGTATTAGAATTGCCTTGAAACTTATGGCGGTAAGATGTCAGATTGTAAATAGCATTATATACAAAACTCAAACACATATAAACTTCTATAACTATATGTAACACAAAACTGCATTTTTAACGAAATAACCCAACCACTACATCATCAGAAAAACGAAATATCAAAACTCATTTATCGCTAAGGGCAAGAAACAAATCAAAGTGTTCGAGATCGCACCCCTCGATGACAGAGGACCGAAGGCATTTACTTCACGTCTCACAATAGTAGGAGCGTGCCAATCAACGTAAGTACAGATAAAGGATGCGACTAAATAATGTATTCAGACTGACGCTAATACCGACATTCCGACGGTTCCTTCACAACACCACGTGTTATTGGAATATTGGATTTAAGATCGTGGTCTGACGTCAAAAGACTGATCAATAGTGAAGATGGACTTCACAATTCAGTGCCTTCTCACTTAGAGTATAATACATCACGAAAATAATACGAATATAATTGTACGTTTTCGTTCAACTTACAAATACTAGTTATAGATAAAAATGTCTATTTCAGAAGTGTAACATTCAAAATTAATTTGAAATATTCGTAGTAGCTGAAATAATGAACTGATTTTATAAACGTACTTGTGAATTTTCTTGTTATAAAATGTGAACGAAGTTTATTAGTAAAGGTGGCTGACTATACCAGGCGTAAACATTGCGTAAGTGGCATAGCAGCTCTCACTTTGAGAACCAAATATTACGCTCCGCTTAAAGATCGCTGAAAGATCAGAAAAGGCAACACGTACACTTGCAAAGGGTTCTAAATCTTTATAGTAAGGCAAATATTGGAGGCAGCATCCCATTTTATGCGTGACGGTATTTCTTCTACCTTGAAAGGATAGCACCTTAGCTGAGTTCGTGATGCTCTAGATAGGAATAATACGATTAACATAATGAAAATACAATTATTTGAACAATTATCATAAATAATATGTCCAATTCAAATTATTATGTTTATTGGTATAATGAGAATACAAAAAAAGAAGATTGTCTGTATAAACTTTGCCGTAAGTAATAATAGAAGTTCTTCTAAAAAACATAACTATCGCAACAGATTTTTCTCTTCTATTTCATCATCCATCTCTTTCACACCCTTATACATTACACAACCGTTCACCACACAGTCACACAGGTCGTGACTCTGGTAGAACAATGGAAATAATTATCTAAATATATGTAGCATATCACAAGTAAGACTGGAACACAAAGAGGAGTTTTAAGTACGCAATGACATTACAAAGTTCGCGGCTATGACGCGCGATGTGCAAGCGAAAGCAAGCTAGCGGGATGCTTTACTTTAATGTGAGATAATAAGGACGCGGAGGCTTATGAAAGTCCCATTGTTGCCACGTATACGATGCTTTAAGGGTGTATCTGTGCTTGGTTACTTTGAAGTAAGTAAGCCGTGATGTTTTGGGTACATATATTTGTAGGGTTTTATTTGAGTGCTTTATTTCGGTAATGGCTCAGTGTGTCGCGTATTTCTGTTGTATCAATACACCATGCGTTAAAGAAACGGTTACTAATGCACCATATAATTTATGATGTTTAAGTTACGATGTGCAGTGTGACTCTATTAGTTACGATATCATATACACCTGCTTAGATCATAATAACAAATCTCAGGTATGAAATACTAACTTTCTTGTATCGCTTTCTTAAGTCACGTGTAAATTAAGGAGTGAATGTGGCACAGAAGTTTCCATCTATTTGCTGTATAAATGAAGATTTTGAATTTAGAAGTATATTCCTATAACCTAGATCAATATTTGTTTGAACCGGATTTTGACCAAGCAATATGTAACTTTATGAGTACAGATTGATATAAACTCAGTTTCGTGTAGCAATACTAATAACACATTAAACTTTAAACCAAAATAATGTTATAATAGGACTGCAGTGGTACATCTCTCACTTGTAACATGTACCACACTATAAAGTGACACCCGAGGCTGCCATAGCTACTTCTCACAAAACTATTTAACTAAAAGGTACACCGTTTGAAAACATTTCCTTAAAGGAATTATTAAGTACTTAACTCCAAGTATGAGAGAAATTCCTCCCAGACATTATACTTGGATATAATAGGCAGTTTCGTTGTGAACTTTCATTAGCTTCCTGAGCTGTTTTTTTATTCGTTTCGACGGTTTTGGCCCGAATTTGTGTGTGTGTTCGTAAATACTTTGTGTTTCTGTTTGATTTAACTTGCCTCTGCTCGTTGAGATGAAGAGGTCAGTTGTGAGATTATAGATGTATACGTTTGGGAGACATTTGAATTAAGTTGACTTTTCAAATTTGATGCTTTGGTATATGAATGATGTTTTTTAGAATAAGGGCTTTGTACATAGGTATTATATATCTCTATGGCTTGGTAGGAATGTTGTCGGTTGTAGTTTGAAAATTAAATTAAAATCGTCATTATGTGTGCATATATTATATTAAAAATACGATGGTATTTTTGTTTGATTGTCGTTCTTTCACAGTCTCAACAGAGCGATTTATGGTTTGTGTGATAGTTAGGCGGCTAGAGAGTGACATAGGCTTTTTACTGCGATAAAACATGTATTGTTGCGATAACCGATGCTCTCACGGGCGGAGTCGCCACAATCACCTCTTAGTAGTGCTGAGATGTTTCAATTTTTAGTAGTGCTTATTTAGTCTGAATATTTTCATCGCCCAGTTGACAATACATAACTTCATTTTGACTTGAATTTATGAACATACATACATAACTTCACACCCTTTATCCCCGAAGGGGTAGGCAGAGGTGCATTACACACCCACACTTCGCCAGTTATGTTTCGGTCCCAATGTAATAGGGCGCGAGCCTATTGCTATCTACCGGGCACATTGTTAAGCGAGCGATAATTAAAATTCTGAATACATATATAACTTCGAAAAGTCAGACTTATGCAAATATTGAGAGTTACTATAGCATAGGTAGGATTTGCATTTACTCGAACGATTGCAGCATAATAACAACAGCTTACTTGGTACTTACTTGTATCATTGTATGGCATGCTGAATAACGTCATGAAATTTTGCAGTCATAACACCACATACATATACACACACAAAAACACTACACAAATATAGAACGCATATGATGGTCACAAGTCAAATTGTAATATAAATTTATTATTAAAATTGTAATAACAATCCATACGCCATTTTTGATGCGCAATGCCATAGATTTACGATTAAGCGTCAGTGTTGTATGTACTTTGACACTAATGACACTGCTTCGTTCAGAAACTGGACAGAAGTAAATAGAGTTTACGTATGATGTAAGCAGTTTTTGCAATTGAATGTTTAAGTTAATTTTTACTAAGATTTTTCTATTTTGTTATTAATAAGTTTTATTTTGCATGTTTTTATTTTATACTTTGTCATTCCGTGACGCCATTCAATGGACCTGCAAGAATACCAGCGCTGCGGCAAAGTTTGTCGCAACATTAGCTGAGGCGGGCTCCAATTTTGGCCTCACTCATGCTGATGCTTCTAATTTGTTATTAATTTAATATTATTTTATTTTGCATAGTGTTTTCTGTCATACATTTTTGTGAGGCACAAAATAAACATTTTCTTTTCTTTTCTTTTTTTCTTTTATAGTCGATCAAAGTTGAGGTTTGCAGTGAAAACCATCCTCTGCAGCCGACGCGGCGAGTATTTAATATCGCGTCGGCCACTAAGTGGCCAGAGCTGCAGTGACTGACTATTTGTAATAATATGAAATTGTACGGTGCATTTATTAAGGCATTTCTGGATGATCATTCATTTACTATACTACTAGCTTTTGATCGATTTTAAACTTTCGCGATTTGTATACATCATACAATATTATTTAGCGGGTCTTAGTCATCGAAAATTTGGTCAGAAACGTAGGAAAATAACAATGGTATTTATGCCTTTAAATAAGTAAATTATCGCAACTAAGACCTGCTAAATAATATTGTATGATGTACTAGCTTTGGTTTTACTTGGCTTTAGACGAAGGTGAAAAGTAGCTTTATACCAAAGTAGGTACATAATTTATACAATTCATATTAGTGTGGCTAAGTAAAATGTATAAGATTCCTTGCACCCCCTTTTCGACCGTTTAAATTTTTTTTTCGGTATAAAAGGCATGTCAACCTTATGCTATTATTTATTAACTGCGAATCCATTTTGACGTAAACACATACACACTACAGAGAAATCTTGAATTTCACAATTGGACTTACAAGGGCTGACTCATCATCCCGTGATGTTTCTCTTTAAAGCCATTCTCTCATTAAGTATTTGGTATAATAAATCACGATTAGATACGTATTTGGGACACAACTACAACATCTAATGATGATAAAAAGATACTCTAGGTCTAGGTCTGCAATATGAGCATAATTTTGTGTTGAAATTTGTTTAGGGTGAGGAGATGCTATCGGCAGCTTTCTGTGACGCCGCTTTAGTTTTGTCTAATATGGTTGGTCTAACTGCAAAATCCTGAGGATAACGTCACTAAATGGCAGCGACAGCCAGGTGCAGAGATCGACAGACTACTACGCAGAGGGTCCGAGTTCGAATCCACGGTGTGCACCAATGACTTTTCGGAGTTATGTGCGTATGTATTAAATTGTTAATTATCGCTTGCTAAACGGTGAAGGAAAACATCGTGAGGAAACCTGCATGTCTGACAGTCATAATAATATTCTCGAAAGACATGTGAAGTCTGCCAACCCGCACTAGGCCAGCGTGGTGGACTATAGACTTACCCTTTTCATAGTGAGAAGAGGCCCGTGCCCAGCAGTGGGACAGTTCATCATCATCATAAGCCCTATATATATATAGGGCTGATGATGATGATGAACGTCACTAAGAATATTGATATGACATTATATTGAAGTACTTTTTTATATTCACTTTCAACCCAAATGACAGGCTCAACCTTCGCCATTTGGTCCAGGTGGATGAGGCACGTGTATATCCCTGCAGGCATTTGGGACTTTTCCTCAAAAACCAGGTGCAGCGGTGGGCCTTGCAAATCACGGTAAGTATAACTATCCAAGAGGGCGTCAGCGGTCTACCCGACATCTCGGATCCAAGCATACCGCGGTAAGCATACCTGCCCGCGATCCCACCAGGAAGTCTAATGATTTGCATGAAGAACAAAGTTCATGTAAGAAAACCTCTTGAGTTTGATGAGTTCAATGTTCTACTAAATTATTTTTTTCTTTTCTCTTCATACTATTTTACCTACTTACTTAAATATTGCAGTCACTACCGCACCAGGTACTGATCAAACGAAGGTATTGTGTCTGAAGCTTGTGTTTAAATGTTTGCTATGCATTATTTATAACTCGCTGTTACTTAACTATTTATGGTGAGGGAATGTCGCCAACACCTTGCGTCGTGGCGTGTTTGTTTTGTAATTGTGACTGAGGTCGGTTCTACTGCGCGAACATTAATATTATATTCTACTAGATGAGCCCGCGGTTACACCCACGTTATTAAGAGTTGCTGCGCCGCACCTTTAACCCATAGCGTGATATTATATAGCCTTCCTTGATATGTGTGTTATCCAACACAATAATAATTATGCAAATCGGTCCAGTTGTTCCAGAGATTAGCGCATTCACT
The DNA here is from genome assembly GCA_944739405.2 of Euclidia mi. NCBI lineage: Eukaryota > Metazoa > Arthropoda > Insecta > Lepidoptera > Erebidae > Euclidia > Euclidia mi. Next base: position 21,330,931 of record OX123182.2, on the reverse strand, counting down.
CAATTAAAGATTAATCATAATTGACTTTTAAATTATTTTCTTTCTATTATTTTGTCTTCTTTGACTTTCAAGACCTTCGGCGTGGAACCCGGGAGCCGTATTTGCTGTCTAAACAGATTAATTGACTGAATATTACTGTTAGAACCAACTAAAATAACCCTGATCCAATGTGCTACGGCGTAGACCAGCTTAGACGCGTATTGACTGTCTTAGATTTTTATGACAGGCATTACCAACAACACACATGCCAAGGTGCGAGGCAAACCCCACGTAACTATTTGACACATACTTTGGCGAAGTCAGTGGTTTGTGGCGCCTCATAGGTTTGAGGACTCAACGTAACATTAGGTATATTAGTCTGTCCACTGGGTTATTGCTAATAGATGTCGTAATATTACCATTGATGGTCTACTATCATTACACTCGTGCAAGAGATCATGAGGTACTGGTACTACCGGTAATTAAAAAGAAATTCAAACGTTTTCAATTTTGTCTCAATCGCAAATTGTGACAAGAATAGAAAACGTTTGAATTTCTCATCATTAATAACATAAAAAATACTTTATGTATATTATCATAATAAAAAATATATATTGATACAAACTATATTCTAGGATTTTGCATTAGGTTCAGTATGTCGACAAATTCTAGTTACTACCTGATCTAAATGTCAGTTCTGGGAATTAAATAAATTTTCATACGGTTAATTCAGTCACGGTGCTAATTAATATAATATTGATATTATTATATTGCAAGCTGCGTGTATAAATGCAATCTGACCAAATTTAATATACTCTAAAAGATAAACCGATACCAATATTTTGATTGCATAACAATCAAATCAATTTTGGCTACTCCCATGGTGTACTGGACTGGTTTGAGTGGTCGCCTTGCCAGTTAGCACTGCACAGAATGTTGTAGGTTCGATACCTACATGAGACAACACTGCGACTCAGTAATTGTTGTTTCGGGTCTGGAGGTTCTTATTCTTTCAAAATCAATGATAATAAAGTTCCCTGTGACACAGGATTCATACGTAGTGCGTGAAGGTTTTTAAAAAAAATTGGCTATCGTGGTGGTTGAAATATATCGCCAGGTATACTGGGTATTTCTATCCAGTGATGCTAGCGTTGCCTCAAAGTAGGAATTAAGTTACAGCAGCAAGCGGCACCGGGTATGTTGATTTAGGTATGCCTATAAACCTATGATGCATATAAACTTGGCGGAAGTGCAAGCTACCTATAACTTGACAAGGCTGTATCGCAATCAGATGAAGAGTAGGTTTGGTAGCATGACATACGAACAAGCGAATATTGGTTTTTATTACAATAGAAAATAAAATACAGTTCACACTTTTTTTCTCTTTGGTTAGCATGGTTATATTATTATCTTAAAGAAATTCTTATAGTTGCGCCATACACGTATTTGTCATTAGCTAGACAAAGGTACACAAAATTCGCACAACATTAAACTTGAGTAATTTATCTTTATCATCTTCCCAACTTAACCGTAGTAATAGTGAGACAAACAATAACATTACTAGGCAAATTATCAGAACTAACCAGCCTTTAGTTATTAACCCGACTTGAATGAGGTGGGAACTTGTTACACCAGCTTCGAGGTGGGTCCCCCTCGTGGGATCTCCACCTTGTCGTGGTGGGGGGGCTCAGTAACCGTGGTTAGGTCACCCTCGGTGAAGCTAAGCGAGATCCCGGGAGAGGACGCTCCGCGTGGGCTTGACGGAGGCCTGCGCAGGATGCGTCCAATGGTGCGGGTGCGAGGGTCAGTTCTTCTGTCCCTCGCAGTCGGCCGCGATGACGGGCGGAGAGGCGTGTCGGTGTTGCGTTGCCGCGCGCCCTATTTCGTCGCGGGAGACCAAAGGGGGGGCGCACTATTGATTGTTACGTCGCGGTGGGGCCGCAGAGGAAGAGGAGATACAGTGTTGCGTTGCCGTCCTCCCTATCCTTTGCGGCCGCTGGGTGTTTTTGCGGCGGAGCCCAACACCCTCATCCACCGCCAAGGGGGTTTTGTTCAGGACCCGCTTGACCATCTGGCGGGCCAATACCCGTCGGGGGGTAGCGACGAATGCTTCGGCGATACCCGACCCTCCGACACACGGGTATATGAGGAACACGGGTTGGTTTTTAGTCGGCAAGAGTCTGACAGTCCGCTTCGCCCTTCCCCCAGGGCAGAGGGACTCCATGAGGATTTTCCAACCAGCCAAAAAAAAAGCTACGATTTGGGTGGGAGATACCCGAAATTCTGATGTTCCATTTTGAATACTATGATTGTGTAATTATAATTTAAGCTTGAGATTATATATTAATAATAGTATTTAATCAGCAGGATTAGTAAATAAAATATCAGCATTAAGTACAAAAAAGCGTTACTTTTTATTGAAATAATAAAGTAGATAAATGTTCTATGACAAAACAAAGTAAGTAAAAAAAACTGTCTACACAAAAATGTAACACCGACTACGAGGTCAGGTGTGACGTACCCCAGCCACGTGTATCTATGTACATCTACCGTTACCGCGACCGCAACACTAAACTTGATACTGTACCAGGCCTCCGTCACTGGCTCAAATTCGCGCGATAAACACCTACCATTTCGTATATCCATATGGATACAAATGACAGAGGGCCGCCGCACGGCCGCCAAAGCGTACTGTTATACGGGTCTCTATTATTAGGTTTTTAAAAAAAACTATTTCACTGGCTAGAAATAAAATGTATATTGGAACTTGAATAAATGCGTACTTTAACAAAGGAATAGTAAAATAATAGAAAGAAATAGTACGTCCGACCAGTAAGGAGATTGAACACCGAGTGAGTTCTCTCGTGCCTCCGTCTAGGGCTAATACTAAAATGCTGACGGGGCAAGATAAGTATTTGCGGCGATCAGCCAAAAGGGTTACAAGGCCAGGGTATAACAACCCCCCGCATAAGACTGAAATTCGGGGAGGGTGTCCGAATTTCGGAGGACTTAGAATTCTGTTTCCCTTAACCGCGGTGCTGGGATCTGTGAATCTTCAATATCTATACTGTCTATATCAATCTCATTATTGGTCGTCGTTATTTTAAATTTTGGAATTATATGATATATTTTCACAATTATGAGAACTATGATTATCATAATTACTAAAGTTATAAAAGTATTAATTGCAAAGAAATGTGTTCCATATTTCACTAGTGCTGGTTCTTTATGAATAATGTTATCTAAGTTTGTTAGTAACTTCTCACTTTCTCTACTTAAAGTTAAATCATTAAGATCTATGTTTTGTAGTGAAATAGGGGACACGATTTTAGACACATGGTCTGTATTAGAATCTAGTTTACAGCATGAGTCGTTGGTTATACTAAAATCTAGCCTAGGAACGGAGATGCTTATGTTAATGGCATTGTCCGACGGTATGAGTTTCGTACTTTTGGTATACACTATACACTTTTTTGGGGTATGTAATAACCCTATTCCCGACACTAACACTTCACGTATTTCCGAAACACTGCAATTAACGTATACTTTACTTGGGCGAGTTTGTACGTAAAGCCACCGATTGTTACACAGTGGTTGCCAAATGTCTAACTCACCAGAAATCGTTTTTGTTTTGCACTGTGTAGGGATAGCACTTGTCGATTTTGATAACAGTTCACTTGCACACGAAGGGTTTTCACTAATTAGTAATACCGTTGGTACTTGACACAGGAAGAACTCAGAGTTTACCGTCTTACACACATCTAAACTATCTAAAGTAAAATAACTAATCTTATCATTAGAAACAGCTGTATAAATGCTAGAAGGTTGAATCATGCTAAATGTATTGGGGTTGCTTAAACCGTGAGGGGTTGGCAACGCCAAGTTATGATACAAGTAAAAATCATCATTTTTTACCAAAGGAACTTGCAATACAAACACAAGCTTATTCTTAAAATAATAGCAACTTACACTAGATACGCTTAAAATTAAATGAATGTTTTCTAAACTAATCAAGATTGGGATTCTAGAGCCTCTAGGTAGATGCCTGTCGTTTTGAACGAGCTCGTCATAGAGCTGAGCTGGGGTAAGTATGTTTGGATGTAGAGTGTTTTGTTTAGTCAATAGTATAGCATTAATTAAATCTTCGAGTTGGAAGGAGAGCGTCATCAACGAACTTTCAAGGATATTAAGTATAGATAGGGCTTTTGTTTCTATAATCAAAGTATTTGAAACATTTGTAATGTTATTTGTTATGCGAATAAAATTATTTAATGCAGTATGCAAGTTTTGTTCGTTAATACTAAGTTTATTTATAGTTTTCTTAAACGACTCTAACGTGGAATTAGTGACTAAGATAGTATATTTCATGAGTTGAGCCAGATTCTTTTGGTTGTTTTCCATTGAGTCTATGGCTGCGTCGTATTTCAAAGCATCATCTTCATCGAGAGTACCAAAGATATGTTTGAATGCTGTGCCTACTCCACCAAACCACGCGGCTCGTCGGCTACGTTGTGAGAGTAAGTGAGACATGGATTCATAATCGCGGATTATATCTTTATATCTGACTGTCAAGGGAGACAGAGCATCTAGACATTGATTAAAATTGGATTGCTGACAGATAAATCTTACAGAACCAATAATTTCATTTAAATTAACAAGATGTGGGTTAATGTAGGATATATCGATATGGCTTATTACGCTTAATTGACCGTTAATTATTTTCAGTTTTCCAAGTCCGTCAAAGTATATGCCGGTACTGGAGTTGAACGGTTGTACAATGCCTGGTTGTGCAGCAATCGAGACGCTGAAATAAGGTAAGGTAAGAAATAGTTAATTAAACAATAATTTAGAAATTAAGCTCTTTACAGATTACGAAGGCTGTGTCGTCTCTGCAGGTTTCAGCTGATCAAAGTGGTGAGTTACATGACGCCTATTAATAAGAAGGGTAGCTGTGTGATTATTGTGAAGTTTTATTATTTTATATGGCCCTTTCCATAAGGGTGACAGAGCTTTTCTCAATCTCAGGTGGTTTTTAAGGTAAACGTAGTCTCCTACTTTGTAAGGTGGCGGGCGTTTAGCCCGTGTGTCGTAATAAGATTTAGAAGATGTTTAGATTTTAATATATTCTCTAAGGCTTTTGCTCTAGTGTACTTAAATTTATGTTGTAGTTTCCTAATATAATCGGAGTATGTTGTACCTAAGTTATTGTCATACACAGAGTTGGGTATGTATGGTTTATGGCCGAATATTAATTCGTAGGGAGAGAATTGTGTAGTAGTGTGTACGGTTTTGTTGTAGGTTAACATGGCTGTGTAGACGTAAGTAGGCCAATTGTCTTGATTTTCGTTGATGAAGGATTTTAAATATTCTTTCAGGGTTGAGTGGCTGCGCTCTAAGGCTCCCTGAGTTTGCGGGTGATAAGGTGAGGACCAGAGTTGCTTTATCTTTAGGAATTGGCAAGTAGTTTTGAAAAGATCCGAAGTGAAGTTAGTGCCTTGGTCGCTCAAGATCGTTTTAGGAATACCGAATAGGGAGATAAAGTGGATGAGGCAATCGCTAGTTTCCTCAGCTGTTGTACTACGTATAGGGTAAGCTAATGAGTATTTGGTAAGATCGTCTTGCAACGTGAGTACGTATTTAAGTTTTGCGGGTCCGGACTCGGGTAGAGGTCCGATTATGTCTAAGGCCACCCGTTGAAACGGTGCTGTGGATGTGGTTGTAATCTCCATGGGCGCTCTATTTAATTTCCTTAATGCTTTGTTTTCTTGACAAAGCTTGCATTTTCTGACGTAGTCTTCGATATCGCTTTTCATACCTTTCCAGTAAAATTGTTCTTGTATACATACGTGTTGATCCTAAATGGCCCGAAATTGGGAGGTCGTGATTTTCACGCAAGATTTTCGAGGTAGGGTAAATGATTTTATTTAGGTATATGTTGACACACATCTTTGTGTTATGGAATATAAAGGTGAGTATATTGTAAATTTTTGTGTAGGAATGTTGATCAAAAGGGTTTCTAAAATCGGAAATGGCAATATTCTCAAGATTTTCGTAATTTAATAATTCATTTCTTATTTGTTTCAGGGTCGTGTATATGGATGGGTAAGAAGATTCGTCGAAGTGGTGTACCTTGGTGAAAATTAAATAGATAGTTTTAGAGTTGTGTGTTATTTTCATGAAGGAGTGCAATTCCTTTTCAGCGTTAAGTATTTCGTCTTTGTTGTCAGAACTTAGTAGGATTTCTTGGATATAAGGGTTAGATTCGTCGAGATCTATGGATGTAGGAATTATTAGAACGGTATGAGGTGATTTAAGCAGGTTCTCGTTATGCTCTTTTAGAATAGTGTCCCATGTTAGTTCTTTGTTACAAATTTGTTTTAAGAACTTAGTGTAGTCATCGTTGTTTAATCGTGGGGTTTGTTCTACGCCATTTTCGGATTTGTAATGATTCAAAATCAAGGTTGAGATCGGCGCTTCTGGGACTAGTATCGAAGGCTCCCCAGTCTATAGGGCTTAACTCGGGAATTGTAGGTTCTTGACTTTGTGCAGGAATAGTATTTTGTGTGGTATTGGGGTTAGCGTTTTCAGTGGAATTGGGAACGTCAGCTGTATCAAGGGAACATGGAATGTGAGATGGTAATTCTAGTAGAGGGTCATTCAGTGGGTTGAGTCCTTCGTCATTGTCGTTCAGAAGTTCGGATTCAGAGACTGCTGGTGAGTAACCTTGTATCGGGTTAACTGGGAATCGAGATAATGCATCGGCGTTAGTGTTAATTTTGCCCTTTTTATGAACTATATTATAGTCAAACTCTTCTAGTTTGAGACGCCAACGGATTAGTCTCGATCCGGGGTCTTTACAGTTAAATAGCCATTGTAAAGGTTTGTGGTCTGTAACTATTGTGAATTGATGCCCATAGAGATAAAGGCGAAAGGCTTTTGTGCCGAAGACTATGGCAAGGCACTCTTTTTCGGTAACGCTGTAGTTGCACTCGGCCTTGTTAAGAGTGCGGGACGCGAAAGCAATAGGTCGGTCTTTTCCTATCTGGCCCTGAGATAGGATAGCAGACACCGCGAAGTTTGAAGCATCACACGTAAGTATAAATGGTTTTGTGAAGTCGGGATAGGCTAGAACAGATGACGTAGTAAGCTTAGTTTGTAGCGTTTCGAATGCGAGTTGTTGTTCATTTTTCCAGTAAAAAGGTACATCCTTTTTGAGAAGAGATGTTAATGGTTTAGCTACTTTGGAGAAGTCCGGAATGAACCGTCTATAATATGAAACGAGGCCAAGAAAACTCTTTATATCTTTAGGAGATTTTGGTACTGGAAATTCGGTAACTGCTTTGATTTTCTCAGGGTTCGGTTTTACGCCGTTATTGCTTATCAGATGACCCAGATACGCAACTTCCTTACACATGAACTCGCATTTATCTGGTTGGAGTTTTAGGTTAAAGTTCCTAAGTCTTTCGAAAATAGAAGTTAAGTTTTGTACGTGACTATTCAAATCTGGTGCATAGCAAACAATATCATCGAGATACACGAAGCACCTGGAACCCTGGAGACCGGTTAAGCAGGTGTTCATCAATTTTTGGAATGTAGAAGGTGCATTTTTGAGGCCAAATGGCATTCTTGTGAATTGAAAATGCCCCTGGGGTACAGAAAAAGCAGTTTTAGGTGCGTCTTCTGGAGACATGCGTATCTGGTGAAATCCAGAAGCCAGGTCTAATGTTGTGAAATACTGGCTCTTCCCTAACTGGTCTAAAATTTCCGTGATTTGCGGAATTGGATATGTTTCGCCTATAGTGATGTCGTTTAATTTCCGGTAATCGATCACGACTCTCCATTTGCGTTGTCCAGAGGAGTCTAGTTTCTTGGGTACCACCCAGATGGGTGATGACCAGGGTGAGTTAGAAGGTGTGATTATGTTTTGTTTAAGCATTTTGTCTATTTGGGTTTCTACTTCCTTTTTATGGGATTCTGGAAATCTATAGGATTTTGTTTGTATCGGTACGTCTGTATTAGTTACGATTTTGTGTTCAATAGCTGTGGTATAAGTAAATGGGTCGTTCGGAAGATAGAAAATGTCTGAATAGTTAGAACAAATTTGAAGTAAAGCGTCCTTCTCTTCGCTGTTAAGATGGGATGTCCTAAGTGATTCGAGGACCTTTCGTGTTCTTGTCGATGTTTTTTTAGTTAGATTTGTGTCAGAATGTGTATGTGATTGAAGTTCAAATGGTTCTAGGTCAAGGTTGAGGTTAGAGTGAACTGTGATAGGATTTTCAGACGTGTTGACCACTGTGATGTTTATACGCCCGTTTTCTTTTACCTTAACTATGGAATTAGCAATCAATAATGATTCAGAGATATGTTGATCAATAACGACCCCTTCTTTAATATCTGGGTTTTTAACACTGCATTCTATGACAGTTTCTGTTCTAGGAAGGATAGTATATAGAGGTACAGAGAAAATTAAGTCAATAACGTCGTCGCCAATGTGTAATACGCTTTGGCTATAATCGATTTGGCACCCGAGACCCTTAAAGAGGTTATTACCTATGATACCATCATGACTCAAGCTAATGTCTTCGACAACATGAAATTCATGAACATATGGTTTGTTGAATTTTTTAAATATTTGCATATGGAAACTGCCAAGTGTGGGCGTAACGTCATCACCGGCGTCGATGCCCTTCAATGTGATTATGTTATCGCTTAAGGTTGGTACTTTGGACATGGAACTTAATTTCAGCAGGCAAATACAGGAGCCAGTGTCTACTAGGAAGGATAGAGGACGAGAAGCGACTGAGGTTTGGATTTTGACATATGGTAAGTATCGTTTTTCTGTATTATTATTGAGTTTATATATTTTAACATTGTGCTTTTCTGTTTTCAGGTTTGGTGAGTGAAGACACTTGTTTGTAGCTGATTTAAGACAGTCTGGGCTGTCGACGGTATTGCAAGATACAGTGTTTTGATTTAAGGTTTGTGTATATGATTTAGAGTAGGAATTAGCAGATTTAGCATTTGTGTTTAATGAACCCTGCGTTCGAGAAACTGAGTTGCGGTTAGGGTGTGCGTTACGATTGGATTTAGGATAAGAATCAGTAGATTTAGAATATGATACAGAGGATTTCATGTGTTGATAAAGTGAAAGCACGCTATGAGGTTGGGGCTGGTTACCCTGGTTGTTAGCGTTTGATACAGAGATATTTGGTTTAGTATCGGCTTCTGGTTTAGTAAGGTAATTTCCCGGGCGATACCAGCCGTACTCGTTTAAATCGTCTTCGTCGGACACGCGATCATCTGCTGCATTGGTACTGAAAACGGCGCGAGATGTACCGGGTGTTGGGTTTGATTGTGTATTATTTGGCCGCCCTTGATTGGTTTGGTCGTTGAGTCGGTTCCTATTGTTTTTGTATTGTCGTTTACGACAATATTCTATAGTATGGCCTATGTTTTTACAATAACGACACACCAGGTCACTGGTGTTGACCTTCCTGGTCTGATCTGGACGGGAGTTTTGTGATGGTAAAAATCGATTTGGTTGATATTCGCGGCGAGGTTGAAATTTTTGTTTGTCCGCGTTGTTAAAATAGGGCGGTTGAGACTTTTTTGTAATGCTGGATAGAATTTTCTCTTCAGCAACTGCGAAGTTGACCGCAGCGTTGAGCGAGTCGGGGTCGCGACATCTTACGAACTGGGAAAGACGCGGTTGTAGTCCCACTACAAAGCTATGGACGGCAAGGTCCTTCATGGCTTCTACGCGGCCTGATAATTCTGATTTCTTTTTAGTGGGAATAGAAATGTTTATTTCAGTCAACAATTTAGAAAGGCATGTTTCAACTCTTAGCGCGAATTGGTTAACGGATTCGGAGGGACCTTGTTTACAATCTTGTAATTCGGTTAAAAGATGTGTGTAATGTTTCTTTTCCGAAACGTTGCTTAAGAAATTCAGTAAATTGTTCAAATGTATCGAATTCTTTGATATTACAGGTTGATTCGGCTCTGCCTTTTAACTGACTAAGTATATATTTAAAGAGAATTGGCTTTTGAGACTTTGTTGCTAGGTTGTAGGCATTTTTACAATTTGATATGAAAGAATTTAGTTTTTCCCTTGACCCGTCAAAGGGTTTAATGAATTTTAACAAAATATTAAGCTCTATCTTTTCTTCAGGTTCTACACGAGCCAGAACATTCTTAGAGGCCCTAGACGTTTCTTCCTTAAGATCCTGTTTGGTAGTCATTTTGAATCAGCTATATAAATCAACACGGTACAATACAACACAATATAATACAAATAATGCTGAAAGAAATATTCACGACACACAGTTACAAAGTAGTACAAAGGTTGCAGTCAGCTTTGTGTTTAGACTGCAAGCTTATCAGTACCGCGAAACAGCGCGGATGTAAAATATATACTTCGTCTCAGATGGATATGGCAAACAATAAGGCACTGAATGGCGTTACATTTGTATCGTCGTATGACTTAATTTAGAATTGGTAGCACAAGTTTAATTATAGAAATTGAAACAGGTTGAAATGATAGTATTATAAACATTCACTATAATAGACGAATGATAAAATATGCGGCATGGACTCTGAGTTCGATTCCGGTAAGTATAATGTTTTATAGGAATTTGGTATTTGTGACTCACGATAGCACCGCCGCAACTGCTGCAAGGGTTGTCGGAATCATCACGACAACGGCACCACCAGGTCAGCAGCTGCCTCCACCAGAAAACCGTCGGCACGGCCTCTTTCGCTTTCCAGGACCAGGCGCCGGCTCGACGAATGTGTTTGTTTGTCGACAACCGATACTGCGCGATTTTAACTTGCCCGTCACACTTTCGCGGGTTATGAAGTTCCAGAGACGTATTCGGGTAAGTAAGGGATTTTCGGATCCCACCGCTGCCACCAAATGTTATACGGGTCTCTATCATTAGGTTTAAAAAAAAACTATTTCACTGGCTAGAAATAAAATGTATATTGGAACTTGAATAAATGCGTACTTTAACAAAGAAATAGTAAAATAATAGAAAGAAATAATACTAAAATGCTGACGGGGCAAGATAAGTATTTGCGGCGATCAGCCAAAAGGGTTACAAGGCCAGGGTATAACAGTACGCACGGCACGTTTCCTGCGCTTTCTTATAAAAATGCCGAGGAATTATTGTGCAGTGGATGGATGTAAAAGCCAAAAAACAAACAAAAAGTTGTCATTCTTTTCACTGCCGAAAGACGAACAAAGGTAAGTAGTTTGTTACTTATATCAAATCTTATCTACTAATTTTATTTACACGTCTTTATCCGCCAAAATTTTTTTTTGTACGTGGGTACATACAAATTCAAAGATGAAATTCGAAATATAAGAAACAGATCAAAACGACGCAAATCGCAAGGCAATGACGCGATAAAGTACTTTATCTGTTACGATATAAGGTTGATATTACTGGTATGGCATGGTGCCGAAACCAAGGTAGGGTTCTAGGCGACTTGGAAAAGGAAATGGACTGTATTAGGGCGAATTCTGGGTCGCCTAGAAAGGAATAAGGGGAAGAGGAGATGGAGTGGGTATAGGCTATTTTAAGGATGGAAGGCACTTACCTTATACAGCCTTGGTGGTTTCGTGATGCAGCTGCTTGTCTTCACTAGCACTCACGAGCGGGTTTTCCTTGGTGGAAGCGGTGATAAACACATACGGGAGCGGCGCGGTACTAACGAGACGGCGATACAGCGGTGCGGCGCGGAGCGGTATCGAGACGGCGTTCGTAGCGTGCGGAATGTTCGAGACTGTCCCTCGCGTTCACGATCGCGTCGACGAAATAGGCGGAAGGCAGTGCCTCTTCCAGGGAGAGGGAAAGAGAGGGACGGAAATATGATATCGCTCGCACTAGACAAGCGTGGAACGATTCATGTTGATGCGATTAGTTTTATATAGGAAGGTAGATGGCGCTACCATATCCCCCCGGCCCTAAAGGGTTGCCTTTAAAAAAAATAGAATTGAACTTAGCTATGTTGGGTGTACTACCGCATAACCCATCAATAGGCTAAGACAGCGATATGACAATAAAATTAATCTAAACTAACTTAAGCGAAAACTACAAACGCAATAATAGCGAAAACTACTAACTAAATACTTAAACTAAGAGGTAGGTCCAACTTCAGGCTAGATCTCACTGAGTTGGAAGCGGACGCGAGTTGATCAGTGCCTCGACTTGTGCAAGGACAGTTAAAGGCTCTTCGTAAGAGAGGATCTGTTGACCTATAACTTTGAAGAGATGCGTTTTAATTACTTTGACCATGCTTGCCCAACATCCACCGAAATGTGGTGATGCTGGTGGAATAAACTTCCAGTCAATATGATCTATGGAAAGTTATTCCTAAAGACGAGTACGATAACCCGCGACGTGATTGAAACAAGTAGCGGGAACAAGTTCAATCAATTTACTAACGCGGTTGGCGACAAAAGTCTGCCAGCGGTGAGGAGAGGAATAAATCCAAGCGAGCACTACTTTGGAGTCGGAAGATGCGTATATTTATTAATAGAGTAGTGGGGCAAAACTGTGTCTTGAACCTTGCAGAGCAACTGAGACAGCAGAAGGGCCGCGCACAACTCCAGTCTCGCAACCGAAATGGTTTAACAGGCGAGACCTTAGACTTGGCACAAACTAACTACACCGAGTAGTTAGAACCAATGCGGACTTGCAGATATACGACTCCGCCGTAAGCACGCTCGCTGGCGTCAGCGAAACCTATTAAGTTGACGGTACATCCATCTACCAACCCAAAATGACGCGGAATAGTAATATGATTGAGCGCGGTAAGCTCAATACAAAACTGGCCCCAAGCGGCGACAATATGGTCAGGGGGTGTATCATCCCACTCACACTTTGATAGCCAAAGCTCTTTGATCAAGAGCTTGGCGTACAAAATTGTGGGAGCCACAAAACCCATTATGTCCCATAGTCGAGCTACTGTGGATAGCATAGTGCGCTTGGCGCACTTATCATCTGGCGGTGAGACGTCAAACCGAAAACTATCGCAGGATTTGTCCCAGCGTAAACCGAGAACCTTATGCGGTACAGACTTCTCAAACTCCATGTCTGGAGAAGCCTTATGAGAATCTGGTATGCGTGCGAGAACTTCCTTAGAGTTGCTTGTCCATTAGACAAGATCAAACTGGCCTCGCTTGAAAAGCTGAATAAGCTCTTCACAAAGCGAAATTGCTAGCGGAGCGGGTATGACATTACAGGCAATGTCATCCATGTACAAAGCGGAAGTATAGTATAGTGTAGCGTAGCGTAGCTTAGCATAGCGTAGCATAGCGCAGCATAGCGCAGCATAGCGCAGCATGGCGCAGCATAGCGCAGCATGGCGCAGCATAGCGCAGCATGGCGCAGCATAGCGCTGCATGGCGCAGCATAGCGCAGCATGGCGCAGCATATCGCAGCATGGCGCAGCAAAGCGCAGCATGGCACAGCATGGCGAAGCATGGCGCAGCATGGCGCAGCATAGCGCAGCATAGCGCAGCATAGCGCAGCATGGCGCAGCATAGCGCAGCATGGCGCAGCAAAGCGCAGCATGGCGCAGCATAGCGCAGCATAGCATAGCTAATTAGTGCTTTATCTTACACACAGTTTTAGCACCCACCTTGATCTCTTGAAGAGCAGAACAACAACAAGACGTAATACAATGAGAAGTATGTAACGTAGGTACGGTACCCATAATCACATACCCAAGTACCGTCTCAATAGCGGGTGGTAAATCATATCGCTCACTACGAACTATGTTAGTTAGTAGCAAGTGCGGAAATATTGAAGCTCCGATCAAAAGATCAATGCCTGCCGGATTCGCAAACTCCGCGTCGGCTAACGGCAATGATTCGAGATGAGTGAGTGATGCTACGTCTACATTAGCGTTTGGCAACGTGTCTGTAATACGTTCCACGATAAGCGAAGAAATGTTAAAATTAATGTCCCTATCAAAACGCGAATGTATTTTAATATCTACGGAACCTTTGCAATGTTTTTCTGATCCGCCTATCCCTCGGATTATTGAGTTCGTATTTTTAAAGTTGTTCCATAATCCGAGGCGTTTGAACAATTTTAACGTTATTAAATTGGTCTGAGATGCGCTATCTAGCAGACAACGTACCATGTGCGGCGACCCATTGACATCATATATGATAACTTGCGCTGTCGCTAACAGTACCGTCTTAGACGCCGTACATGGCGGCCTAGCACTGCTCTGATCACTACAAGCGCGCGAAGGCCGTCCGCGCGTGCGTGCCGCCCGCGCAATGGATGTCGTACACAACGATACTTCGCCCTCAGACGCGGAAGGCGCAGCTACCGTGGTCTGCTGCACCTGCGGCGTACTCGTAAGTGTGTCAAGGCTAGCGGCTTGACTTGACAACCGGTTATTTTTATCATAATGTAACAGTGTGTGATGTTTTTGTTTACATGTGCGACATCTCGTTCTACTGGAACAATTACTCGTTTTATGTTTTATGCTTAAGCAATTAATGCAAGCTTTGTTATCTTTTACGCATTTAAAACGAGCAATTGGATTTAAATCATTAAAGGTGGGACACTTATAGTAATGGTCGTGCACTATATTACTGCACAGACACTTCTGTGAATTATTACTATTAGATTCCGAACATGTTACGTAAGATTGTGGATTAGGGACTGAGTTATTATTACTATTTCGCGATTTATTCAACCTTTGTTTGTTGTTGTTAGTGTTAGACGGGCCAGGTGAACCAGACTGCGTATTATGAAATATTCGACACTGATCTTTGATGAACGAAATAAAACTATCTAGTGTAGGTATTTTATTATTGCGTTCCGTCATCTCGAATGCGCGAATTGTATCAGTGTCAAACTTTTTTAAAGCGAGTTGAAGCAACATAAAGTCGGAAAGATCTTCTAATTTTAAATTCCTAAGAGAATTAACTGCGGTTACGAAGTTATCAATAAACAGCTGGAAATTCGAGACAGACGCGTTGCTGGACAGTTTGAGATTTAAAGCTTGGTCAAAGTACGTAGACGCTAGAACGCGCGTGTCTTGATATCTGTCAAGTAGTGAATGAAATATGACCTGATAATTCTCAGCACTGGGTGTGACACCTGCAAATACGGACTGGGCCTTCGGTGACAGTTTACCTATTAAATAGTACAACCTGTCAGCATCTGTCAGAGAACCATTATCGTGCACTGTAGACTTAAAACTTGCATAGAATAACGGCCAATTTCGTATATCTCCGTCAAACGACATAATCTCGATTGGCGGTAATCTCGGTTTGCGGGCAACGGGCTCTGCCGAACATTTACCCTCCAATTGCGATTGTATACGCTTAATAATACAATAAAGATCTTCGAATGCGGTATACGCCTGATAGTTCGGTTTTTCATCAGGATTGATAGAAAGTAATCTTGCGTTATAATCGTCTAACAACTTATGAAAATCTGTTCGAATACTATCTACTGTTGTACAATAACTGAGAAATGCTTCGCTATTGCTGTCAGACATAGATGCGGTTTTTGATCGTTCATAGATATTTTGTATGCGCTCAAATAAAATATTGCGTTTCGCTTCTAAGATTGTCATCTCTTTGTCTTCCGACACGCGTGACTTCTTTTGTTGTGACATGCTTACGTAAGTATAAGCTAATGAGAACGAAACAAAATAAGAATATCTAATGTATCTATTATTTTACCTAAGTAGGCAACACTTTAGAGCTGAGGAAATAAAAGTTGATTGAAATATGAGATTTATAAGACAACTATGATAGTTGCAGAAATAATAATTTAATAAGTAGGTAGCTACATAAAAGTTTACCTACTAATGCGGGCGGAAATAACCATGTGACGGTTATGTTAATCTATTAGGAGTATAGCTAGGTGCTATAACTGCCTAGGTATAGCGGTATAACGTATAAAACGTAAATGAATCCGACTCGTATGGATCAAAAAAAAATGGTATGGCATGGTGCCGAAACCAAGGTAGGGTTCTAGGCGACTTGGAAAAGGAAATGGACTGTATTAGGGCGAATTCTGGGTCGCCTAGAAAGGAATAAGGGGAAGAGGAGATGGAGTGGGTATAGGCTATTTTAAGGATGGAAGGCACTTACCTTATACAGCCTTGGTGGTTTCGTGATGCAGCTGCTTGTCTTCACTAGCACTCACGAGCGGGTTTTCCTTGGTGGAAGCGGTGATAAACACATACGGGAGCGGCGCGGTACTAACGAGACGGCGATACAGCGGTGCGGCGCGGAGCGGTATCGAGACGGCGTTCGTAGCGTGCGGAATGTTCGAGACTGTCCCTCGCGTTCACGATCGCGTCGACGAAATAGGCGGAAGGCAGTGCCTCTTCCAGGGAGAGGGAAAGAGAGGGACGGAAATATGATATCGCTCGCACTAGACAAGCGTGGAACGATTCATGTTGATGCGATTAGTTTTATATAGGAAGGTAGATGGCGCTACCAATTACACTAAGGGCCTGTTTACCACACCTCTAAGCGTTACCTTCCAAATAAGTAAATTCAAAATTAGAACGAAATTTGTATAAATTTATTTGCCGAGTATTTTATACAGAACTTATCAGACTTATTGGACAGTGGTGAAACCGACACTTAATATTGTTTAACATACATCTTTTCATTTCTATGTGACAGGAATAATTTATTGATCACCTAGTTTTATGTGACGACTCAGACGACTGGCCGTAAGAAATATATATCTTTTTACCTTTATTACTAGGTGTCATGGTTGTAATTAGGTTGAACTTAAAACTGTGTATGTATATGTTAAAGCCATAGTGATTAATATAAAATTATACATAATGACTGGTCAATATACTATTTAATTACTAAATTACCTAGAAGATTCGATAAATTAATTACATCATTTAGATGTTATTCATAAAGGCAGGCCAAAAAAGTCAAAGTAATAAATAAATACAATATCTACAAATTACTTGCCTTACCACTCGGATACAGCGTGGCGTGATCACCAAGCCACGCTATAATGAAGTGGGGAGTCATGAGAAGATGTTTAATGATGTTTGTTCACAAGAAAACCTAATATAACCTTTTAAAAATATATGAATACTAGCCGTTTCCAGCGATTTCACCCGCCTCCTGAGGGAACTTCTTCGCGTACCCGAAAATCACAAATATCTTAAACATCTCTATTTTTTATAAAATAAAATATAGCCTATGCTACTCGCAGATAATGTAGCTTTCTAATGGTGAAAGAATTTTTAAAATCGGTCCAGTACCTAGTTTTTGAGTTTATCCATTACAAATAAACAAACAAACAAATTTTACCTCTTTATAATATTAAGTGTAGATAATGTAATTTAGGATCAAATGACATGACAAATTATCAAATGAAAAAATTATTCTTTAGGAATATGCTGCAAAATTCTCGTCATAGTAACTGTCAAGAAGACATTTGTGACTTGCTTCAGAGGTCAGATGCTACCACTCTTTTTGAACGGCCCATACTTGGCCAAAAATGTAAGGCAGGAACACCTTCAGCAGTTGCCTTAAACGGCGAAACCGACTACAGATTCGATTTGCCTGCAAAAAATGCGTTGACCTGTGTCAGGGTATTTATTGTTTAAGTGTAGCAAGAAACATAACTGCACTAGCTTTAATGCTTTGTTACAGGCGAAACCTAATGTTGAAGAAACAACACTATATACTCATTTCAAAGCCTTTAATAAAGATACATCTTTTTATGATAGCCTAAAAGTTCCACCAGAAACGTTTATAAATTATTTTGAAAAATTAGAAATATTATTCGTGAATAATTTTGACAACGTGCTTATGAATTGACCGGGTAGCACCGTGTTGGAAATTCTAAATAAAGTCGATTTGCCTGGTGTTTGCTCATGTTTTTCGCATAATTACTTATTAAAATTATTTACAAGATTAAGGATATTTTCAACATTGAAATTTAATAACCGTGAATTTAGACAAGGAACAAAATATGTTAATCATTTCATAAAACTCAAACATATTTAACTTTAACAACAAAACTCAAATATATTTACAAATATAAATATGTTTATTTCGCAACATTCTTTTTATTTCCAAAATCATTATAGGAACAACCCTAGTAGAGCAAGAGCCCGTGAACCCCAGACCTACGTTATTTTATAAAAGCTGAAAGTTTATCAGCGGATGCTCCCAACACAGGTAAGAACGATGGACCATTATGGAGTTTGGGTTATAGTGGCTTTGGCAGGTAAACGGTACTAAAGGTGTCTAAAATACCGATCTAATTACATCAAATAATAAAGTCCAATTTTTCGGTATTACCTTCAGAATATCATCAAAAATCACGTTATTCATTGCCAGACACTTAACATCGTGGCAACCTCTTGCCAGACACCCTTAATGTTCATGAAATTATAATGTTACTTACGTTATAGTATAAAAGCTGATTTTTATATATAATACTTGGGTAATAAGTAGATAATGTTTCCTCATAAGCCAGACACTTTTGATAGTTCCAACCCCTTGCCAGACAAACATTGTGAATCGTAAGAAGAGATTTGTGATTAGAATGACTTATGCAAATAAACTTTTTGGCGCAGATTTATATAACTGATAGTCTATGTAAATTTTGAAAACATCTTAAGAAAACACATCGATGCTACAACTAACTTAAATTGTTAAAATTTTTAATTTATTCTATCAATAACAGGTTTAAAAAAGCAAAATAAAATATTCCTTAAACATTTCATAAAAAATTGGTAAATGATACAAGTTATTATAAAGGATAAAAAAAATAGATTGATGACATAACATATTATTATAGAGCATAAAAGATAATATTATTTCATTCATTATCATTTTCTTCGTCACTGTTACTCCATTCGATATCGTGATCTTCTTCTTATTCGTCAGTTTCTGTAAAAATCTAAAAAACTTAATGGGATTAAAAGTATTAAAAAAAATTAAAAATAGATTGAAATATTTATACCTGAGACAGTTTTCAGTGAATCTCTAACGAAATTTGGTAACTGATTACCTTCAAACCATTTAAAATGGTAATGATTATTTTCGAGTACCCATCCATTATTCGCGGGTTGATAAATTGTTGGAATTTGCTGATTTGCATTATTCCAAATGCTAGACACATAATTGGCTCGCAGTAATTATTGTAGCAGTTCGGATTTTCACGGTGGCAGACTACTAGCATCAAAATTTCGTAGTTTTTTACGACTAAACCCTTCATTAATATTTGAAACCTGATGAAGAACAATATAAATCAAACATCAATAAGACTTGCGAAGAAAAGCCGATACCCAAAAATTCAACGTCGACGTGTAACGGCATCCCAACATGTCCAACTCCTGAAAATAAATTAACCTCAAGAAATAAACCTCCATATCGGAAACCTTAACCAAACAACAAGTCTCTCGGGGATGATACAGATTCGTTTGCGGCTTCTGTCCCCAGTGCAACTAAAGTATCGTCTGTGGCTCCTATCCTCAGTGCTCATAAGCTCATACAGGCAGAACTTTCCACATCGGTCTCAACGATCAATAGCCATGACTGTGAAGACAAGAAGTGGGGCGTAGACGGTCTCGATCTTCACTTCCCGGGGTACTCAGGGGTACCGCTGAACGTGGCTCCACGATGCTACATGCCGCTGAGAGGCGAAGATACTTGCACCTTTATTACGTGCAGGAGGGCACCACAGTCGAGCAAGTACGCGACTATCTTAAGTCAACATGTGGCAGTGACGAATGCACTGTTGAAAAACTGAAATCTCGTGGCCACTACCCTTCCTTTAGCCTTGGAGTACCATTGAAATATGCCGAAAAACTATCAAGTGTCGACCGCGATCCCGTGAGATGAAAATACGCTATTAAAATGTTCATGGTCTAAGGACGAAGACTATTACCTACCTTCCTTAATAATGTTACGCATAGTGAATATGATATAACAGCATTAACTGAGACTTTTCTTACGAGCTCCGTGTTTGACAGTGAACTTTTCCCTCCTGGCTTTCATGTGATACGTAAAGATAGATCAGGTGACTGTGGATGGGGAGGAGTTTTGTTGGCATTTCGTGATTATTATAATGTAAAAATAGTTACAGACATTGATGGCATGACTGATGGCAAAGAAATAATATTTGCTATTGTGTCATATAAAAGTGTAAAATATTATGCTGTATCGTGTATTTGCCTCATAATCATAACTATAAAGATGAGCAGTATTTGAATGTTTTGACATGTATAGAAAATATAGTTTTAACTGCGCGCTCTCCTACAGACGGCTACCCTACATGCTTGTCTGGCAAGGGGTTGGAACTATCAAAAGTGTCTGGCTGGTGAGGAAACATCATCTACTTATTATCCAAGTATTATATATAAAAATTAGCTTTTATACTATAGCGTAAGTAAAATTATAATTTCAAGAACATTAAGGGTGTCTGGCAAGAGGTTGCCACGATGTTAAGTGTCTGGCAATGTATAACGTGATTTTTAATGATATTCTGAAGGTGATACCGAAAAATTGGACTTTATTATTTGATGTAATTAGATCGGTATTTTATACACCTTTAGTACCGTTTACCTGCCAAAGCCACTATAACCCAAACTCCATAATGGTCCATCGTTCTTACCTGTGTTGGTAGCATCCGTTGACAAACTTTCAGCTTTTATAAAATAACGTAGGTCTGGGGTTCACGGGCTCTTAGACTATAGCGCCTTCGTTCGATGACACGCTTGTACGTAAGTCAAACAATCTACAACTCTTTGCTTGCGTAGTTAAGGTACATTTCTGTTCACTGCGAATATCGGCTATTATTATTAAGATTTTGTAGGTGATTATAGCGTAGGTATTTTCGGTTTTGTATGGGAGTGATGTATCTGTTACGAAGTAACTATTTAGTAATCTGTGACTGTACCTCGCCCTTCGAACCCTTACCTCCAGCTACTGAAAAGTCAGGACTCGTAAGACAACAGCAAAATTAAAAATCTGCGTTTAAAAACTTCTCGGGTATGACATACCCGACCTCATTTTTAGCTTATTTTATCAACAAAAATGAATATTATAATCGATAGCTCCTAAGATATTTAAGAATAGCTAAACTATATAACATGTTTATGAATCGCTGCCACAATATATCTACACGCGATGATCACGTTAGATACTCAATAAAGCTCTCGTACCATTAGCGCTTCACGTTGTAATGCACTTTACACAAAATAAACACAGTAATTTTTCATTACAGTCAAGTCTACGTCTCGCACAGTGAAACCGCACCCTTTTGCTCTATAAATCATTACCCTTTTGTGGTTCCTTTCACGTGTTGAGCTCTGAATCGGGCCGGGCTATAATTTGCACGCCATTCCACAATATACATGTGCTTAAATCATTAATATACGTTACCGCTTTCAATCATCCAACGTACAGAAATTAGTATTTTAATTACATGTCTTTTAGACTCGATTTTGAATGAATAATTAGGTGGTCTGTATAATAATGTCTTATTACGCACCCTTGTAATAAGATCGATAGATGAAAATCGAAATCATCATACTAAATATATGTTTACTAATGATTATGTAACGGGTCTGAATCGTGTTAATTAAACGAAAAGAAAGATGATACCTTTCTATTTGTCCCGACGTTTCGGCATGGGTTGCACCAGCCGTGGTCACGGGATGACTGATGTCCGTCAGCGCTGCCTCCGAGAAGTGCGGGTTACGGAACATACCCTCACTTGATATTCACAATTATTGATATTTATAAGTTCGGAACTGTCGGTACCACATGAGTAGATAAACGGAACAGAGACACAGCTTCATACAACAACGCGAATCGGTTGCACTACGACAAGCACGCGGCTTATGTGTGCGTGACCACTGGCCGCTTGTCGTGTACGCGGCGAGACTGGAAAAAACCGGTTTACGTAGGCACAAGCAGTTGACAATCTTAGGGTTATTACAACGCACGTTGTTTGTTTTGTACGTTACAAGTTTTAATATTTTAATATAAAAATGTGGTGTTTTGTTATTAATAATGGTTGTTTATTGTACTGTGTGTATGAATAATACTATATGAAATAATTCAGTCATTATAAAGATTTTAACGATGGTAACGTACAATTGGGTTTTTTAATTAGGTATACCTCCTGATAATTTTGTCACATTTGTTGAATTGCTCGAGCAAAAGTTTCGCGAATATTTCGATCTTGAAATAAATATTGTCAATGTTGGCAACGAAATACTTAACATGTTTGCATGTTGTCCACCAGGATCTCCTAGCCCAATCCCCCAGAGGATCCTCATGAACTCATTAGTTGTGAAATTGTGTAAAAGCAATTAATCTTTACAAAACCAATGACTATCAGAAAGTGATCAGCCATCGATAGGGATTACAAAAGACAGGTGCATGCGATTTTCGACCTTATTGACATAACTCAGAATTTATAATTTTATTAACGTATGAATGTCAGAAAGCAAGAAAATACAAAAAAAAAGTCTGTCATGAATTGTCAATAAGGTCGAAAATCACATGCACCTGTTTTTTGTAAGCCCTATCGATGGTTGATCATTTTATAGTCATTTGTTTCGTGGACGTTCATTTGTCTTACACAATTTTTAAACTTATTTTAGGTACCTTTCCCCGCGGTAAAACTAGTGGCACATAATAGCTAAAGGAGATTCCTACATATGTCTATTAGCAAAATAGATCATATTACCAGAAAATATTCAACACTATTAGTGGTATCGTTGGGAATGTCAAATAAATCACGTCGTCACGTCGTGTCCTTGGTAACAAATGTATATTTTTATTCCTCGCTTTTAAAAGTTTCAGGTACTAGGGCTCAATATACCGTTCTTATTTTTTAACTCACTAGGACTAAATCCTGCGTCGCGGGGAACTATAAAAATATACAAGTAACGGACACAATGAACACCTAGACTCGAAACAACAATTTATGAATCACATAAAGTGTTGTTTCGTGTGGGGATCGAACCCACAACACTCGGCGCAGTGTCAAGCGGCCGCTTAAACCATCACGCCAACCAACCGTGCAATTCTACGATTTCTAATCTCT
The DNA here is from genome assembly GCA_944739405.2 of Euclidia mi. Lineage (NCBI taxonomy): Eukaryota > Metazoa > Arthropoda > Insecta > Lepidoptera > Erebidae > Euclidia > Euclidia mi. The sequence goes on along the minus strand of OX123182.2, from coordinate 21,307,859 downwards.
TCTAGCGTTATTCCTGTTGCATCCAAGACTGCCAGCTCAGAGCCCAGGTTGTGCTTATTAGTCTAAAAAGATTTAACAGAATTTGTTGCCCATAGAGTGATTGCTGTCAAACCAACATATTCTGTGGGCGACATATTCTGTAGACCAATGTACTTTATGTAAGTTATCGTAATTCAAGCATTACCTATCTAAAACTTTCGCTTTGGAACCTGAAGTCCAGTTTCTAGTATAACTTTATTTAATAGAATATTTGCATTTCCATAGAGCGACTGCCGTCTGACCTTTGCAACTCTTAATTTTCGCCATTTTCCATTTGTAATAAGCTTCAAATATCTTTAATTACGAGCCGAAATGTTGGAATGCGAAGAATCTACTTTCACGATGTTGGATCCTAAAAAGTTTGAAGGCGTTCAGATTATTTCTTATAAATTTAAGCGGTTTATAATAAATTATTCGAAGATTTTGTTATTATAGAACAATATCCAATATTTCCGCCGTTAAATTGTGTTAGGTTAAGTTATTTATATTATCCCTACTAATATTATAAATTCGAAAGTGTGTATGTGTGTATGTATGTATGTGTGTACGTATGTATGTGTGTATGTATGTATGTGTGCATGTATGTATGTATGTTCCGTTTTCACGTTAAAACGGCTGAAACAATGTTGTTGCAATTTTGATATAGAGATATATTGGACCTTGGAGACGGACATTGGCTACCATAAGTTGCTTAAAATTTGACTAGGAGGGATTGTAGTGAGGGTAGAAGTTTGTACGGCACAAAACTTCTTGGAAGTAAGAACGTATGCGCTAATAATTGAGTGCTGCGCATGTGCTATCGCATATCTGTCAGTACTGTCACGTCATACATAATGTTATATTGTGCACGTTGATTAAATTGTTCGCATATATAAACTAATAATTATATAATAAGCTTAAACGGCTGAAACGATTTTCCCTACTAATATTAAAAATGCGAAAATGTTTATAGAGATATATTGAACATGTATTAGAACATGGCTTTGACATTTGCCTGTATGCAAGGTGATGTTATTATGTACCTTTCGGTAGATTACGATAGATATAATGTCATGGATACTGACCGAGTTACTTTGTAACTTATAGAGTTTCTGAAGTGTATAGAATAATCAGGAGTGTCTTCACACAACTTGCGACTGAAAGTAGATTTGTGATACCCCGAATTTAACGCGCGCGAAGCGGCGTGCAAAAGCTAGTCCTATATAAAATATAGAAATTAATTCTTATAGAATTAATCCTTAAGATTTATATTATTTTTACAGCAACCCCTTTTATGAGAACATAAAAATCTTAAGATAAACATGACAGCTGCGTCAGCAGGCGGTCCTTTTTATTTACACGCTCGTAAACCTTGTAAAATACATATTTGTAGACCTTACACAATGTTATGTAGCCTACACAAATATAATACTATTATACATTGTAAATTTTTGTCGTATATCTGTAAGTACAAAAAAGGAGGTCCCTTCTATACGAGTAATAGCAAATGCAATGTTCAATTAGACCAATTTTGAGTTTTAAATCAAAACCGTAACCTGCTGGCTAGCTTGTTAAATAATTCTTTAGGGAATATTAAACAGTAAGTACAATATTAAAAAGCTTTTGTAAATTGTGCACCTGCGTTTATAGAAAACAGGTATTTTTATAATATAATCAAAACGTTGTTACAGTTTAGGATAAAAGCAAAAATAATTTCCAAGAAACAGAAAAACAATTCGCCATGTAAAATATTTAATCTCAAAGAAAATCAGGCGAAATATACGAAAAACTGTTATCCCCGATAAAAGTAATCTGGTGTCCGAACATCTATAGTAAGTGTAGAACAATTACGGCCACAAACTCGGCTAATAGAACCAATTGGGCCTTATCATTGGCGGGAGCGGGTGAAAGTTAAAATCGCATTACCACCGCTAACGAGACGGCGGAGGCGTTAACTGTCATGTTCTTTGTGAGGTGTTAAGCATAAGAGGTAGCGGGGATGATACAGGTAAATAACAATTTCATCTAAAAAAATTCAAGCGGTTTGAAGAAATGTAATACCTTCTTGAAGAGTTTTAATACCTCAAACTTGGATGAATCCAAACGGAACTGAAATATTTTCTAACTAAAAAAGAAAAATCGAAACCGGTTAAGAAAGTGTAGATTTCTTCATTTTATTAACACAGCTAAATATGTTTCATTTTTGTTTGCTTGTTTTGGTATTATTTTGCTATGTTAATCATATTATGTTTAAGGTATGACTGGAAGTAAAGCATAATGATAACGAACTGTGAAACTCATTAGGCATAATGTTTTAAAGGCGTCAATAAATTGTCTATAACACAAATCCATTATTTATTGTCCTAAAGTATACTGAAATTTAGTACAATGTTGGTATGTGACAGTTCTTCACTTTATAATTATCTTCTGACAAGGATTTAAAGATTAAAGCGGTTGGGCCCGAATTAATTTTAACAATTAAATGTGCCATATTTTCATTCTTTGCCATAATGCCTGAAGACTAAGGTATTTGATCAGCGTTATATGCCAGTCATTTCTTACGGAACTGAAACGTCGAACATGACGGTAAAATGAACCCATCGACTTTATACCTCTCAGAAAGCTAGAAAGGTTGATGCTACGAATCTCTCTGACGGAAAAAGTCAACATACACACACTTACTTACACTTAGATAACTCAGGGGTTAATAGGTTCTAAAATTGAAACCATTCAAGTAAAACTGTATTCGACAAAAGCCTTATGAAGCATGTAAAACAAATGCCACGAGATTAAAATGGCACATCGTACATCTTACACCAAACGCAAAACGAAAACTGTGCGGTTGGCCGTAGCAATTGTTATTGGGTGGTAATTCGTGGATATAAACGTGTAAGTGGGAAAGACTTTGTTTTTATTGCTTCCAGCCTGCGATGATAGAGGGAGCCACTGTGCCCGACGATAATCTCAATGCTAATGCTCGCTAATTTACCCTTATCTTAATGTTGGCTTAGACAAAGTTCTTGATGATTACTTTGTACTTCTGTATTACTCTTTGCAAAGGCACTGATTTATTCTGCCTCTTATAAGACTTCGACGATATATCTTCACGTGACAATACAAGGTTGAAAGTACGAAGTTCTCGATACAGATGTACGGCGTGATTGTAAAACATGTGTGGATTTGTAGAACTTTAGCCTCATTATGAAGGACTTCGCCGAATCAGGTGTAAATCTTGTAATGTGGGAGTGGCAGATTATATAAACATAAAAGCAACGGGCACAAAGATTTGTTATAGAAAATAATATTTTAATCACGTAAAAACTTTTTCCCGTGTGGGATTGAACTCACTATACCCAGCGCAGTGTAGATTAGATAGACTACAGTATCTGTGCAGTGAAGTCATTAAGATACAGACAATGCAAGCACATAAGTATACAATAACCTTAAAATGAGTTCAGTGCCACATGCATACAGAAGGATCACATATAAGAATGCGTGATGCTTAATAGTTTTCAGGTGGAATTACAATTTTATGAAGATTCTTGGTGTGGGAGCATCAAAATGCGTTGCGAGGAATCTTTTATACATTTTTACATTGGATATTTCCAATTCTTTTATATCAAGCAAGATAACCCATCCAACTTTGTTGGCACTTTATCACATGACACATTCAACGTACCACTTTTTATTCCAGTAATTTATGCTCGATCGATATTAAAATTTTAATAAAGGCTTCGATAAACTTCGGAATACGCGCGTAAATAAGCTTTAAGATATGGACATGACAATGACTGATGAGCGACACTGCGGCAATATGACAAAAACTTAAGAATATACGAAGATTTTTGGCTAGATTATATTATAAGATTAGACTGAGCTAGATGAAATGGTAGCCTTGATAATCTGGTTTTAGAAGCTGACTAGACGATGCCCGCAGTTACGCTCGTACATTTCATTTTACTTTAACCGTTTTTCTCTCATCCCGTGGCAATATTGAAAAAAACCTTCTTAGTGCCCCCCCTTTTTAGGGTTCCGTACCTAAAAGGTAAAAAACGGGACCCTATTACTAAGCCTCCGCTGTCTGTCTGTCTGTCACCAGCCTGTATCTCATAAGCCGTGATAGCTAGAAAACTGAAATTTTCACAAATTATGTATTTCCGTTGCCGCTATAACAACAAATGCTAAACATTAAAAAAAAAATGAAAATATTAAGGGGGGAGTCCCATACAATAAACGTGTCTTTTTTTTCGTATTACTAACGGTACATTACTAACGGTACAAGTCAAATACGCTTAAAATTTTCACAGAATATGTAGTTGTATATTACCTTTCAAAATAAAATAAATTAAATAAAAATAAAGTAAATATGAAAGGCCTCCTTTCCCTTTCCCTCCTATACAACAAACGTAATTTTTAAGCATTTTTTCTCGATCGTATTAAACTGATAGTAACTTAAAAAATATTTAAGTATACTTACAACAAACGTCTGCCTCGTTGGTTTCGCGGCATAAATGTGCGCGTGGGATTCCCCATTGCCCGCTCTCGGTTTCGATTCCCGGGTCGGGCAAAGTGTTATTGGGTTTTTCCGTTAGGAAATTCTCAGTAGCAGCACGGATTCTGGTAATGTGCCCGGTGCGGCAATAGGCTCGCCCCCTATTAAGTGGGACCTAAAAATCCGTGGCAAAATGTGGGTGAAATATGAACCCTACGTGCGCGAGTCCGACTCGCACTTGGCCAATTTTTTTGTTCAGTACGGTAAAAACTCAACTTTTTGTTTGTTGTTTTTTTTTGGTGTCGGGTTGGAAAGTCCTCATGGAGTCCCTCCGCCCTGGGGGAAGGGCGAAGGGGACTGTCAGACTCTTACTGTCTAAAAACCAACCCGTGTTCCTCATCCGTGTGTCGCAGGGTCGGGTATCACGAAGCATTCCTCGGTACCCCCCGACGGGTATTGACCCCCTTGGCGGCGGATGAAGGTGTTGGGCGCCGCCGCCAAAACACCCAGCGGTCGCAGAGGATAGGGAGGACGGCAACGCAACACCGACACGCCTCTCTTCCCGCGAGAAAACGCACGTAACCAATAAACACTTACATAACAATCTGCTCCGACATACCCAGTCACGTAGCCCTAGAATAAACACTGGCCTTAGAATAAACATTAAACATCAGCCAGTCAGCCAGCCTATAAATCCGAACGGTAAAAAGAAAAAAAGAAGTTACAAGAAAAAGTTTAACACACAAACAGGGAACATTTTCGCGGTCTCCTTAACACGTCGCCTTTGATTGGCTGATAACACTCTCAGGGACGTTATCTCAAACTTGCTCGACGTGCCACAGTCGCTGATGCCAAGAAATCACTGCTACAAAAACAAAACTATCAAAGAAAAACCACCCATATTACAAGTACCGCAAGAATCATGATCTATGTTAGGCGACTGAAAGAAGTAATTGGTTTCAACGGATCTACCACTTACGTTCTTTTACAAGCCAATTACAACAGCCGATGTCCACACCTTTTTGGTGCTCCAGAGATTGAAGAGAATCGTTAAGATGCGATTGCCTTTAGACAGGCATTGAAGTAGTTTTCATTATATCGGCTCAAAGATTGAGCCCAGTCAGTCGTTGCCCATCGCTCCTGAGGATGCCTCGTGCAGAGGCGAAACACGTGTCGAGGAATAGTCGGCGCATACAACGGGATACTGCAAGTCAAGTATATTCCTGGAACCCATAACATTCCTATATCCCTTATCCTTTTAGAGGAGTTCGGTATTGTCAACCTTTTTCTATTGCAATAGTTGGGGTGGTCAAACCGAGGGTGCCTGGTGGGTTCCTCTTTCCTTCCATTAGATTAAGTTTGAATTAAGGATTTTACTAGGAACCAGAACATTTTTAAAATATGTGAGTCTTAGCTATAAAAAGTGTACATGCAAAATTATTTGAAGCTTAGCCACATTAGCATTCGCTTAGTTAATGTTATGCAAAAGCGTGTATATAGATTATGGATAACTGAAACTGGTACAGAACTCACGATAGCAATGATCAATTTTGATGATCGGCGTTGCTCTTATAATATATGCAAGCTAATCTAATTATGCTTCATGTGTAAGCCACCTATTATTATACCTGGCAGTACTATAGTTCCGAACATGATGGTGTACCAGATGATGGATTGCCAGCATATAAAAATTTGACAGCTTCATATATACTGGACAGATTTGGCATCCAAAATTTAGTTCGATATATAAATAACTGAAAACTATGGATATATTTTTCTCGACGGAAGATATTCGTTTTAGTGAGAGCATAAATAAAATATTTAGATTTATTGCTTTCCCGTACTATAAGTCTTTGGATGCAGGTGGATCGCAAAGAATTTTCAATAGCTTCCGATGTTTGGTAAAATATGTGGATCCTTTCCTATTTGTTAAGTAGCTTTGCGGTGAAATACTTACGTATATTATTTAATTTATAGATGAACCGTTTATGTTTTCTCTGCCTAGTTAGACGTTTTAAAGTTTGCAGTTTATTGGTGTTAATTATATTTAATTGTAGCCCAGGTGCGATTGTAACATTGTGAGATTTCCTTTTCATACAATCTTCAATTCTACAGCACGAATTCTGGTAGTACTGGAAAATGACAATGGGCTATCTTCTTTTTTTCTCTTCACTTAGGAAGACAGCAAGTCCCCAAGATCCCTTTTTTGCTGTACCACGCACTACTTTCTTCGTATAATTATTATTTATTTATCTTACTAATTCAAAGAAAATGTCACAAATCCGCTGAGAGCAAAACGACTCTAATGTTACATAGGTGTATGTGGAACCTTATTCGTAAGGTGTCACACACACCTATACCCCTCTTCAGAGTAAACGAAGTTAATAGGTACATAAACCTATGAGAAATCTATTTTCTTAACCACTAAAAAGGCAACTTAAACCAAAGTAATAAAACTTACATTAATTGATAAAAAAGAAACGATTTATTTTTTAACTCACATTGAACAGTAAAGTCTTCATTTTAATCAAAGTGTAACTCACTTGCCCTGAAGCCTAGCGTTGTCGGTTGCTAAGTATTACTGCTTATATAGAATTTCGAAAAATGTCTTTGTTATGTGTGGGTGTATAAAATTTCAAACAATGGGACCGTATCATTTTACTTGTAAGTATCATTATTGTATTTTAGATAGACCTTTACAAATTCTTTTTTGTTACGGTTTTGAATGGCACCATAATCAATATCAAGGTTCTTGCGAACAATAGGTGAAAAGTAAGAGGAAAAATTTGGGAAAATAAGTGAGAACGTAGACCTGATTAGAAACAAAATGAGAGAGATTGTTACCGACGATACAACGACTTCTCACCAAAATGCTACCTTTGCCTCGTTGGTCTCGCGGCATAAATGTGCACGTGGGATTGGGAGGTCTCGGGTTCGATTCCCGGGTCTGGCAAAGTGATATTGGGTTTTTCCGTTAGGAAATTCTCAGTAGCAGCTCGGAGTCTGGTAATGTGCCCGGTACGGCAATAGGCTCGCCCCTTATTACGTGGGACCTAATAAAAAAACATGGCGAAATGTGGGTGTAGTATTACACCTCTGCCTACCCCTTCGGGGATACAGGCATTTGTCTATAAAAAAAAAAATTTACGTTTTTGTAGAATTTTAATTTTTAGATTATTGTTTTGTATTTTATAACTAAGTAATTGTTCTGCTTTAATAACTATATGGTTATGTATCCTTTATTACAGCCTGCAGCTGTCTCTTTTGTGTAATAAACTATATCCTATTCTATTGCGGTCACAAAGCCAACATCATCATAATGCTTCCGCAGTCTCGATTGCCATCGAAGGCCTTCGCTTTGGAATGTCCACTATTTACGTCACAAAGTATAACACATATAGACGTAAAAAATATGTTTAAACGATAGTATGGCTATTAGAACAATCTAGAAGACATGGCATTTGAAACTGCAAAATTGGTACTCTTATTTACAATTTATGGTAGCATGACACAAAAATACTTTTCGCACTCACACAAGTACACAAATACTTCGCGTTGCTGCCTAAAATATAAAGAATGAATAAGAATAATAGCAAACAGTAAAAAAGTTTATAAGCCAGATGACAATGTTAAAGTAAGTAAAAAAGTAGGCTCATACTACCAGACGAAAATAAACAAATATAAAGTCCAAATATACAGCCACACTATTTGAACAACTCCCCTGACCAAACCATCAATATATTGCTTAATCACCCAGATGGATGAAAATGGTCGATCATAATTTAACAGAGGATCCCGGCCTCGCACAAATGACTGATTTTAATGTGACCGTATTTTGAAGTTTCAAGAACTGGAATCTGAATATTTGATACAAAATATTAATATATTGAACCTTTCTATATTTATCAATACCTAAATTGGTCTGACTGGCCATCAAAATATCCTTAGCCGATGTATATATGGGGAGCGGAAGCAAAACGCTCGACAGCTCAAAAAACATTAGTTTGCATAGGAGCATTCTAAATGTCAGTGGCTACTGGACTCATTATAAAGGTGAAACGACAATAAACGGCAAAAATCTATTACAGCTCATCAAAAAAGACTTCAAAGCATGAAGCCTTCGCTTATCCATAAACAAAATGAAAAAATTTCATCATTAAGTCTGGCCACATAGAATTTCTCATATTTTCTAGTTAAATTAAAACTAAGCACCGCTGCGGAACGTGTAAGCACTTGACCCTCAAACCCAAAACGATAATCGTCAAAAAATACTTTACTCCAAGAAATTTCTGGTTAGATCACTATAATTTACGCAAATTTGCCCACACCTCGAGTGCGTATCAAACAACAGAAGCATTCTCCGGAATGGCTCGTACTTCTTGGTATTTCCTTTGAGGCACGTCAAAGGCCCCGTTCCTTTCAAAGGATCGTAAGGACTCCAAGAACTTTATATATGAACGGCCCAATTCTAAATTCACTCTTGTTGACTTCGAATTGAATTCGATCGCGTTCGTTCGACTTACTTAGGTGGAGCGTTTTTATTAAAGTTTATCTGTGTTGTACGGGCAAATCTGTTCATGGAAAAGAATTTAAGTGAACATAGGGATCTTAAAATTAGAACTGGACTGTTTGACCTTCTTGTTTTGAACAACCTCATTGGTAATAAAATTAATCAAATTACAATTTTGATCGCTAGGCCATGTCGGCGGCCTTTAGGCAGTCTGAAAACTCCGACACCAGAGTTGGCCACACACTCACACAAAAACAAGAAGAAGGATTTTGATGAGATTTGTCGTAACATAATGTTTCTTTATCGCAATACAAGTTCAAATTCTATTAAATAAACTCACATGACCTGACCTGACATAAAGCCGTCAGTTCCTGGTGTCATGGGGATCTTTGACAGTCGATGTAGAGAGTCAGTAGGCACCTTTAAATATAATAACCCTAAGCTATGGAATATCGCTGCCCTTTTATGGTGCGATAGTCTGACAGCATACGCTCAGTGGAAAGTTAAATATTAAATTACATCTGGTTTGACTAGAGAGTGGACGTTGAGCTCCAATTCAAAAGTCTTGGATGCAACGAAGATGAACGTAGGAATGAAATGTCCTACCATGCGGCCACCATTGGGTCTCGGTAAACAGGGTAAGCCTAAAAATTAAAGCGTCGTAAGAGATAATAGTTATGCGTGCCAGTTGAAAGTGACGTAACGTGCTCACCGATGCAAAGGGCCAAGAATTTAATGAGTATAAAGCTGAGAGAGATAGATATATGAGAAAGAGAATAATCATCACATCTCATTAATATCTGTACATATAAAATGCCTGCGTTATTATCTGACTGACAGACAACACATGGCCAAATCTACCGGGTACAAGAAGCTACAATTTGGCATGTATTTGCTGTGGGTACTTACTTAGGTGGAGCGTTTTTATTAAAGTTTATCTGTGTTGTACGGGCAAATCTGTTCATGGAAAAGAATTTAAGTGAACATAGGGATCTTAAAATTAGAACTGGACTGTTTGACCTTCTTGTTTTGAACAACCTCATTGGTAATAAAATTAATCAAATTACAATTTTGATCGCTAGGCCATGTCGGCGGCCTTTAGGCAGTCTGAAAACTCCGACACCAGAGTTGGCCACACACTCACACAAAAACAAGAAGAAGGATTTTGATGAGATTTGTCGTAACATAATGTTTCTTTATCGCAATACAAGTTCAAATTCTATTAAATAAACTCACATGACCTGACCTGACATAAAGCCGTCAGTTCCTGGTGTCATGGGGATCTTTGACAGTCGATGTAGAGAGTCAGTAGGCACCTTTGAATATAATAACCCTAAGCTATGGAATATCGCTGCCCTTTTATGGTGCGATAGTCTGACAGCATACGCTCAGTGGAAAGTTAAATATTAAATTACATCTGGTTAGACTAGAGAGTGGACGTTGAGCTCCAATTCAAAAGTCTTGGATGCAACGAAGATGAACGTAGGAATGAAATGTCCTACCATGCGGCCACCATTGGGTCTCGGTAAACAGGGTAAGCCTAAAAATTAAAGCGTCGTAAGAGATAATAGTTATGCGTGCCAGTTGAAAGTGACGTAACGTGCTCACCGATGCAAAGGGCCAAGAATTTAATGAGTATAAAGCTGAGAGAGATAGATATATGAGAAAGAGAATAATCATCACATCTCATTAATATCTGTACATATAAAATGCCTGCGTTATTATCTGACTGACAGACAACATAATATATGGCCAAATCTACCGGGTACAAGAAGCTACAATTTGGCATGTATTTGCTGTGGGTACCATTGCATGCGGTGCGATAAGAGGGGATTTCCTGAAATTGCCACGTGATCGGGCAGAAACAGTTAAATAACTTATAAGAGTTTAAAAGTTATCTTAATATATAAAATCCTTGCGTCACTGACTGACTGACAGACACGCTACAGCCGAAACTATTGGGCGCAGGAAGCTGAAATTTGGTATGTTTGTTCCTTGGGGACCGTTGGGGTGCACTAAGAAGGGATTTCCCGAAATTCCCACGGGATCGGCCAAAACGGGTAAATTTAAAAATAATGCAGGCGTAGCTGCTGGCGTCCTCTAGTTTAGTATATAGTTACTCGTAGGTAACACATAAAACCCAACTCCTTGAAGAAAAAGGTTTCCATAGATTTTTCAGAAATGGAAGCTTGAGTTGTAATGTACCTATCTATTTCCGTCATTCCACCAGTCCTCAGCAAACATCACTCAGAGACGATACGAGATGCGTCTCAACGAGATTCATAATCGGAAATTATTACTAGCTCTTCAACTTACAACTCAATGTACAGTCATCTAAAGAAATATATATTTACGTGACTATTAATGGTTATATCGTCCCAACTTATTATTTCTAGATATCTTGTGAGATTTTTAGACAAAGTAAACTTACCTTAGTCGAAGAAGGAATTTGTCGAAATTCTAAATGGATTGAGCAGAGACGGTTAAATAAAAAAAATAACAACAACTGTTACACTTAAAAGCCAACTCCTTGAAAAAAAATGTTTCGCAGAAATAGAAGTTTGAGTTGTAAATTTCCGTCATTCCGCCAGTCGTCAGCAAAAATCACTCGGAAACGATTTACTCATGTGACGATACGACATGCGTCTCAACGAGATTCATAATCGGAAGTTATTACTAGCTCTTTAACTTGTCAATGTACAGTCGGCTACATACCTTTGCATTTACGTGATTTTGAATGGATATTTAGTTCCAACAAATTATTATTTTCGATATCTTGTAAGATTTTTAGACAAAGAAAACTCACCATAATCATCACACGTTTCGATCGTCTTGCACCGATCGTGGTCACGGAGAGACTAATACCCAGATAGCAATATAAACTTGTTTCAAACTTGCAACAAGTTTGATACATCATAAAAGCAAGCTTGCATCAAGTTTGACATGGCAAGTTTGCAAACTTGCAAAAAGTTTAAATCAAACTTGCTAGTTTCACGGTGACAAACTTGCATGAAGTTTGTTTTTGCAAAGGTTGTGCAAACTTGATATATCAAACTTGCATGAAGTTTGGTTTTGCAAAGGTTGTGCAAACTCGATATAACAAACTTGCTTAAGGTTTGTTTTGACATACTACCTACAATTTTGTTACGACAAACTTGCCCTACCTGTGCTACGGCAGTAATAATAATTCTCCTAGGTTAAAATTTCCAAAATGTAACCTTTAACATTTTGGAAATTTTAACCTGGAATTACAATTGTAGATTTTAATGAAACCTGACGATTTGGGGACTAGTATGTGGTCAAATAGCCATCCTGTGACCACAGATTAATATAATAAAAGAGTGTCATATTGTCCGAAACAAAACTGAGTACAGTTCGACTTATGTATGCAGTATATTAGATGTAGCATGCACTACCGTACTTCCAATATCTGTGGTGTATTCTGTAGCCTATAACCTGCACAGATATGTTTAACCTAAGAAACCACAAAACGTAAATCTTCACATAAAATATTATTGCTGTGACTTCGTGAATACAACAACGTGAATAAAAATACACAATTTTTTTATCATGACTATTTATTTTTTAAATCGGTCAATAATTTCTAATTATAATAAATTGACATAATGTATGTCGTAAAAATATGACATTAAAATATACTTAGTTCATAAATCATTTACTTGCTTCATAAAGGCCGGCGCCGACTGACGGCACAGCATGGCACGGCATGTTTAGGTAGCCCGAAGGACGCTTCGGCATGACGCGACGTGCCGCGGCATGCCGCGTTATACCGAGGCGTTCAAATGACTGTTATTTAGTATCAATAGCACTTCTTGCTGAAGATGAAGGACGACAAATACAAACTGACAGGTCGAAGAGAAAACAATTCAAGATACATTATTTATGGAGAACAAGATTTACTACGTCGTGGCACACTGCAGGACGCCGTGGCATACCGTGGGGTCCCGAAGTATGCCGCGACGTGCCGCGACGTCCCGCGGTATGCCATGACGTGCCACGGCGGACTGCGGTACGATTGTATCGAAATAAAGTAATATGAATTCTAAAGCGGCAGTAGCCCAGTGGTGTACGTAACGGACTGCCGAGACGTTGGTCTCGGGTTCGATCCCCAGGTACCTAGGGCACACACCTCTGACTTTTCGAAGTTATGTGTGTATTAAAAATGTTAATTATCGCTCGCTTAATAATGTGCCCGGTAGATGGCAATAGGCTCGCCCCCTATTACATTGGGACCGAAACATATCTGGCGAAGTGTGGGAGTGTAATACACCTTTGCCTACCCCTTCGGGGATAAAAGGCGTGAAGATATGTTATGTTATGAATTCTAAACTCATAAAATAAGAATAAAAATGACTTGATCAATGAATTCTAAACTCATAGAAATAAGAATAAAAATGACTTGATCAGTAATAAAATCCTTTGCCATGCCGCGACGTCAGTGCGCGCCGGCCTTAAGACGTATTCCCAGGGGTCATCGAAAATGCCACAACATAGTATAGACTTACTTTGTCTTTATTGTAATAAAAAAATCACAAACTTAAAAGTGTTTCTTGAAACTGTACAAAACACACATTTATATGGAACATTTTAGCTGAACTAATCAGCTAAAATGTTCCATACAAATGTGTAGTAGTAAAATTTTAAGTTACAGGACATATTACAAACAAAACACAAATTTCTCAGATTAGATATTATATCTAAATCACAGAAATATTTGTACTAAACAGGATATACAGGGTTATTTGTAAAACTCCGTTAACCTCTTAGGGGGTGGTTATATTCATTATTATGAACAACTTTTGTTCTGGAACTTTTGCGAAAAAAAACCTACAAAAATATTACTAAAAACTGAAGTTATGATATGATTGCATTCAGAATTGTTGGAAAATCATTAATAACATTAGCATTCTGAGTCAGTCAAAAATAAGTATAGGCAAATTTTATTAAACAAACAAAAATCGACCAACCTTTCAGCCCAGTTAAAATTTTTTGACACGATTTTGACAGCCCTTGCGCCCCTGCGCCTTAATAGATGTGATGGCGTCGAAAAAAATGCGTTGTACAAAATATATTATGTAATAACTCTACAACCAAGCCATATTTTTTAATTCAATAACTATATTGGAATCATTATTAAATTTTCTTTCTGTCAGGCATCAAAATAAAGTGTTTAGTCAAATATTTATATTGTTTTTACAGATTCAAACTTCACAACCATGACAAATCACTTCGCAATCAGTCACATAATAACAAACTTTTTCGCAAACTTTTTCGTGCCATATTACGATGTATTTCATTCAACCAGTTACATAAAAACACTTCTAATAAGTTAAAAAACAGTTTTCTAATAAGAAACACTACTTACTTACGTAAAATACACAAAAAAACAATAACACAAACAAATCACGGAACTGCGCGTGAAGCGTGCGCGATGCAAATTTTTCGACTGTCAAAGCTAAACTGTGGATGCACAGATTATACAATATTTTATGCTCAGAATGTAGAAAATTTATCAAATAACGGAATGCACTAACATTGTTCATAGAAAAGTCGTCTCTAACCGTGTGAATTTAAGGTATTTTCTTGAATGTAAGTGAGCGACCGCCGGCGGTTTCTTGGGTTTTAAGCGCAAAAATTTTGGCGAGACAGCCAAATATAATGTATGATAACTTGATGAGCCAATTGTGTGCGGCACCTTCACCTACCTGTACGCCACTCATTGGGTGGAAGGAATTTCATATGGCTGTCAATGTTACTTATTCTCTTGTCTTGTTTATTACGTACACTCAACAGCGCGAGCGCAACGTTGCCTTGTTTTATTTTATGAATGTATTGATTATTAAGTACCGGCTTCAGCCGGCTAACGCAATGGTATCTTGCTTGACAGCTGACACTTTTGACAGAATAATAATTAAAGTAATGACAATAGGCCGGGGGCGTTCGGCAACGCACTATAAATGTGTTATGATTGCCTGTCTGAAATGATAAACAACAATATGTCAACTAAAGTTTTTAGTACATATAATTTATATTTATTTATTTACATAAATAATATAAATGTGTATATATTATATATATTGTCGTATATATTTTAATTAACATTTAAATAGCATTTTATTTAAAATATTTATTATTTAAGTATATACGTAGGGTCATTTCGCCTGTTCGCGTCCATTTAGTGCAGTAGGCAAGTTTGAAGGAGAAAATAAAAATGTTCCAGCAAATTGATTCAATGAAAAATTTCTGTAATGCGTTCATTATAAATATAGTCTATTTTAATATTAACTTTCAGTTATGTTTGAAACTTGTTGTGTTTTTCTTTTAAATAGACAAACTTCAAGATTTGGCATTTTACCCAGTTTGCGTCCAGAAAATCCTAATTGCGTCCACCTGTGGACCATTTCGCGTCCACCAGCTTAGAGAAGGAATATAAGGGTGATATTGTTAAGACAGTCTAAAGAAAGATTGGCTTTTAACAATTTCTACATTTAAGATTAAAGTTATAAAAAAATCAACATTATTATCATTATTAAATCACACTAAAGAAACTATAAATTACTATTTATTGTTCTCAACATCTATGGAACTTAAAATCAAAGATAAAAAAAATAACAATACATGTTGTCCAATATTGTGGTCTTCGGAATAGCATAATTTTTCACTAATACTCTGCTGTCTGTCCGTCTGTCTGTCTGTCACCAGGCTGTATCTCATAAACCGTGATAGCTAGAAAGCTGAAATTTTCAGAAATTATGTATTTCGGTTGCCGCTATAACAACAAAAACTAAAATTTAAAAAAATAAAAAAAATTAAGCGGGGGTCCCATACAAAAAACGTGTATTTTTCGTATTTTTTGCTCAAAATAACTAACTGTAACAGGTAGACGCTATAATTTTTTACAGAATATGTAGTTGTGTATATTACCTTTCAAAATAAATAATTAAATAAAAAAAGTAAATAAAAAAGGGGGGCTCCCATACAACAAACGTAATTTTTAAGGAATTTTTTACTCGATCTTAATAAACAGGTAGAAACTTATAAAGTATTTAAGTATACATACAACGAACGTGATTTTCTTTTATAGATGATGTTACGGAACCCTTCGTGCGCGAGTCCGACTCGCACTTGCCCAATTTTATTTAAAAAGAAACTGGTCTCCATATTTATTAATACATAATTATTAATGTGTATTTACTTGAAGTAAATTTTAAGCTCCCCATCAATTAATGAGTATGTTGAGTGTAAGAGGAATGGTAGGCAGTGGGTGCTGTTGTATCTAAGTTAATAATTACCTATTAAGAGATTGAATGGTTTTTCTTTGTAATTCTTATTTATTATTCGTTTGAGATAAATGTTTTGAAAATTGAAGAACATTAAGAGGATTTTATTATTTTAGAGCTGTTTTTTGGTACAAAATTTAAAATAAGTAAATTTACCTACACCCGATTTTATTCTATAATAAAAAAATGAAATTTGTCGATTCTTTTCGATTCAAAAGTGCATTCCATACTAGCCAACACCTCAACTTTAGGTAAATATGCATCCGATTATCCGATCACTAATTATCACATAAAAATAAACAACTAAAGAAATCATAAATGGACGAGTTTGCGTCCATTGTGGACGCAAAGTGGCAGTTTTATAAATTCGGTGTTGTAATTCACGTCCACCTTATTTTAATTGTTAACTAAAAAAAAACAAGCTAATTCATAATTCATACTATTCGTTTTTTCATTATTAATGTCTAGAAACAGCTATGTATCCTAAAATTCACATAAAATAATAAAATACTTACCGTCAAACACGCCGCTGCACACTATTTTTTTATTTATATCCCACGCATCTGCACTTTTTTGTTGAACAACCGAGATTAACTAATTTTTTTAAACAGGATTAGCTGGGCGCACGGAACTTTTGTCTATTTGTGCGTGTCTCTTATACGTTGAGGTATTGGCGGTACTGACTTTTCATTTTATTAGTGTGTTAGTATACTTATTTTCGAGAATTTTAAAGGAAGGTCCGTAAAATGGACGTGAATAGGGCGATGGACGCGAACAGGCGAAACGACCCTATAATTATTATAGGTATATCATCTGGTCCTGCGCGAATACCAGCATTGCAGTTACTTATCTGCAACAATAGCTGACGCAGGTTCCCATTTGTACTCCAATCCGTTTGTCCTACCTATTGTTATGAACTTATGATATAGTTATTACGTGTTAAGTTTTAAGGGTTATGGAGATTCGAATAAAATATTTCTTCTATCAAAAGTACAACATATTTATTATTTTTTGTTTGAATTGTATATAACGACTAATACTAAAGGCTTTTTGCTCGTGACATTTTTTTTCTCCGATCAAGGGTTCACATTCTATTCTATTGGTAGCGTTCGACACTAAGAAAATTTTTGAAGAAAAATTTCGAAATCGATTTATATGTGATTTTTTTGCTATTATTGTATAGAACAACTAAAAATAAAAGATTTTTTATCCTGATGTTTTTTCCTCTGACCAAGGATTCAGCGTCAAATCGTCGTCGTCTGTCGTCGCTTACTAAGTAGGACTAGGTACCAATAAGTAGATATATACATACATACATAGACTCACGCCTGTTTCCCCGAAGGGGTAGGCAGAGGCATATTAAACGCCCACTTTTCGCCAGTGTTTTGATCCCACGTAATAGGTGGCGAGCCTATTGCCGCTTATCGGGATATTATCGGGGAATAAGTAGATAGGGCGGCGATATCTTTTAAGTTAAGTTGACGGAGCCCTGCGAAGCAGGGCACCTATTTTACTTATTTTACAGGGTCACAAGGAAACCTTACATAACCTAATAAGTTGACGACACTGATGTCGACCTGCTTCAAGTCGTATATTACGATCGGCTGATTTATGAATCTCGTCCACTCGGGAAACTTAATAGGTTGTGTTAGGTTCCTTGTAACGGGGCTCCGTCAAGTAAAAAGACACCGCTATCCTACCTACTTAGTAACCAGTAACGTGCCGACATAAAGACGATTTGAGGCTGAACCCTTGGTCGGTGGAAAAAAACATCACGACAAAAAAGCTTTTACTTTTAGTTTTTCTATACAATAAAATCAAAAAAATCTCAAAACCATCGATTTCAAAAATTTTCATCAAATTTTTTTTAATTGTCGGTCGCTATTGTAACGCGCCCATTTTCAAGACGATTTTGACGGATTAAAATTGTCAAGATCAAAAAATCTTTGTTTTTAGCCATTCTAAGCAATGAAATAAAAAAACAGTCAATATTATGATTTTGAAATTTTTCGCCGAAATTTTTCTAAGTCCCAATCCCCTAGCACACCCTTAACTACACTCCAACCTTCTTTGTTTTGGCTTA
Source organism: Euclidia mi (assembly GCA_944739405.2). NCBI lineage: Eukaryota > Metazoa > Arthropoda > Insecta > Lepidoptera > Erebidae > Euclidia > Euclidia mi. The sequence continues at coordinate 21,289,455 of OX123182.2, read as the reverse complement.
CTTAGCGTTATATAGATAAAATATGAAGTAAATCTAAATCGTGTTATTAAAATATGAAGAAAAGACAGAGTGGCAATAATTGAATTGAATTTTAGACTAAAATAATAGGTAATACGTGTGCAATATCACTAAGACAGTAAATTTTTGAGGTTAACCAACTAGACAGGTACATCATCTAAAACCCTATGAGGCTATAAACAACATTAAACATGGACTTTTTATTCCAGATTGTATGAGAATACTGTTAGGTTTAATGCTTACCTGTCCTCGTCTAAAGGAAATTTAGCCATGAAATTTCGCTTTTGTCCATCTGACCGGCCACATCTCGTACCACATATTTCACAGATTTTGTAATGCATTGCAATTCTCACGCATTCACATAAACACTTTATTTCACTGAATTCATAGAATCAATCCAATATGCAAAATCATGCTTAATAATACTTTTTACCTTTTTATCAAAACCGCCTCTACAACCAAATTCACAACAAAACAAGAATCAAGATGGCAGCCGCTCCGTGCGAAAAGTCGAACAGATGTTAGAGGGAGACAGCGAAGTAAGAGGCGCGAGTATCGCGCGCGCATCATAGTAGCGGTGAAGTTTGCATCAAGCTTGCCTGAGACTTGAAATATCATATTTGTCATAACAATATTTGAGCAATATTATCGCAAACTTGAAACTTCATATTTGACTTAACAATATTGCAGCTATATTGTCACAAACTTGCCTCGTCATATTTGACGCGGCAAGTTAGAATCAAAGAAAAAACAAACTTGCCGCAAGTTTGTCTGCTATCTGGTTAGGTATTTATGCCTTTAATAAGTTAATACCATTTCTGTCCTACAAATAATATCTCCATCCAAAGGTTGCCTGGTAGAAATTGCTTTTAGCGTTAAGGCTAGTACTGTATCTTACATATGTAAATTTCTTTGAAATATTTGTATAAGTGTACAATAAATTGTGTAATAAATAAATAAATAAATTTGCCACGATTATGATCCACTAAATTATTTTTTATGAGGTAGGTATACACATAGCAAAAGTTTAAAATCGATGTATGTTCCGTGAGGACCGTTTAATAAAAGTCCAGGTAAAGCTTTTGAGGTGTAGCGACTTTTGTACATTCACGAATTTTGCTTTTTTTTAATTTAGTTTACACCAATATTAGTTATTATTTAAAAAAAAGTGGAAGTTATGTTGAGTACTCAGTCAACTAACTTCTGCTAAGGTATTAACAAAAACATGTTTTGGAGGTATACCTGAGTGGGCTCATAACTCTCTTGTCTATTGTCATGTACTACTCGTATGTATAATCTAAACCCGGTGAAATGTGTAGCGACTTTTGCAGCTGACTGTACTTAGCTTAAAAGCAAGGAAGGAACCGACGCAAACGGTGAAAGCTAGTCTATGTTTTTGGAGTCGCAATCTTAGTATTTGTTAGCTTAACGGCTTTATATTGAAGAGTGTTCAGAGCAAAAGAGCACATATTGAACCACATAATAACTACAAACAGCGGAGCTTTGACTACCATGGGACTCTTAGTTTGGATGATATAAACAAACATTTCATATCTTCTGATTCACTGAATCACCAAACTACGAGTCTCACTGTCAAATATTTAGCCGGGTTACCTTAACCCAAAATAGAATCTTTTTACTTATCTCCAGAGTGTCCGGCCGAGATCAAAAAGATAATCCTCTCCATAAGGTCTAATGCTGTGGGATGCGACAACATTAGCCAAGTGGCGTAGCGTGGGTTTCTGCCGCCCGGGGCCGTTCGGCAATTCGCCGCCCCCTTTTTATCCCAATGTTTCTGCAAAAGTATAACGTTTTTCGGGTTTTAGTATGTTTGTTTGTCCTTTAGTTTGGCTTTACACGCTGAAAGGCTTAAAGGGTTAAAAAAGAAATGTTGTCATTTGATTCGTCTCACTTGCTCGAGCGGAGTTACCTAAGTAATGGGTTGCGCACGGCAGCGGCCGTTTCTCTGCTGCAATATAATTATATAGCTTAGTCTAGGCCTAGACGGCTTAAAGGATTTTAATAAATTAAATGCCGATGAATTCCCGTCATCACTAGATGCTTTGTTGTTTGTAAGAGCCGACCACACCTCACTCTGTTCGACATTCGGGACGGCTTCAGTGTAGTGGTGCGTCAGTAGGGCACTGTGTTCGTCGGTCTGCCCGCGAGCAATCCGCGAGGTAAACAAGTGTCGATAAAACCTTTCAACGTCTTCGAGAATCACGAACTTTGAGTTCACGATGCGGTCATCCGCGATTGTAGTGTCGTTTGATTGTGTCGCCTCAACTGCAGAGCGAAGACTTATGATCCCCGGGTTTTCTCGATCGCAGCCTCGTTGGCCCGAGTGTTAATGCATCGTAGGTCTCGTTGCGTAAGATTTCGTATTTTTCATTTTACAGCCTGTCCCTCCGGCGAAGACAGCCGACAGGATGGCATCTCGCGTCTTTTCCTCAACAGCTCGAGAGTTTCGGCTGGCAGTTTAGACAACTTGTTTTTTCTCTATGCGGAGCAGATCTTTCGAGACGAATCTACTAGTACCGTGACCACTGTGGCCGTCTTCTGCTTAATGCTGTCGTTGGGAGGAGCAATATAAGTCTGAGAGGAGGCTTCATTGACTGGGCCCTTTCAGTTCTGAGGTTTATATTAAGAGCGCCTCGTACTCGTCGGTGATCGCTTCAGGTGTTTATCTTATTGACCACCACCATCACTGGTGGCTTTAAATATGTGGTTTCTGTCCGTCTTGATGTAGTCTTTCAGCTTACTTCTCACATTATCGCAGTTTGGCCATCACTGGTGTCTTGGCGTCCACTGCCTTCTTCTTTGGCTTCTTCTTACAAAAGGAGTTCATTAAGAAAAGGCCCGGTTAAAGTTTAGAAACGTGCTGCCTCGATGGACGAAAAGTGAGGATATTAGAGGGTCCCAGGGGGTCTTCTCATACCTATGCAACATGATTTTCTTGTAATCGGAATTCTGATAACCCCAGTATGTGCCACGTTATGTGACTTAATTCTATCTTGAGCTCGGCGAGGTGTTCCTTTGCCGTTGATTATGTTCGTTGTAAGACGCAAGGTATACTGTATAATTGATTTTGGTAGCCTGCCGTAGACCGATAGTCTTACAGAACACATGCACCGCCGCCGTATCCGCCACCAAGTCCTTGGCCGGGAATAAAGAAGCTGCCGGGAAATGGGGATGTTGCGTCCAAAAAGTAGCAAAAGGCCTTTGTGGTAGGTATGTGAAATAATCGGCTTTGATTTTAACGCAAATATCATAAATATTGGAGTCAAAGTTCAAATAGCCTATAGTTAAACCGCAGGTGTGACTATTGCCTAAGGAGACTTGTACCTGCTTTCTTCCCTATTCAACTATAAAGATTATGTTGTATTATTTTATCTGGCAGGTGTCGCCCCTATTGTCCTGGCGCCTGTGTGCGCCAGTTGCGCCATGGCAATAGGGGCGGCACACATCGCACACAGGAGCGGCTCGGCCCTGATATATGGATTTATTAATTACTTATGAGATCACCGGAATATTGCAACCTATTCAAGAATTACGGATACAAGCAAGTCTTCACGTAATGAAAACCATGATAATTTTGTTTCCGATTGTTCTTTCTACAGCGCCCGCACCGCAACAGAGACTACGCGATCCTACTGGGATCATGTCAGTGCGCGCGCCAAGTATTTAAAAATTAGTTTCTTTTTCGCGGCGTCTTTTGCCGCCCCCTTAATTATGCCGCCCGGGGCCATGGCCCCCCCGGCCCCCCCTCATGCTACGCCACTGCATTAGCCGTCGTATGATTACAAAGATCCTAGATCAGCTCCTGTTGGCAATATCCCACATCATAATCTTTTCACTTGTCTCTGGTACATTTCCTTCCTTGTGACGCAAAGCCCATATAATTCCTTTGCCTAAAATCCCCAATCCTACCCTTCCTCAACACTTTCGACCAATCTCAATATTACCCCTCCTATCCAAAGTGCTTGATGCCTCTGTGAACAAACAATTGTCTCGTTTTGTCTTACACAATAATCTGCTGAGTCCATTTCAGTCAGGCTGGCCACAGCACTCACAGCACTTAAAGTGACTGGCGATATTCGGGCTATGGAGAACACCGAAGTCACTACACGATTTTTCAAATGGTTTCAATACCGTCAGTCACGATGTTCTTTAATCTATCCTCTCCCATCTCAGGGTCTCGGCTGGGGCACTGAATTGGTTCTCAATTTATCTTCGAGGTCGTCAACAGTCTGTCCGCCTCGATGAGTCCTCTTCGGGGTGGTTCGACGTCACATCTGGCGTTCCTCAATGCGGTATTCTCTCACCTCTTTTATTTTCTATTTTCATAAACCTCCTAACTCAACATCTTCAGTGCTCTTACCATCTGTATGCCGACGACTTGCAGATTTACTCCCATGTAAGTGTGGAATGCGTAGCAGAGGCCATTGACAAGGTCAATAGGGATTTGGCGACCATAAAGACATGGTCCGACAAGTTTGTAAATCCTTCTAAGACTCAGGCCATAATCGTGGGTAGTCAACGAAAACTAAGCAGACTGGACTTAACTACACTACCGGCTATCTTTTTTAACGGAACTATTGTCGATCTGCATCTCACGTTTAAGAATCTTGGACTGCATATGGATGCGAGGCTGAATTGGGAAACTGAGGTGACACAGGTAAGTCGGAAAGTCACCGGCACTCTGCGCGCTCTCTACCGCCTAAAAACTTCCTCCCTGCCGAGGCTAAGTACAATGCTTGTGCAGACTTTAATTTTCCCACTGATCGACTATGGTGATGTATGTTACTTTGACCTGAATGCAGATCTCCGCAATAAACTTGACCGTCTTCTGAATAACTGCATTCGATTCATTTATAATCTTCGTAAGTATGACCATGTGTCTACTTATCGTTCCCATTTAAAGTGGCTCCCTATACGTCAACTCCGTAGTTTGCGTGCTCTCACCACTCTATACACTATTCTTACATCTCCTACTTCTCCTCAGTATATTATGACTTCCTTACTTTCAGTACCTATGTTCTAACCATAAGCGAAATCTTCGCTCTTCTAATAACCTTCAACTCATGGTGCCTTCTGACAGATGTGATTTTCTTCACTCTTCTTTCAACATTCAATCTATTCTTCTATGGAATGCTCTACCTCTTGAGGTCAGGATGGCCAAAACCAAATTCACATTCAAGTCCAAAATAAAGGAACTCTTGTTGGCTGAGTCGGCGAATGTACCTATCATAAGTCGCTATCTTATAGGTATATGTTGATGTATATTTGTATCTTTATATGTATCGGTGTAAGTAAGTCTATAATTTATCTCTGATTTTATTCGTAAATATGTATTGTGTATGTCTTTCGTTTATGTATTTTCTCATATTATATATTTATGTAAGTATGTATATTTATTATAAGCAATAATTCGACACTTAGTAATATATCGTTACATCATATAATACACCTACTTCTTATCTCTCTGCACCACTCTAAGGTAGACTGGTAGATTATGCCCATGGCATTAAGTCCGCCTATATGTATACGCTGTGTATATGAAGAAATAAATAAATAAAATAAAAAATAAATAATACTAACTAATATACTGCGTATGGCTTAATGTTTTAAATACACTGCTTATTGTTGTCAAAATAAAATTCTTGTTATTAGAATAACGAATAAAAACAAACATTTAATCTACGAACACAAATAATACCTAGTCTCGACCCAAAATTTCGCGGATCACACAAAGTGTAGTCTCGTGTACGAATCAAACCTAAAACACTGGGCACAGTCCTAAACAGTAAGACGATCGCATAAAGCACTATGCCTTCTATGCAGTCTGGACTTATAAAAATTACTTATAAGTTGTAATCCTAGTACTTTTTTTAGAGCTCAAACAAGTATTAATTATAATCAAATATTAGTTATGATTAGTATTCGATCTCACGATCGACCGTAAAATACCTTAACTACTTGTTTAAAATACGATTTTAACGTAATTCCTTCAAAAGGTTCATTTTCATTCCATATCTTTTCAGCAAATACATACATTTTTTCATCACACACTCCGCGTTAGTTCTCATTTAATATTCCCGAGGCTTATTAATAAAAGGAGCAAACGAATGCTGACAAAAACTGAAGTATAAATTAATAATGGATCGTTTCAGAAACTATCCCTGTAATCATTTTGGCACATAAAAATGTCCACAAATGACACCATTTAAAATAAATTATTCGGGAATTACAGTCGTTTATTCATCTATACTATGATAAAACTCAAAGAGCACTTTGTCTGAACATTGAATATTTTTGCGAAATTTCAATTGGATTGTGACATGTTATCGATATAGAACACAAAACAATTTTTTTTGGAGTTATTGTCTGTCTGTCTGTCTGTCTGTATGTTTGTTAAATCATCACGCAATAACCTGTGAACGGATTTTGATGCGGTTTTCACCAGTATATTGTCTGAAGTAGTGTTGGGTACTCAGCACATGTGCTAGCACACTTGTAGTGACTCACTTCGGTGTGGTGAGTTACTCCCTCTTTTTATTTTGACGTGCTAGCACACAGCACAGTTGGGGCACACTCGATGTTGCTTGAGTTAATATTACTTTTATGCTTTGATAAATGAGATGCAGATAAAACTTAAGTATATTTACGATATAAGTACCTACTCAAGTAATTAAACAAATCTCAAAACATATTACAGTAAGTTACTCATTTCAAGTATGTCTTATCAAACGGTGAGCCGGCGAATACCGTAAAAATGTGCCGTGTTCTGTGAGCGTGCCAATGTGTGCCGTGTCACTCACGACACACGATGCGATGTCACCTGAGTGCGGCACACTATGTGTACTCACACACTCACTGTGCTACCAATACCTCGCGGCCTCGCCTCATTCGTGCTAGCAGTGTGCTAGCACACTTCGGAAAAAGAGTGCCTCGCACGATCCTCATTTTGAAAGAGTGTGCTACCCATCACTAGTCTGAAGAACCGATTATAATCTAGGACAACAATCATTGCGCTATCACCTATTGGAGCCTAGCAGTGTCATTCAATAAATTTAATAGACTAAACATTTAGTCTTTATTTTATCAGAATCCGTTTATTCTATCAAAAGTTATCGCAATTTTAAATATACATATATCCGCAAAGGCTATTAAGTGATTCGGACTCAATTTGGGCAAAAATTTGTTGCAGCTTCTTTTTTATATTGTCAGCGCGGAATCTTAACACCGACTTTTAATTTTGCCAGTAGTGCCATCTAGGGGTATTATTTCAGCGGTACTTTTTCCGATTTGCTCACAACACACTAAATTGTTTGTATCATGATAGTGACAAACGCATAGTTTGTGTCTTTGGTTAACATTAATCTTTAGTTTATCGGAATCCGTTTATTCTATCAAAAGTAACCGCAATTTAAAATATACATACATCTACATTGGGTTATCAAATGATTCGGACTCAATTTGAGCAAAATTTTGTATTAACTTCTTTTCTCATTTTTATATTATTAGCGCTGGATCTAAAGATCACGGCTTTTAATTTTGCCAGTGGTGCCATCTAGGAGTATTATTTAAAACTATTATTTTGCACACCATTATAACAGCTTATATTACATAGTAGAGCATCGTCATAGTGTAATAAAATCTAATTAGATTTTATTACACTATGGAATAGTATACTTACTATTCGAGTGTTACTTTTTGAGTGCAAAGATTCAAATTAACTAATAGTTATGTAATCCGGCCAGATAATATTTATTAAAAGAAAGAGCTAAGAATTTAGGTGGCAGGTAGGTAAAGGTTACTACAATTCTAATACAGTAAGTAAGAAACTTATATATGAGTGTGAGTTTCATCAACCGATCATTATGTTATTTACATTACCTTTCAAGGCCACAGAAAGGGATACCTATTTAAAGGATACCGACTTCCACGCGGGCGAAGCCGCGGGCACAGCTATACTACCTTTAATAAAACTCAAAGAGCACTTTGTCTATACATTGAATATTTTTGCGAAATTTCAATTGGATTGTGACATGTTATCGATATAGAACACAAAACAATGTTTTTTGGAATTATTGTCTGTCTTTCTGTCTGTCTGTATGTTTGTTAAATCATCACGCAATAACCAGTGAACGGATTTTGATGCGGTTTTCACCAATTTATTACCTGAAGACCCGATTACAATCTTGGATAATAATCATCACGCTATCACCTATGGGAGCCTAGCAGTGTCATTCAATAAATTTAATAGACTTGAATTCAAGTACTTGTATATATTTTGTGGCAACACACTAAATTGTTTGTATCGAGATAATGACAAACGCATAGTTTGTGTCTTTGGTTAACATTTAGTCTTTAGTTTATCAGAATCCGTTTATTCTATCAAAAGTTATCGCATCGCAATTTAAAATATACATATATCCGCAATGGTTATCAAGTGCTTCGGACTCAATTTGGGCAAAAGAAATCATAACTTCTTTTCTAATATTTATATTGTCAGCGCTGGATCTTAACACCGACTTTTAATTTTGCCAGTGGTGCCATCTGGTATTACTTAAAATTTTAATTTTAGCGGTACTTTTGCCCCTAGATGGCACCTCTGGCAAAATTAAAAGTCGGTGTTAAGATCCAGCGCTGACAATATAAATGTTAGTGAAGAAGTCAATCGAGTTTTTGCCCAAATTGAGTTCGAAGCACTTAAGAACCAATGCGGATATATGTATAATTTAACTGCAATTTCCGGTTAGTGTCTGTTTTGCAATGACAGTAAATAAAGCTCAAGGGCAGACGCTAAAAATTGCTGGCGTGGATCTTATGAGAGTTTCTCGCATGGTCAACTTTACGTGGACCTTTCCCGAGTAAGCGACTCAAGCAAACTGTTTTTCCTCGCTTCGGACAACGTCACATAAAATGTTGTGTACACAGAGGCGTTTTAGATGTAGATAAAATTATCACGAGTTCACTTAACTAACGAAAGACAGTGCGCTGCAAATAGTTGTTGGAGTCGTTTACGGTTTCCATATAAAATGGAAGCGGTTTGCCTTAACGGCGGGCGCGACGCGTCGGATTACAACTGGTCGGTAGAGTAGAATATTTTTTATTGCACACCATTACAGCTTATATTACATAGTAGAGCATCGTAGACTTAGGAACTATTCAAGTGTTACTTTTTGAGTGCAAAGATACAAATTAACTAATAATTATGTACCTAATCCGGCCAAATAGTAGGTAGGTATTTATTAAAAGAAAGAGCTAGGTAAGAGTTTAGGTGGCAGGCACCTACAGCTTATTACTTTTCTAATACAGTAAGTAAGAAACTTATGAGTGAGGTTCATCAACCAATCATTATGTTATTTTACATTATCAAGGCCACAGAAAGGGATACTTAAAGGATACCGACTTCCACGCGGGCGAAGCCGCGGGCACAGCTAGTGATTTAATAATGCTGGGAAATCCCGGTCATAATGAAGACGGTATGGATCGATTGACAAGGTCAAGCTTGTTCGTCAGCGTTTTGTTTATAGATGACAGATAAAGGAAGGTAAACTTATCCAATTTACGCCCCTGGGAAAACGTAAAGTCGGTACCGAGTTTTGTAAACGTCTATTACAGTTAGTATGAGGAGTCCTCAAATATAAGTCAGTTGTTTACTCGCGCAAGGAAAGACGGCAGTTGCTTTGAAATAAGTCGTTTTGAAGCTGTTTGCACTATAAAACAGACCCTGAGATCCAGCGGCTTTGATGAAATCGGGATAGTGATTATAAAATTATCATCATCATCCTAGCACGAATAACAGCCATGTGTTTGAGTTACCGCGTGTATGTAGCTGACTACTTCAATGTGACCTTCAATATTAGTGTCTCGCCACATCTGCGGAACATACATATGTATGTCGCCGAACGTTCCATTGAATACGCGTGCGCCGTGCAGTGTTTTTAAAGCTGAAATTACATCGCGTTCGACGTGTCGGACGCCTAATGTATACGCTATGAAAATCCACCGTGTCTGCTTCAAATAAGACTGAATCATCTTGTAGACGATAAGAATAATATTAGAATAAATACTTTTACTTAGCGCGATGTGTGTAGAGACGACACGAATTCTAGCGACGACTCATCATCATCATCCTCTTAGCGTTATCCCAGTTTCAATCTAGGGTCCGCTTACTAGTCTAAGCGGATTGGGCTGAATATTAGCTTTTTCACAGAGCGATTGCCTGTCTGACCTCTGCAACCATAAATCATAAATCATTTATTTGCATGAAAATGGGTGTACAAAAGATGTTACAGTTTCGTTGAGTCCATTTATCTATATTCAACCTCATCAGATGTGCAAATTAAAAAATACTGTTTTATCTTTAAGTAAGGAAGTTATAGATTTAAATAGCCCCATTAAAATAGCAACCTTACCCAATATATTGTTACGGACGGGGTAATGGGATTGGACGGAAACACCGAGTAGCACTGATGACACTTTATTCGACTTGACACACGACACGCCGTTTAATTCCGACGCAGACAGCACCAACACTAGCGTCTTTTGCACTGCACTTTTCACTGCACTTCACTGCACTTTACTGCACTATACTTTCACTTCACTTTTTTACTACTTCTTCTTTCTTCCTTTACTTCTTCCTTTTCTTCTTCACTTTACCACTTTTCAACTTAAACTGGCGCTTAGCGCGTCTACACCGCCTTATATACCCCTAAGAATGTTCTAGATCTACTAATTTCGATTGTCTTTTCGTTATTCAATTGTTTTTCCATCTCCTGTCTCTTTTTAACCTTTCCATTCCTTCTTGAAGTTTCTAGAATTTTCTAATCTTTATTCGAAATATTTAAATTTGTGTTTCCATCTCCTGTCTCTTTTTAACCTTTCCATTCCTACCTGAAGTTTCTAGAATTTTCTAATTTTTACTCGAAATATTTAATATTTAAATAATCTTTTAAATATTTGCCAAATATTCATAAACATTTTCCAAATTTTATAAAAACCATAATCCACATAACAGTTATGACTCGGATTTGAACCCACGCCTTCAGAACGTGAACGGAATGTGTTATCCGCACGGCCATCGCCTTGTTGTCAATGACTGGTGAATTTGGCGAACACTTGACAGAGTGTATACGTCATCGAACTAAAAACTCATTTCCAAATAATAAAATAGTCTTCAAACCTCTTTGCTAATAAATTATTGTGTTTGATGACCGGATAGTTTGTCGTGTAGACGTCAGAAGACCTTGGCAACGGTAGTAATGACAGCTTGGCATGACACCGGCCGTCACACTACCCCCTCTCTAAGACATGCTCGTCCCGAGTATTGTTGGATCCATGATATACCGCTATCCTATCCACATGAACGATCTTCAGTGGACTTCTAGGTGTCTTTCGAATTCTGTAGGTTACATCGTTAATTTTCTTTATTACAGTATATGGTCCTTCCCAGCTTGGCTGTAATTTGGGAGATTTTCCCTTACATCAGACCGGATTATGAAGCTACACCAAAGTTCCCTCTTCGAATTATCTTGCATTTGCGCGTCTGTCATATCGGGTCTTCATTCTTACTCCCGCTTGTAAATTCTCTTGTCTAACGTGTTCATGAATTTCTTCGAGCTTTCTCCTTAATTCACATGCATAATCGGTAACACAGCTAGGTGTCCCCGGTGGACATCCAGCAAGAAGGTCTAGTGGAAGTCGTAGCTCCCTTCCTAAATTTGTTCGCGCCGGGGTAGTTGCCGTACTTTCATGTACTGCGGCTCTGTAAGCCAGAACAAATAGTGGGATATATTCGTCCCAGTTTCTCTGATGGCTATCGACTACTTTAGCAAGATGGCGCTCCAAAGTCTGGTTAAATCTCTCCACCATTCCATCCGATTGAGGGTGATACGGAGTTGTTCTAGTCTTGTGGATCCCCATCATCTTGCAGATTTCTTGAAAGAGTTGAGATTCAAAGTTTCTCCCTTGGTCGCTGTGGATTTCTAACGGTAAACCATATCGACAAAATACTTCATTTATTAATTTTGTCGCAACTGTAATTGCTTCCTGATTGGGGACTGCAAAAGCTTCTGGCCATCTCGTGAAATAATCCATTACCACCAGAATGTAGCGATTACCACTTTTTGTCAAAGGAAATGGTCCAGCTATATCCACAGCAACACGTTCCCAAGGAGCTCCCACAGTGTACAGTTTTAGTGCTCCGTGGCTCCGAGTTTGCGGCCCTTTAACTGAAGAACATTTAACGCATTTTCTGCACCAGTCTTCAACGTCTTCCCTACAGTGCAGCCAATAAAAACGTTGACGAATCTTCAGTAAGGTTCTTCGCACTCCAAGATGTCCGCCAGATGGGCCGTCATGACAAACTTGCAAAACTTCAGGAATCATTGATTTTGGCACTATTGTTTGAAGATAACTGTCTCTTACAGAAGCACTTTCCCATTTTCGACAAAGTAGTCCATCTTGTATTATTAGGCTGTTCCATTGCGCCCAATAGTTTTTCGTGACGGTACCAGTATCAGCTACCTCACTCCATTCTGGCCGAAGAGAGTTATTCTTTAGCCGCTCCAGTATCGGTTTCAAATCTTTATCTTCTTCCTGCGATTTAATAATGAACTCCTTGTTCCATCGCCCGTCGATAGTATCCGTTCTAATAACCTTGACGGCAGCTTCTTCTTTTCCTTCTTGTCGCACGCAATGCTTGCAATTCTTATCACAGGGACGCACTGTGTTTCGTCTAGAACACGCTGGCTGGACAAAAGTCATTGTCTAATTACCTGAAATTTATTACCTGAGCCTTTTACCAGATACCCAGGTGCCCCAATTCTGAGATTTTTTTTGGACATGTGTCAACTACTGATAAGGTAATGAGGTTAGTATATAAGGAAAGGGTAAGAAAACCACTTCTTAATTGCATTTTTGCGTGTACGGAAGTAACATCCTATGTCAGTGAGTTTAAGTTTTTTCAAAAGTATTAGTGATGGATCTTCAAGTTAAAGGTATGTTCTTTTTATTTCTAATAAGAAAATAGGTAAACATTTCCCCATTTTTTTTAAATAGCTCGAGTTTAAAGAAGTTTGTCAAATTTTGATGATTTTCTGAATTCATTGGACTAGAAACTACTTGTACCCTCTTGTACCCGGGCTGGATTTTATATATAGCATAGCCATATCTGTTAGCTTTTAAATTTTAGTCATCTTAGCCTGCACACTTGAGTACAACTTTGTCATTTTGTCTGTTTTCTAGAATACGAATTCTCAGTCTCGAAAATGGAGTTTTTTGATGAATGGCAGAAACATGCTAAAGAGAACCGCAACAGTAGACTGTATGAGTTTATAGTGATGAAACATGATCTTGTTAATATCACGGAAGCATCTGAGCGGGAAATTAAAATGACAATTGGAAGATTGTCATCCAAATACACAGAAAAATGGGAAAAATGTGGGAAATGCCGTAATCGCTTCCTGACTAAGAATTCTGAGTGGTTGTCTGGGGATTTTACATTCAAAGCATCTGTCCACCTCTCAACACCATCATCAAGTAAGAGTTCAATTCGTGGACGTCCATCAATAGATTTTCCTGAAGCAAGTGAAAAAACGAAAAGGAGACGCGTGGAGGACCTACTACACACGCGAGATGTAAACCAGCTAGTAGCCGCTGCTGAAATATCGGCACGATTATCCGGACATCGGAATTTGGCTACTGTGATTAAAGAAGCAAGCCATAGTCCGGAAAAGTGCCAAGAAATGAAAAGATATGTGGGTGAAAAGGTACGCGAACAACCAAGATGTTTGTCCAAAGAGGAGGCTTTGGCATATTATGTGGATGCCAAATCCACGAGCCACTCTTATAAAAAAACGAGGAAATGGAGCATCAAGGCAGGACACCAGGTATTCCCATCATTTTATAGTGTTAGGCAGGCAAAAATTGAATGCTACCCTCCCGAGAAATTAAACTTCAGGCGGTTTTAAATAAAACAGCTGAACGTCTAATTTGTGCACAGCGTGAAGTTTTAAAATCTGTAGATTCTGGCTCGTCACTCTCCCTTGTTAGCAAGTGGGGGTGTGATGGAAGTTCCGGTCGCTATGACCGGAAAAATTCTCAAACAGTGAAGACACAGATGAGTTTTTGTTTATGTTCTCATTCGTGCCACTTTAGTTACGTGACAATAGTGGTAGAGTTGCTTGGCAGAATCCTCGACCATCTTCTACCATGTATTGTCGACCGATTAAGTTTATTTTCTCCAAAGAAACAACAGATTTTACTGTAATAGAAACCAATAAGATTTTGGAGGAAATAAACCAATTGGTGCCAACAATAGGTAATATAGATGGTAAAGAGATATCGGTCAAACACGAATTACTGTTCACGATGATTGATGGTAAAGTGTGCAACGCTATGACTGAAACTTCGTCAGCACTTAAATGTTACATTTGTGGAGCTACTCCTAAATTTATGAATGATGAGTCTAGGGAATTTGTTGTAAATAAGGAAACTCTTGGTTTTGGTATATCTCCCCTTCACGCTTGGATCCGGTCTTTTGAATGTTTGCTTCACATAAGCTATCGTCTTGAAGTTAAGAAATGGCAACTTCGAGGTCAAAGTGACAAAGAAAATGTGAAGCAACGTTCGGCTCGTATCCAAGAAAGGTTTAAGGTTGAAATGGGTTTAATTGTAGATAAACCAAAACCAGGATTTAGTAATACGAATGATGGGAATACTGCTCGTCGGTTTTTTGAGAATCCTGAACAGGCTTCAGATATTACAGGTGTAGATGTGACACTAATTAAGAACTTTGGCACTATCCTTAGAACTTTAGCTTCGGGTTACGATATTGATGTTGTTAAATTTAATTCTTTTACACAGGACACAAAAAAATTGTATCTTAGTCTCTATTCGTGGTATAAAATGCCTGTTACTGTGCACAAAATTCTTGTGCACAGTGTAGAAATTGTGAGATCGGCTCTTTTACCTATTGGGCAGCTTTCTGAAGAAGCTCAGGAAGCACGTAATAAGGATAATAGGAGGTTCCGGGAGCACAATACTTGAAAATATTCACGTATTGCCACGAATAGGGATTTACTTAATATGTTGCTAATTACATCTGATCCTGTAATAAATGGCCTTAGGGAAGTGCCGAAAAAACCGACGAGTAAACTTCCTTCTGAGGTTTTAGAATTAATTATACCCCCTCCTGTAAATGTAAGGTCTAGTGTAAGTCATTGTAGTTTTCATCAAAATATGTCAGATTATATGGTAGATGATTCTTCAGAAGAAGAATTTAGTGATGCAGAATAAATAGAAGTTGTAAATAATATTTTACTAATGTTTTTTTAAGCTGTGTACCTTATCTAACTTTATTATTAGTTGTCAACATATTGTTTTTTAACTGCATATTTTTTAAGTAAAAAGTATTGTTATTGAGTAGGTAGTAATAATGCCCTATTATGTAATTAGAAGCCAAGTCCTTAGTAGCACAATATTTTATGACTATTGTTATTTTTTTTCATTGTTATTTTTTACCTGTCTGACAATAAAAGATTAATCGCTATTATATTTTTTTTTTGTTGGCACACGTGACCCTACCTCCTGTTTTTTGGTGTTATACGCGCTAATACCCCATTAGAATATCATTATAAAGCCGTACGAACTAAAAAACCTCAATAAATAATTTTGTCCAGCTAGCGTGTTCTAGACGAACCACAGTGCGACTGCCGTTTGACCTACGCAACCCAAAGGGATAGCGGTACTACATGGTTTAGAACAATAACAACAGTTATTTAAGGGTACTGACGCCGCGTAGCGACTGTCAACAACTGTTCACGAGAGCCAAGAGTGATGGTTTAACATGCTCGCCGAGGCACGAGGCGAGCGATAATTAACAATTAAATACCAAATAACTCCGAAAAGTCAGTAGCGCGCGCGGTGGTTTCGAACTCCCCGCACGGCAGTCTGTTGGTATATCCTACTGTCTACTGGCTATCGTTGCCTGCTTTTTGGTTATTTAAGTTTTTTTAGTTAAATCATGATGGGTAAGCTGTCCTCATTAGATTTAATAACATACGGCAATGAATTGTCATAATAAAATTAGTACAATTAGAGGAAAATAATATTCTTCAAACATCCTCAAATCAAGGTGAACAAATACTTTTGAGCGGTAGTGTATGTCTAAATAACTGTGAATCGCACAAGTAATTAGTTTATTTAAATCCTGCTAAACAATAAACAAAAAATAAAATGTAACACAAATTAAATCACCGATTGTAAAATATTATTTCGTTTTTTTTGTAATTTGACCCATGTACCTAACAGTTTTGGTGTAAAATTAGGAACAAAATCACATTCATCTTTGGGGTAATGATCATACATAAAAAAAACGCAATAAAGGCACCAAAACATGGAAAGTTCAAGAAAATAAATCAAATTTTCAGGTTCATTAATGTCAGCAACAATAAGCGACGGTCGATGGTGAAAATAAATAGTAATGTTATTAAAATTGATGCAGTGGGATCTTAAAATAAAATGGGTTTCATCTCAAGGCTATCTAAGGTTGTTCGTCAAAATATGATTAAATAAACTTTTGTTTAAAAAACGTGTCGACATAAATAACCTCCATTTTAGAATCAAATCAAAATTTAACATCACAATGTCAGCAATAGTTACGAATTGACGAGCTCTCTATTAAGCTGAACTATTTTATATATCACAATAGTGACGAATACACTCCAGACGTGAATTGATTTGATGAAAACAATAATTTAGGGGTTTTCCAAGGCAGCGGCACAATACCATATATATGCATTATTGCGTGTTTAATAAAGTTATTAAGTATTTTTTTATAAATTAACTCCCTTGAAGTTCCAGTAGAGGCAACGAAGAATTGAGACCTATGAATATAAAATAAGATGCGTGTGATATAAAAACATGAGAAATACGGCTTAGTAAGGTAAAAAAAATGAATTTTACAAAATACAGATCTTATATACGGGTATAGGTAATCCTTAGGTATTCTGTTTCTTTTCATTTCGATTGTTTTTCCAGACATTTCGCTTAAAAAGTTAGACGCTACATCACATATCAACTGAAAAGGTGTAAATACTTACTCACAAATAGTGAATAAAATAACCGATAAATAGAATCCTGCAAATTCAGATCTATTGTGTGCACGAAGTGGCAACGTAGCATTGAGAGCTTTCGTTGGACGTCACATACGGCTAGCAATGAACGTATAGAATAAAGACGAAAGCGCCACTAGTTTTTGCGACGAAAATCAACGGAACTACGAATATATTCTGTGCAGCAAGATTGGAAGAAAAATGACGTCCAATTTATTTTTCATATTTTGACTTTTCTAGTATCAGGGGGACATTTCGCAAGCATTGCACGTAGTCTCCTATTTGACGTCCGATATACGGACGACTCAAGCAGGTGGACGCCACATTAGATGCAAAAATGGCCATAGTGGACGTACAATAGATTACGGGATATATATATATATATATATATATATATATATATATATTATATATATATATATATATATATATATATATATATATATATATATATATACCCATATGTACTTTAAAAAGCAAGTGTCATATTATATTAACATCAAAGGTAGTTGATATTACATAAATTTTTTTTCAAATTGTTTTTTATCCTGGCGGCTAAAACGTACGCATGGCCTGAAAACAAAAACGAAAATAGTAGTATAAATATACAGGTTTAAAAAAATCAGGTGTGACATATGGAAGCGTGCCTTGTCAGTTTTATTCAGTACACAGCTAGAATATAATAACTATAATTTTGACTTAAACTAGAACAAGTTCACAAAGTTTCTTAGTTAGTTTCAGCTGAACTAGGTAATGTAAATTCTAATTAATACACTGTAATTTAAATAGTAAAAAATTCCTTTAAAATAAAGAAAAAAAACGTACTTGCACTAAAAAACAATACAATTTATTTCAAACAATAAAATCATTACAAATGTGTTGCATAGAATTGGGTCTCGCAGTGGATACTCCTTTGCTGGTCAGAACTCCCCGTAAGGCGCCAAACTGTTCTTGAAATTGAATTCAACTTTGAGTGGTCGAGAGAACCGATATTATGGCTTTTTACCATCATTCGTAAAAAGTACCACGTCCTCACTCAATATCGACATAAAATAACAAAAGTTTCAACAGTTAGCCAATTTTCGTATTTGACTGGCACTATCGTCGAATTTTCACCGAATCGAGATTAATTATGAATTGACTTACAATCGGTATTCTGCTACGCTTAATAGCATTAACTTTTATGTGGAACTTCAGTTTAACGTTTTAGAATACTCCAGCAATTTTAATTTGAAGTATTATCATCATAATGCTGTTTATACTTTGTTTAAGTTTCGATATGATCTCAGTGTCATTGAAGGCTCGTTGAAATAAAGAAAATAACAATAAGGCCTCATCGAAGTGTGGATATTTTATAAATTGTAGTACACTACAAAATGTCTATTTTTGACATATTTTTTATAACTGTAATATGTGCCTATGTACACAGTTGTGCAATAAATAGATCTATATCTTTATCTTTTATCTTTATGACATTCGTACTTAATGTTATAATTGCAAAAATATGTTTCTTTCTTTGCCTATCACGTCGCAATAAAGTATATTATAACGATATTATTTTGTGCGTGGGAGATATTTAGGAGGCTGGACACTGACATAGGCCACTTTTCACCGCGAAAACCGACTCCCGCGGGTAAATTCTGTTCATGATAATATATCCACTACCTAATTCTTCAGAAATTATTATAACAGCTATAAATAGACCTTATGTTTAATTCACACCGAAGAAATCCCGACGGAAGCTTTCGTATTCGAAGCAGTGAAATGCATGTCTCAAAATTCTGAAACTAGTGTAAACCATAGCAGTCTGTGCTTCACGGTAGAATATGAGAAAGGGTAGGACACAATACGGAAAATAATAGAGTATTGTATACAATAGTATTGAACACTTTAAAACCCTAGCGATCATAACGTGACTTGACTATTACATAACCGGAATAACGCTGGAATTATGAAGGTGATGAAGTTTATAATACTAGTTTCTCAAATTTCTGTTATGTTATGATGCACTGAACAACACAAATTAAACCGACGTATTCTCAAGTAGCTGTGCCACCGCTGGCGTTTAGCGTGAGCGAGTTATGCGCGCAACCTAAAAGGGAGTCGGGGACCAAAATCAAATCAAAATCAAAATCATTTATTCATCTTGGTCACAAGGTGACGCTTATGAACGTCAATTTTAAAATTAAATTACTTAATGCTTCTACATTTACATTTACTGCCTCGTTCGCAAAGCAATAGGTAGAGCCACGAGAAAGAACGGGCAATAAAACTCGAGGCCACTCTTTTAAATCGCCAATATTATGGTACATATTTTCATTTTTGTAAGGAGCTGCAACTGTTACACATTGTACTAAATTACTTGTAAATAGTAATTAGTTACAGACATAATACTTAAGCAATTAATGTAGTTACTAAATGATGTGTTTTAGTTAGCCTTCCAATGCGAATATTGTGTAACAGGAGCATCCACTTACGACTTGTAATGTATACAACTCGTGACCATGTTCAGAACTATGGTGGAAATGTATGTTACAGAAGTGACGGTATATGAATACACAAAATTACAAAAACTTTAGTTCACAGACCATGATAACGAGTTATCTTCATCTTACAGTACAGTAAATTTAAAAAAAAAATAGTGGAACAACAATGCAAATGTAGATGTAGTAAGTAGAATGACCCAATTATGATAAACGAATAATAATTTAAAAGAACTAGAAATGTTATATAATGATAAACTGAAAAATGCTAAGTATCTATATAAATTCTAAATAAGTAGTAGATCATGAGTTGTCTAGTGTAAGTGACCATCTATCCTTGTCACTGAAATAATCATTAATAGTATAATAACCTTTCTTAATAAGGCAGTCTTTTATTTTAGCTTTAAATGTACTAAATGGTAATTCTAAAAGACTAATTGGTATTTTATTGTATATACGAATACCTAGCCCTACAAAAGAATTATTAACTTTATGTAAACGATGATAAGGGGCATATAACCTATGCTTGTTTCGAGTATTTATATTATGTATATTGCTTTTTGAGGTAAATAAACTTGTATTTTGCCTAATGTACAAAATATTAGCAAATAAAAATTGCGAAGCTACTGTAAGAATTCCTATAGACTTAAAGCGTTCCCTAAGAGTATCTTTTGCACCTAACATGTATATTGCTCGTACCGCTCGTTTCTGTAGAACGAAGATATTCTGAATATCCGCTGCTTTGCCCCATAACAAAATACCGTAGGACATAACACTGTGAAAATAGCTAAAATATACTAAACGAGCCGTGTTGATGTCAGTAAGTTGCCTAACTTTTCTGACGGCATACGCAGCAGAGCTGAGCTTTCCTGCTAGACATGCTATATGTGCACCCCATTGTAACTTTTTATCTAATGTAATACCTAAGAACACTGTAGAGTCTACTGTGTCAAGTTCCTCCCTATCTAGCATAATATTAGGTCCCAGTTGTCTAACGTTAGGTAAAGCAAATTTAACGCATTTAGTTTTCCTAGAATTAAGTACTAGGTTGTTTGCTGTAAACCATCGTGTAACTTGTAATAGTGCATTATTTACATCATCAAATTGATTTCTATTCCTATCTACTTTAAAAATAAGTGACGTATCATCTGCAAAAAGTACGACATCACAGATGTTTTTTAAATAAAAAGGTAAGTCATTAATATATACTAGAAATAGAAAAGGACCTAAAATGGAGCCTTGTGGAACGCCTAGCTGAATAGGTAATTTAGAGGATGTAGTCCCATTTACATCGACACACTGAAATGTTTGCCGCAGGTACGAATCGACAACACTAAGTGCGGTTTTCTCTACGCCGTAGTGGCGGAGCTTACGCAGTAGTGTGTCGTGCTGAACGCAGTCAAATGCTTTAGATAGGTCACAGAACACTCCAATAGCATTCTTTGATGACTCCCAAGCACTATAAACGTGTTTTATGAGAGCAACACCCGCATCAGTAGTGGATCTACCTTTAGTAAACCCGTATTGATCTTTGTGAAGCAGACTATTTAAATTGAAGTGGCTTAATAGCTGCTTTAAAAGAATCTTTTCAAATATTTTACTAAATGCCGGCAAGATAGATATGGGCCTAAAATTATTAATTTCATTTTTACTGCCAGATTTGAATAAGGGTATAATTTTACTTAATTTCATCAAATCCGGAAATACGCCTAGGTCAAAGCATTGATTAAAAATTATAGATAGGTAAGGCGCAACAGTCTCAACTTTAGTACCTAAAATTTTAATTGAAATGCCCCAAAAGTCGCCGGTATTTTTAATATTAATTGAATTATATGCGATCAATATATCTTGCGGGGTAACGTGCTCGAATCTAAACACGCTCTTGCATTCAGGTACACTGCTAAGCAAAAAATGTCCAGCGTCTAAAGATGATGATTGTAAAGAGCTAGTAGTTGTTAAAGGTATGCTCGCAAAGAAACTATTGAACATATGCGCTACTTGAGTTTTGTTAGTGACTAATAAATTGTTTTCTTTTAGTTCAAATTGGTTTTCCCGTGGTCGAGCTCTTCCTGTTTCATTATTTATAATGCTCCACGTTTCTTTAATTATATTTGATGAATGCTTAATTTTACTACTAATAAATTTAGATTTTGCCATAATACAAACTTGTTTAAAAATTTTTGAGTACTTTTTTACATAATCTCGAAAAGGTGTGTCAAATCTATGTTGTTTCATACCATATAATTCAAATAACTTGGCTCTACTTTTGTATATACCTATAGTGGCCCACTGGTTAAAAGATCCCATAGTACCCTTTAGTGTGACAGTTTTACTCTTAAAAGTATTTTGAAATTCATTATTTACTAGTCCAAAACCGGCGAGCAACGATTGTATAATTCTCATAGTTTTGTTGCTGGGTGTTTTGGGTCAACCCAATCAATTGTCCATTACGACGACTACTTGCATCACTCGCTCAGGGTTATAAGTATAATACTGCGTAAAATGCACGCGAACCTACGTTTTCCAATCGAGCACCGCTGAGCGAGCATATTTCGATATCTCTGTTTTCACTCAGCGAGAACCTAGTATCGCCAGACCTTGACCGAGGAATGAAAATTCAGTGATTGACTAGTAATACATACATATATGCATCCCTTTTCTTACCGTAGATATTTATCTGAACGTATCTTGAAGAAAAGGTCATAGTTACTCGCTTCCTCGCAGGCGATGAGACAACTGCCTAAATAATAATACATACATAACTTTTAGTTCTCTTAGTAAAGTTGAGGTTATAATAACATAGGGATATTTTGACAGTATCTAATTCACTAATTGTTATCGTTAAATTATGATATTATCAGGTGGATTCCAAAGTTAACGCAAACTTTAATATCGCAAACTTTAATAGCGTAAGCTCTTGTTATATTATTCAATGACTAGACAATTGTGTAATACGCATCACAATCGTTCAAGCAGAGCTTGGAGTTTCCCGAATTGAATTTCTGTGAACTCTACTTCCACAATTTGCAAACTAATTTGCTATATCAAATATAAAATTGGCCGTGCTATTAGGTCCTAGACATTCGTCGATGAATACACTTTAACTCCTTTTACATATATTAAAAAAAAACTTGTGAAGTACAAAATGTAACAGATTGTGTATAATAACAGATCCAAATCTAAAAGAAAATTCCCTTATAAACGAACAAAACGAAAACGATCTATCCGATAATCCATTTTTTAGTCAGTATACTACAGTCATAGTCATCGAAACTACGTGTATGTATTATTCGTCAAAGATAATCCCAACAAAGAAAAACGAAATCTAAACAATATAGAAGCCTCTTCAACAAAGGCATGGGCTCAAACATTTCCACAAAAAGCTTCCTCGCTACTCTCATAATTACAATCACGTGCTTCTCAAATATGATCTCGCAATGTATCCCTCTTTCAAGCCTCTAAAGTCACTCTCACACCGCCCTCAGTCGACTAAAGCTCATTATGAAAAAGGGTAAGGCCGGGGTGTCACTTAGAAACATTTGCTGCGTAATATTTTATAAGTTGACCATAAGATAAACCTACTTTACAATCCAGACAACACACACGCGTTTTGATTTAATAAAAAAATGTGCTTAGTTTTGTTCATAGTAACATAACTACTACTAACACCATATAGTCCGAGAGCCGTAGAAGAGCGACCTTCACCGATCTGGTTATTGGCTGAAAAGTATTTTATATCAAATTTTGCATGTCAAAATATATATCGCGAATTGGTAAGCAAAAAAAATCCGGTCCAGACTAGGAAAAGAAGAAAAAAAATGTATTTGGGTTTTCATTTAACATTGCATATACGCGTTTAATAAATAAATTTTGTATTAACCGAATGTATGAACCCTAAAGGGTACGTTTACATAGGGTTGTCAATTTTTCCTGGCGTATTTGGTAGGGTTGCCAGGTATCAATACTTCGACTGTTAAGTAGATACTAGTTATATTTATCAATTATTTAATAAACAAATGTTATATTAAAATGACCGCTACTCCACTGCGAACACGATGATATTGGGTTGCCCAAGAAAAACCTATCAGGAAAAGCAGTTGGCATTTTTTTTAGCCTAGACCGGATTTTTTTTACCAACCCATTTGCGATATATTTTTTAACATGCAAAATTTGATATGAAATACTTTTCATCCAATAAGCAGATCGGTGAAGGTTACTCTTCTACGGATCTTAGACTAATATAAATCCTTTCAAAGTAGGTTCCGTGATATGTCCTTAAGGCGCTGTTATACCTCAGAAGCCGTGAAACACCTCATTTTTCGTCGCGCATCTAGCCATAACGGTACATATTACAAACTAGCAAAAAATAGAGCTTATAGTCAAAAGTCTGAACAAAAGACTTTTGAAAGAATTTTTCATGTATGTAAAATAGAATCACGGTAAAAAAATCACAAAATCGAGGCAGAAAATAATCTTTCGTCTCACTGTTTGCAATATTTTGATCGTAAGCTGTCATATTTTTTTTGATAATATTGTAGGAAATCTAATGAACTAAAGAATTACCCTATTTATTTTCATATTATACGTGTATATTTTGTAAAATTAAATAAAATCTGCCAAACGTCTATGATTTTGACGCTGGGTAGATCCCATCAATATCAAACGCTTCAGCAATTTAAACCTTATTAGCATAAGCGGTGTACTGAGTGTCAGTTGCTAGTTTACGCCCCGCCCAGACCTCATCATTCGGCTATGAGCCCTGTGAGAGATAGGTCATGTCGCTTGCGTCTCCGCTGCACGAAATTTTACGTAAACCTGTTTGTTATTATAATACGCCGATTTGAGTTCGTAATTTCATGTTTTATGTTATAGACTGAATACTTTGAATCAAATAGGCTTTTCATGTAACTATGGGCACATATAATTAGGACCTAAGTTTATACTCTTGTTGCGTTTAATGTGTTATTGTTTCTGTGCTTATAAATATATAATTAGAAGAATAAAAATGGGCAATTAGAGAAATTAAGGATTATTTTAGATTCTACGAAGGATTTGTACAAGAAAGCGTCGTAATAAAATAGAAATTCATCCATGGCCAAGTGATTATGAAATATGTAACATTTTTACACAAATTATTTTCATAAGAGTCTTTTATGACTAACTATGTTAATTATATATTATCGATTATGCATAATATAATTATATAAATTATTCTCACAATACATAGCTGCCACAGTTTTAAATTTTTGAAAGAGTAATAACATAAAATCGAATCATTTTATGTACCTATATTTCAAATTCATTAGCTTGTCAGAGCGCCTGGAGCGCTAAGATGCCGCCACGGCGAACAATAATGATGACAGCGCTAATATGGCGCTCCGCAATTCGCACACAAGCGGTAACGAATGTTGTATTATTGTGTTTTGAACATAAACCTTTTTAGGTACATCGGGTAAAACTTTGATTATTCATAAACTATTAGGTATGTCTCAGTACATCTAATATCTTTTAAATTTCTAAAATCAATCATTTATAAGTAAGAAGGTGACTTCTCTGTTTGCTATAACACAAGATATAGTATTTTTTTTAATAATAAAGTAGGTAACTAATTATCATTATTGTAATTACAGTGAAGTTAAAGATAACAGTTCTGCAACGTCTTACACACATTTGACTTCAGTCATTCCTAACACGATCTCTTCAAGAGCTAGCCAAGAAATGCCAAACAATTTTTTTAACAAATTTGACTCAAATTCCGTAGTGATAAGCAAAAATTACAAGAGGGATAGCAGTGACTGGTTCGAATTGCATAAGAATATGTTGACAGATTGAAATTTTGGTATAGTGGTAAAAAGAAGAGATAACAGCAGTAAAGCCAACTTAGTAAAAAATATTTTGTACAAATAAAATATTTGCAATGTAAAATCAGTTGCGCATGGAATCTAAAATTAACAACTGGCTTTGCAACAACTGGCGAAGCAAGAAAATGTAACAATCGAGCCTTGTGGATTATTCGATTATTGGTGCCACGCCAGATGGATTAACAGGTCCAAACACGATTGTGGAAATTTAATGTTCTAAAGTTGCCTATAAGAATGGCCTGGAGAATAGTATAAGAGCAAATAAAATACAAATATGGAAACATGATAAAAAAGTGAACTGACTAGTCTAAACAAATATTGTAATTGTTATTACCAAATTCCGGGGCAACGCCACGTTACACGCAAACAAAAGTGTTTATTTGCTGTGTGGAGTGGCGAAAGTATACTTAAAATAGAAATTATAGAAAGAGATGATGTTTTATGGGAGAAGCTTGTGGCGTTTTATATAAATTGGCAGTTGCCTGAAATTGTTGATTCTCGTCAAGCTCAAGGGATGGCATTGCGAGATCACGGAGAGAAAAATGTTTCATCAGTGCTTGAAATTTCTACAATACCAAGCCGTAAAAGGGAAGTAAATGAAACTGTGCCTCGTGAACAACAGCAAATAATAAGTCTTATCATCTCACACACTGCCTTTAACAATCGATGAGAATAAAGAAAACCTGCGGTTGTAGCAGACAGCTAACTTTTGATGAGCTGTAAACTCTGTATTTCGTTAATAAATTATAAATGAATATAAATAAATATCTTTTAATATTTATTTTCTTTGAAACAACACATATTTGAAGCGAAAGAATTTTTTTATATTTTTCCATACAAACATGTATGACGAGAGCTAACGAAAAAGCAGTAAATCAAATTCTAATTCTATAATTTTCTAAGCGACATAGCAGTATCTCATGAATAAGGTATATCCACATATATTTTTGATGTTTCATCTATTTTGAAAAATAATAATGGGATTGGGTTTCGAAACGAGTCGCCTGAATTTGAGGGTATTGGTAGTGTAGGGGGCTTAAGGTAGTTCGTTTTAATCCCCAAAAGTAATTTTGGCTGCCGGAGTTGCGTCTAAATATTTTTAAACAATTTCCAAGATTTCATAAATACTTCGGCAATTATGCAAAACGGAACATAGTTTTTATACTTTAGTACAGTTTTACAAATGTAATTTTTAGGTTTTATGTGAAAAACGTGAAACGAAACGCAAAACTGCCATCTTGGAATGATCATATTGACAGCTAATGTCAAATTTGTGCGTCATTACTTTCGAGTGCCTTGGGTTAGGTGCGACTGTAATAAGTAAATAAATAGGTTATGTTAGGTTCTCTTTTGACCCTTAATCCGAAAATAGGAGCCCTTCGCAGGGCTCCGGCAACCTTAGTTTATTAAACTAGTGTGATGAATGTGGAAGTTGGCAGTGCCATACACACCGATGTTTGGAGATTTTTTTTTTCAGAGGAAACCAAGTATTTCCGGCAAGTGAAAATGGTGAGGGGGGTTTCAAGACCTCCCCTGCTCCTTCTCCAATCACTCACAACCCCTAAAACGGCGACGTATTTCGGAACCTTTGCCATAATAATTATACCTATAATAACAATAAACATCCATAAATAAATAAAAGAAATCAACTTTTACTAAACTTCAATTATCGTGTAACTCGCTTTAGTTGAGATACGGCTTTTGGTTTTTAGGGTACCGTAGCCAAAAATTGTAAAAACGGAACCCTTATAGATTCGCCATGTCTGTCTGTCTGTCCGCCCGTATGTCACAGCCAATTTATTGCAAAACAGATTTGAAAACTGGCAGGAATGGAATTAGATGTAGGTATTCTATGAACTGCTTCACTATTTTTATACAAAAACAAAACAAACATAATAATGGCCTCTCCATAGTCTCCATACATGGAACTGACTTAATTATTTTTATCATCTTACGGCACGTAGGTATTTACCTACTTTCGTCAACATTTAATACCTATAACGTCTAATGTAAACCAGTTTTGCTCATGGCTGCACTGAGAACAATATAAATTTTAATATCAGTATCTCAATTCAATATGCTAAAACGTTTTGCTTGCGATTTTGAAATATTGGAATACGGATGTCGCCAGAATACGGCCGCACGCGACGAGAATGAAGGGGGGCGCCCCGCAGTAGACGGAGCTAAGCTCCCTTCACCTCCCCTGCTTCACCCCCTCATTTACCAAAACAGTCGCTTAGGACAGCGCCTTAAAGACGTAACGGATCGGATGGATTTACCATCACATTTATTCTTTTACTTTAAATACTACATGTCCCGGCTAGGATAGTATAGGTATAATCTAGAGAAAGCCTTTACAAATTAAATTATTTATTATCCTCGTGGATTATTCAGCGTGTTAGTGAAAACCCTAGTGAGTTTTCACGTCTACCTTCAGAACGATTCCATATATTCTTGACTAGGAATACAAAAACTATTGTGGACTGCTTAGCTGTAAATCGAGTATAAGGAGCGATCCTTTGGGACCAGAAGAAAATTAACAAATAGTACGTGGAGCGAATGTGGAGAGAGACAATATTACTGGCGATTATGACTAACATTGAGTATAAAGACGATGTCTTTTCTTGATATTAGTTGCGAAACCATTCATCACATTCTTTCCTAGCTCTCAAAACTAGTTACGCAACCGTACGTCAATAGACTTCTGTTGCGTTACAAAAATATTTCAAATCAGCACACGTTCCTCATCACGACAAAGTCGAGAAAGATGATCAGGTAATACTTGCGTCTTCAGCGGAGGAATTGCAGGAGTAATATGCATGGTGCGTTAGAGAGGAAAGGAATGAAAAAGAATGTAAGTAAAACGAAAGTTATGGTTTTTGAAAAGGAGGAATGCGTTACGGCTTGTATTGTTTTCATCGATGGAGAACGAGTGGAGCAAGTGAATGAGTTTGTATACTTAGGTACGTTGTTTACAAGAGATGGTAAGAATGAAGTAGATATTGAAAGAAGAGTTAATGCAGGTAATAGAGTGAATGGAGCTCTGAAGGCGTTTACGAATAGCCAAAACGTGTCCAAAAAAGGCACGTTTGGCTGTGCATAGAGGGGTATTAGTGCCTACACCTATGTACGGTAGTGAAAGTTGGGTATAGCAGAAGAGATTTGAAAGTAGAATAAATGCTGTAGAAATGAGAGCACTGAGAAGTATGTGTGGTGTATCTTCGATCGCCAGAGTAAAGAATTGTGTGATAAGAGAGTGTTGTGGGGTTAAAGAAGATGTAGTGACAAGCATTGAGAAAGGCATGTTAAAATGGTTTGGCATGGATAGTTTGGTTGGGCACATAGAGAGGATGGATGACGATAGACTGACAAAGAAGGTATATAAAAATAATAATAATAACATAACCAAGTGGCTAGGATTGTCCATCAGCAACTAGCCCTTAAATATAAACTCATTGGTTCTGAGGTACTGTAACTACAGATATGTGCCCGACCCAGTTCTCGAAAATGGTCGTGCATTGTTTTACTGGAATCGGTCTATCATTACAGACAGGACTATTGTAGCCAATAAGCCTGATGTTGTGATAGACCGAGCAGAGCGTCTCGCAATGATTGTTGATAACACCATACCACATGACGGTAATCTCGTGAAGGCGGAAAATGATAAAAAGATTAAATATTTAGATCTAGCTTACGAGATTGTCGACATGTGGGATGTAGATTCAGCAATCATTGTTCTGATTGTCGTTTAAGTGAATGGATTGATCGCCAAGAGCCTCGACCAACATCTAAAGAGGCTCGCACTGGGCAGCTGCATCAAGGCCTTGATTCAGAAGGCGGTTCTTCTCGGTACGATACGCATTGTGAGGAAGTTCCTTACTCTGAGGCCCTAACCACCGGTGGCTTGGTCCCTGTACCCGACACCGGTGGGTTTCCGTGGTCCCATTTTATATAGTTAAATTTATTGAGTTACACTAAGGTTTAATTATGTAAAATTAGATTATGTGAATACTGATTAATAAAGAGAATAATAATAATATTCTACCACATTCACACAACACCATCTAGTCCCAAACTAAGCAGAAGCTTGTACTATGGGTACTAGATAATGGATAAACATACATATCTAATATATAAAATTCTCGTGTCACAGTTTTCGTTCCCATACTCCTCCGAAACGGCTTGACCGATTTTGATGAAATTTTTTGTGCTTATCCGGTATCTATGAGAATCGGCCAACATCTATTTTTCAAAAAAAAAAAAAAAATTGCAAAACAACGTTTGCCGGGTCAGCTAGTATACTTTATTTTTGTAAATACGTACATATTATATATATGGAAAGTGTGAATGGGACAGGACGAAGGGAAAGACCTAGGTGGACGTTCTCTGAACCAGATTGGAGACATCCTGAAAAAAGGACAAGTCAGAAGTACCCTTAACAGAAGAGCATGCATGAGAAACTTGATGGGAGTGAGTGAAGCAAAGCATGCGTCTCCAGGCGTTCATTGATGGCATTTATGACGATGAGGTCAGGTCTGTCGTTCGTCTAAAGCACCACGACAACGTTAAGGATGCTTTAGCGCATGCTCTAGAAGTGGAGGCTGTCCGTCGAGACATTAAGGGTGGACGAGTTCGAGTTGTGGCCGCAGAAATGCAGCGAACAGACCGAAGATTTGTTTCAAAATGTTACAGCTGCAGGGAACCAAGACATTTCAGCATTAGCTGTCCGAAACGTAAACGTAAGACTGACGCTATTGTTCAAACGTCAGAACACGACCAGGAAAACTAATTCCAGGCAGGGCTGCGGGGCAAGCGCTGGCCTGTAGACGAAAAGCCCCTAAAGTTTGTATCCGACAAAGCACGGATGGGAACAGCTTAATCATTGATGGAGCGGTCAATGGCATTACCTGTTTGCTGACCTTGGACACCGGTGCATCACAAACTGTTTTAGGGACTCATCTGATAAGCAAGAATGGGAAGATTCTAAAACAGTCAATTCGACCTCGACTGACAATGGCTACCGGCCAGCACATCCCAGTCAGGGGAGAGCAAAAGGTGGCTTTCAAAGTAGGTGACAAATTATATTGGCAAAAAGCATTGATTGCAGACATCGTCGACGACTGCATTGTTGGGCTCGACTTCTTCAGAGATCACCAATGTAGATTGGATATTAAGTGTGGTATCTTAAAGTGTGGAGACGTGGAGATTCCAATGAGTGGTGAAGGCACGGGAAAGGTTTTGTGCCTCAAAGAGAGCGAGCTCGCACCTAGGTCACAGACCTTTGTTACTGTCACATTACCTGCCACTTCGAGTCAGCGACGTTGCATAATGAAGACAATGGAGATCACGATCCATGGTTGCCGGCGTGTGTAGTTGTTGCTTCTTCACAAATGGCAGTTATACCTGTCCTAAATTTAAGTGATAAAGAAAAAGTTTTGAAGAAGGGTTCTGAGATAGGAGAGTCCGTGGAAGTCGCTTGGTTACGAAACAGCCAGGAAACCAAGAGTCTGGCTGAGACTAATGTTAACGTGGATAGTGTTTTGAAAGGTTGCAAAGACGATCTTACTGAAATCGAATCAGAGAAAGCAAAGAAATTGCTGACACAATACGTCAACATTTTCTCAAAGGACGACGGTGACATGGGAAAGACAGGAGTAATAAAACACACCATCAATACAGGGAATGAACAACCGATCCGTCAACGCCATCGACGTGTACCTTTTGCCAGGGAGAAGGAGGTAGAGGATATGATTGAAGATATGAGGAAAAACGGGGTTATTGAGCCATCGACTAGCCCGTGGTGCTCGCCGGTGGTATTGGTAAAAAAAAATGATGGATCGACTAGATCCTGTATTGACTATAGAAGATTGAATGATGTAACCAAGAAAGACAGTTATCCTTTGCCTAGAATAGATGACACGTTAGACATGTTATGCGGAATGAAGTGGTTCACAACAATAGACCTAAAAAGTGGTTACTGGCAAGTGGAAATGGACCCAAAAGACAAAGAGAAGACAGCTTTTTCAATGGGCAGAGGGTTTTGGCATTTCAATGTTATGCCTTTCGGATTGTGCAACGCACCAGCTACTTTCGAAAGGTTAATGGAACACATCCTTGCCGGGCTTTTATGGGAAGTTTGTCTGGTGTATCTCGATGACATAAGTGTAATGGGCCGAGACTTCGATGATCATCTCACGAAGCTAGAAAGTGTACTCAATAGATTGAGAAATGCAAAATGAAAATCTGAAGCTCAGTCTTAAAAATGATCATTTTTCAAGCGACAAGTTTACTACTTAGGTCATGTCGTCTCTGAAAAAGGCATCGAGAAGGAGGACCCTGCCATGATTTCGGCGGTTAAAGATTGGCCTATGCCTAAGGACAAGACGCAGGTGCGCTCATTTATGGGGCTTTGCTCTTATTACAGACGTTTTGTGAAAAAATTCTCGAGCATCGCAAAACCCTTACATGAGCTGACGGAACAAAAACGACCGTTTAATTATGATGAAAAATGTCAAACTGCTTTTGAGGAATTGAAGATGTGTTTATGCGAAGCGACAATTTTTGCATATCCTGACGTCAGTGGGGAATTCATTGTTGACACAGACGCAAGCAATGTGGGTATTGGTGGAACTCTTTCCTAGAGACAAGGAGATCAAGAGGCTGTTATTGCATAATTTAGCAAATCGCTGTCTAAACCTGAAAGGAACTACTACCACACGAAAAGAGCTTCTAGCGGTAGTGAAAACTTTCCAGCATTTTAAAAAGTACCTGATCGGAAGAAAATTCTGGATCAGGATGGACCACGCAGCGCTTAAGTGGCTTTTACAGTTTAAAAATTGTGAGAGTCAGGTAGCTCGATGGATTGAACAGCTTCAAAAGGAACGATTTCGAAATTGAGCATCGTGGCGGAAAATCTCACGGTAATGCTCCACGTCCCTGTGATAACAGCTGCAAGCATTGCGTGCGACAGCAAGGAAACGAAGAACCTGCCGTTAAGGTAATTAGAACGCATACCATCGACGGGCGATGGAACAAGTAGTTCATTATTAAATCGCAGGAAGAAGATAAAGATTTGAAACCGATACTGGAGCGGCTAAAGAATAACTCTCTTCGGCCAGAATGGAGTGAGGTGGCTGATACTAGTACCGTAACGAAAAGTTATTGGGCGCAATGGAACACAGCCTAATAATACAAGATGAACTACTCTGTCGAAAATGGGAAAGTGCTTCTGGAAGAGACAAACGATAGTGCCAAAAT
This sequence comes from Euclidia mi, assembly GCA_944739405.2. NCBI lineage: Eukaryota > Metazoa > Arthropoda > Insecta > Lepidoptera > Erebidae > Euclidia > Euclidia mi. The sequence continues at coordinate 21,256,710 of OX123182.2, read as the reverse complement.
CAATGATTACTGAAGTTTTGCGAGTTTGTCATGATGGCCCATCTGGCGGACATCTTGGAGTGCGAAGAACCTTACTGAAGATTCGTCAACGTTTTTATTGGCTGCACTGTAGGGAAGACGTTGAAGACTGGTGCAGGAAATGCGTTAAATGTTCTTCAGTTAAAGGGCCGCAAACTTGGAGCCGTGGAGCACTAAAACTATACACTGTGGGAGCTCCTTGGGAACGGATTGCTGTGGATGTAGCTGGACCATTTCCTTTGACAGAAAGTGGTAATCGATACATTCTGGTGGTGATGGATATTTCACGAGATGGCCAGAAGCTTTTGCAGTCCCCAATCAGGAAGCAATTACAGTTGCGACAAAATAAGTAAATGAAGTATTTGGTTTACCGTTAGAAATCCACAGCAACCAAGGGAGAAACTTTGAATCGCAACTCTTTCGAGAAATCTGCAAGATGATGGGGATCCACAAAACCAGGACAACTCCTTATCACCCTCAATCGAATGGAATGGTGGAGAGATTTAACCAGACATTGGAGCGGCATCTTGCTAAAGTGGTCGATTGCCATAAGAGAAACTGGGACGAATATATCCAAAACAAACAAAAACAAAAAACACCCACTATTTCTTCTAGCTTACAGAGCCGCTGTACATGAAAGTACGGCAACAACTCCGGCTCGAACAAATTTAAGAAGGGAGCTACGACTTCCAGTAGATCTTCTTGCTGGATGTCCTCCGGGGACGCCTAGCTGTGTTACCGATTATGCATGTGAATTAAGAAGAAAGCTCGAAGAAATTCGTGAGCACGCTAGTGAAGAGAATTTACAAGCGGGAGTAAGAATGAAGACTCGATATGACAGACGCGCAAATGCAAGAGAATTCGAAGAAGGAACTTTGATGTGGCTTCATAATCCGGTCCGATGTAAGGAAAAATCTTCGAAATTGCAAACAAGCTGGGAAGGACCATATAATGTTATAAAGAAAATTAACGACGTAACCTACAGAATTCGGAAGACACCTAGAAGTCCACTTAAGATTGTTCACGTGGATAGGATAGCGGTATATCATGGATCCAACAATGCTTGGGACGAGCATGTCTTAGAGAGGGGGTAGTGTGACGGCCGGTGTCACGTCAAAATTGTCATCACTACGGTTGTTAAGGACTACTGACGTCTACACGACAAACTAGACGGTCGTCAAACACAATAATTAGCAAAGAGGTTTGAAGACTATTTTCTATCTATCATCAGCCTTTATCAGTCCACTGCTGGACTAAGCCTCTCCTTTGAAAGGAGGAATTGGTCTACTATACCACGTTGGCCAAACGGGTTGGTATAGGGTTTGTATCAAGTTTGCCTTCTCTTACAGTGCTGTTCTCTGCATAATATGCTCCCTCTGGATAACACATCCCATTCACGTTCTGAGGGCGTGAGTTCAAATCCCAGTCATAAAAGTTATGTGGATTTAGGTTTTTATGAAATGTGGAAAATGTTTATGAATATTTGGCAAATATTAAAAAAAAGATTATTTAAATATTTCGAGTAAAAATTAGAAAGTTCAGGAAGGAATAGAAAGGTTAAAAAGAGACAAGAGATGGAAAAACAATTGAATAATGAAATGACAATCGACATTAGTGGATCTAGACGATTCCTAGGGGTATATAAGGCGGTGTAGACGGGCTGAGCGCCAGTTTAAGTTTAAAAGTGGTAAAGTGGAGAAGAAAAGGAAGAAGTAAAAGGAAGAAAGAAGTAGTAGTGAAATAAAGTGAAAGTATAGTGCAGTGAAGTGCAAGTATAGTGCAGTGAAGTGCAAGTATAGTGCAGTGAAGTGCAAGTATAGTGCAGTGAAGTGCAAGTATAGTGCAGTGAAGTGCAGTGCAAAAGACGTTAGTGTTGGTGCTGTCCGCATCGAGATGGAACGACGCGTTGCGTGTGTGAAGTTGAATAAAATGTCATCAGTGCTACTCGGTTTTTCCTTCCAATCCCGTTACCTCTTCCGTAACAATACTATAACGAAGCATCAGGCTACAACTTAAGTTGAGATAGAGGACTTTCTACGACCTTATTCGGGAATAACGTTAGATATACTTTGAGTTTTGGAAGGCGGCAATCTCCATTACTATAAGTCCTAGAGGCTTTCCTAATTTGCTTTTGTGGAACGTATATCTTGATTTCTAGGTGTTAAAGCTTCGTCTTACAAATTGCGACGACATTTGGTACTATGCATTATAGTCCATCTATAACTAAACAAAATAAGTAAGCTAACTTTAAACAAGTGCATGTTAAGCCACGCCACGCCACATTTAGGTATGCAGGTTTCCTCACGATGTTTTTCTTTGCCGTTTAACAATCGATAATTAACAATTGAATACGCATCTAACTTCCAAAAGTCAGAGGTGAAAGTTCGGGTGAGATGGCGTTTGAACTCCAGATCCACTTCGGAGCAGTCTTTTAGTCTTTCCATTAGGCTGGGCTATTCGCTGCCTGTCACAGCACACAAATCATAACCTTATGTATTCATATTTGCCAAAATCAAGGACTCCTATCAAATCACCACAGGTCTTTGAAATGATCCTTTCAAAGGTAGAGCAATTTTAGATCACATGCTATTAGATTTTCTAAGGTTAACATCAAGACTTAAATGTAACCTGATATAGTTATACAGCTGATTGACATCTAGGAATGTTTATAAAACCGACGACATCTAGAACATCGGAATGAGGTTTAAATATCAGGGATAATAAATATTTAATTATCATTATCCCAGTTGTGTCTAATGGCGCTGATTCACTTGAGCATTCACCTGTAATGAGCATTCGTGCGAATGTTACAAAACAGAAAAATGAAAGAGAGCATTTTTAGCGAGCATTCTTACGAATATTCTGATATAGAAAATACATAGAAACTGCGCTACATTGGTGGTTAAACCCAATCTATTTACTTCACATTGACTTATGATTTTTATCTAAAGTAAGATAAAGATAAGTATACAAAGGAAATTGGACACTTATAGTCTCACTTTTTGACGCGTATAGCCATTGGAGTTAATGTATAATTCATGATTTTATTTTTAATGTTTTTTTACCTAAATTCATTGAAATCATTTGTGGGGTTTCTATTTTAAGTTTAATTAGTAATTATTAAAATAAATACGTCATTTGTTGCATAATAGTGAAGCGACTCCTTTTTAAATTATAATCGATTGATTAAACGTTAACATAAATCGTGGAACAACAAAATTATCAACATTCGCAACTAAAAGTATTAAGAGTTGTCATTATTATTATTCTTCCATTATGTTACTATATCTTTCGTTAAAATGGAATATTTAGGCAAAAATAAAACAATTAAGATATAATCTATAGTGTAACGATTATGCCTCCATAATCTATTGTTTGGTCACAACACTATTCGATGAAATGTCAAACATTAGATACAGAATGGTGTTTTCTGTTTACGTGTTTTTTAAGTTATGTTGTGAATTTACACTTGACAGATAAATTGTTAGAAATGTAGTTTTTCTGAGAGGTACATAAGTAACACTCAATTATTATGTACCAAATAATGTAAAATATGTGCCAGTTTTGATACTCTATTGGTTTCAAAACGAATCGTTTTGAAATGTAAAATAACCTTAACAGGTACTCAACTTATGTTTTTTTTTTCAAAAACCCCACAGTATTTAATTTTGAATTTAACCTTATTTTAAAGTAAGACACAACCCCTTTTTGTGGTTAATTTTCATTACTTTACTGTGTCAAAAGTTGCGCAACCAAGTGCCATAGTACGTTGCTCATTCTCCTTTAATGACGTTGCTAATCTTCGTAGTTTGTCACTAATTTTAACTTGACTAGTGATGGGCTTACTCAGAATGATTATCGATAAAATATCCTTTATGTTAACAATAAATCCTTAGATTTGGTTTGCTCAGTATTAATTTCAGTAGAAAGTTGATAAATCCTCGATATCGATAAATAAATTTGAATGTAGGAACTCTTGTGTGATTTACTAAACCTGTTTAAATTAAGATCGCCATTTTATTATAGGAATTTAATTTTTCGTGGTCATTTAAACTTATTTTTTATTGTCTTTCGGGATATATATCACGTACCTTTGTTTGGAGTAACCTATGTTTCAGCACTGTTGCAAGCGCTATTTTCACAGATTTAATGAGAGTATTGCGGGTGGATGATTGTTACGAGCAAGTATAACGGTCTACCCGCTTTCTTACTCGTTTTTTGCGTACAACACCACTGCCACTGTTTTCACTATCGCAATTCGCACTGTACCCGATCACGACATACTACACTCGCTACGTCAGCTTTTTTCGTTGCACGGGTTTTACATAGACGCACCGCTGGATTCCAGATACTCGACAGTTGAAACCCATCCTTTCTATTGAAATTTTTGAACTTTTTAATTTCAATAGCCTCCCTAACCATTCGCGGTTTGTAGTGGCGTTCTGTCTAAAGCACCTGAGGGTTGTGTAACTCAATCCAGTGGTCGGTCTCCGAGTCTAAGAGGTGTTGAGCTATGGCTGACTTATGTGGCTCGTTATTTTGACTGCGCTAATGTGTTCCTTTATCCGGCAAGGAACGGTGCGTTTCGTTTGTCCTTTATAGAAACTCCCATAGCTGCTATCAACTTTGTATACCTGGCTTTTCTAAGGTAAGAAAAGCCTAGATTCGGGTACCGACCACTGGATTGAGTTTCAAGACCCTCAGGTGCTCAGGTGCCTCAGGTGCAAAACAGTGGCAGTGGTGTTGTACGCAAAAAACGAGTAATAATGCGGGTAGACCGTTATACATGCTCGTAACAATCATCCACCCTCAGTACATCCGTGAACATGGCGCTTGCAACAGTGCCGAAATATTGGTTACTCCGGCAATTCGGTAAACAAAGGTACGTGGTATATATCCCGAAAGACAATTCAAAAATCAGCATTTTATTGTTTAGAAATTTAATTTGTTTATGTATCATTTCTAGATTTGACACATCAATTCTGTTTTAGGGTTCCGTACCTAAAAGGTAAAAAACGGTACCCTATTACTAAGCCTCCGCTGTCTGTCAGTCTGTCTGTCACCAGGCTGTATCTCATAAACCGTGATAGCTAGAAAGCTGAAATTTTCACAAATTATGTATTTCGGTTGCCGCTATAACATCAAATACTAAAAATAAAAATAAAAAATAAGCAGGTCCCATACTAAAATCGTGCTTTTTTTTCGTATTTTTTGCTCAAAATGACTAACTGTAACAGGTAGGTGCTTTAAATTTTCACAGAATATGTAGTTGTATATTCCCTTTCAAAATAAATAATTAAATAAAAAAAGTAAATAATAAAGGGGGGTTCCCATACAACAAACGTAATTTTTAAGCAATTTGTTTCTCGATCTTAATAAACAGGTAGAAACTTAAAAAGTATTTAAGTATACATACAACGAACGTGATTTTCTGTTATAGATGATGGTACGGAACCCTTTGTGAGCGAGTCCGACTCACACTTGCCCAATTTTTTGCAAAAAATACATTTATATTATACCAAATTCTTTAAATAAATAAAAATTTAATTAAAATTTAATTTTATTTTATTTTTAATTTTAATTTTAAATTTGTAGTCACTTATTTTAAAACATCTTGTTGTTAAATCTTCGGAAGCTCTGTCTGGGTTGTATTGAATTACTAAATTAGTGTTCAAAATACATATGATAAATTAATATATAAATTACCTATGTCCGCGGTTATCCTAGCGCTATCCCCGTTCCATTATTTCATTCAAGGACTTACACTTAGAGCTCGTGGTTCACTTTTTAGTGGAACCATATTTATCAGATTACTATCTCTTTCTCAGTTCAATTGCCTTCTATGCATAATTTAATAATTCATGATAATAACTTCTTCTTTTTCACGCCTTTTATCCCCGAAGGGGTAGGCAGAGGTGTATTACACACCCACACTTCGCCAGATATGTTTCGGTTCCAATGTAATAGGGGGCGAGCCTATTGCCATCTACCGGGCACATTGATAAGCGAGCGATAATTAACATTTTTAATACACACATAACTTCGAAAAGTCAGAGGTGTGTGACCGGGGTACCTGCCGATCGAACTCGAGACCATCGTCTCGGGCTATTGCCGCCTTAATTCATGATAACAGTCTAAAAATATGTCTGCATTACATTACGGAAAATGTTAGATAATACCACAAGAAAATAAATTCAAAATAGCATTACCTGCTACCTTTTTAATTTAAAGGAAATTACAAACATTTGTACTTGTACGGCAAATGTATAGTTGGCAACAGGGCAATAATTCAAATCTAGCTAGCAATTCTAATTAATGTTCGAGTTCTAATTAATGTTTGAATTAATGTTGTTTTAGAAACAACCAACCGTGTTCGTCTGTGTCTTTAGAAGGGCACAGCTGGTTAAGACACTTAAAAAATGACAACTTCAAGCTTAAATCAATCTAGTGATATTTAATTTGGTCATTCCATACTAGCCATGTCATTTTTTGTCACTTTGCCTCCGGCTCCGCCCGCGTGCTTTATAAACCTTGACTTTCTTCAGGAATCACCCGGGCGAAAACCTTACAATAATCTGATCGGATTTTGAGTTTTTCGCGTTGATATAGGTGAACAGGAAGAAAAGGGGACTTCATAATACATAATTATGTATACATTGTATTCACGTAGTTTATCTTTAACACGTACAACCTATTTAGTAGCATATTACAAGACCCTTAGTTCTATGCAAAAAACTTGTTACCTACAAACAGTATCGAAGTTTAATAAGGCTTGAGAAAATTCTCCGCAAACAATAGCTGACTAGCTACCATGATTCACCACAAAGCCAGCCTGTATAAAGACTCCTAGGGGGCCTGAGTCTGATAAGATCTTGATAAATTATCGTTTCAGATAACTCATACAAATTATATACGTTCCTAATTTGAATTTATCTGGCAGATAGGCGTTATCTGCCTTATCGGCATCCAAGGGTGGTGAGACCAGGCTTAAAGTTTTTTCGTTTATCAGAACAGCTTCAAACCAAATACATTAATGGTTAGGTAGACAAATGAGCAAGCGGGTCACCTGATGCTAAGTGATCACCGCCGCCCATAGTCAACTGCAATGCCCAAAGGATCACAAATGTGCTGCCAAACTGGTAAAAAGGAATATACACGCTTCTTAAAGGTTCCAATGTCAAAGTGTTTTCGAAACGCCGCTGCAGATAGCTGTTTCCATAGTATTTCTTTCTCTCCTTAAGCAATAGCTCCATTTTTATCCACACAATGCAAATCACTGCACATTTGCTCAGAACACGTGATAAGTTTTACAACGAAATTATAAAACATCTCGATGCATAGATCCATTTTATTCCGCGCTCAAACTCGGTTTGGCGTGCACGCAATTTGGCAGCCGTCGTCCGTTTATAGTCCTGTGTTTTATAACGGAATATAACTTACCATTGATCTATACGGACCGATATGCAGATTCCGAATGCTCAAGCGTTTATTTATACAGCTGTGGACGTATCTACATAGGGACGATTTTTTATATATATTATGTATGTATTTTGCTATGTTGTTTTGGAAAAATTGAGTTTGAATATGATAAACTAGATTGTTGCCACTCCCATTGCGACTTCGTCAACTGGTGTCGGTTTTTAAGGCAAAATGTAGCCTATATGTTATTTTGATATATAAGCTTTTGTTTTTTTATATACCTTGCACTAAAAAGGTTTATCAAAATTATTTAACGTTAATTTAATTGATCGCTTTTTTCGTATTGATTTAATCTCGGTATAACAGAAAGAATATTTTAACAGCAAACAAACCTAACTTACTGTTGAAATACTATACTAAGAATCCGTTAATTGGTTTCTTTGTGAAAAAGTAACAAACAACTTATCGTTATAAACTTTCTCGTTCATTTGTTTATTGTAATAGTAGTAGTAGAATATTGTGATAGGTACCGCCCGTGGTATTTTTTATTCATATTCAGCTTGTCAGATCTTGAAGTTAAACAACGTTTAAGCTATAGATATAATATACGTATTATGAATTTAAACCTACCTATCAACTCTACAATCATCTACTCTAGATCACACGGCCCAAAGAGCCTAGCCTTGTAGAGAATACACACCGTTTCCCCGATCGATTAACCAAAAAAATATTAAAGACTTGAAAGCAATAACCGACTTTCATTTTCAAATCGTATTCCACACAAACTGAACTTGAAACTGGAATTTAGAAATGTCAAAAGCGATAACAACCACACACAAGAAGATTAATCCTACATTGTACAAAATAGAAAAGTAATCTGACTACAAGTATTTACTTACGTCGTAATTAAGTATAGGATCTGTGAATTTGCGTTTTAACTTGCACAGGAACAAAATGCCGCCCCTTCCGTTTTTTGTGGATTTAGTTATTATTCAGAATCGAGTTATGGGAGCCTCCTAAAGGATTAACCGACTTGTTTTAATGTGGAAAAGTCGCTTGTTTTTAATTGTATGTATTTGTGTCAAGCGCTTTTCGAGGTTTGAAGTCTCAGTAAATATTGTACGTTAGAATGACGACCTAGTTTGGGATAGAAGACATTTCTTGCCACAGTATGAGGCAATTTTTAGGGTTCCGTATCTCGAAATGAAAAAACGGAACCCTTATAGGATCACTTTGTTGTCCGTCCGTCTATCAAGACTCTTTTCCTCAGAAACACGTAGAGGTATCAAACTGAAATTTATATCAAATGGTCAAATCTACGGTCCCTTGAAGTTGTAAAAAAATCAAACTTCTAAGCCAACGCAATCAAAAGATATAGCCGTTTATGCTGCAAATTTCCGCAAGTTTCGAAACTCGTAAGGGGATCAAAACCTACAGGGTACTTCGTGAAAAATTTTAGTCACATGATACAATAAAAACAATTTTAATAATTTTAAAGGTACTTCCCCTTTCCTCATGAACCAGTAGAGGTATAAAATTGAAATTTATATGAAATGCTCAAGTCAACACTAATGGGTACTTCCAGTCGATCTAGAATCTTGAAATTTGGCATAAAGCAACGTTTTATAGCACGTAGGAAAAATGTTGAAAACCTTAAATATTTAGGAACATCACATATTTTTTTAAATAATTATATATACAATACAGGTTTGTACGGAACCCTCGATGTGCGAGTCCGACTCGCACTTGACCGGTTTGTTTTAAAGAAGGTAGCCTGAATAGTAATCTTTACGAACGACTTACTTATGTATTCTGAATATTATTCATTTATAGATAAAATTACGCATAGCAGCGATAGCTAAGTGGAGAAACCGACATAATGCTACACAGAGGGCCTCTGGTTCGAATCGAAGTGCGTATTATATCAAATTGTTAATTATCGCTTGCTAAATTGTGCAGGAAAACATCGTGAGGAAACCTGCATGTCTGAAACAATTTTTCACGAAAGACGTGTGAAATGTGCCTAGCTGGACTTGTCACCGCCGTGGTCGAAATAAAGCCCGTTACCAGCAGTGGGGCAGATTATAAACGTGGCTTTTAGTACATTATACAAATATTACACAGTTTGTATCCTCATTCAATCAATTAAAACATACGTACAATCAAATACAATAGATCTAGTCAAACAATTTGGGATAATGACACGATGCGTATCAATTAATTAATATGGCAACACATGAATTGCTAATGATTTAACAATTTTACAGAGTGATCAGGAAAATTATTAATAATGCCAACACAGAACACGTTGTTCCATTGTTATCTAGATTTATATTATAATCCTCCAGTTAAACATTGAGGATGATATTTCTAATTTTAAAATCATGAAATATAGTGTATGTAAAATTTATTTTAACTTTTATATATAATTGTGGTATGGGCATGTGATGAGGAGGGATGAAAGCATGTGACTAGAAAGGTGATGAATATGAGAGTTGAGGGATATAAGGCAAGAGGAAGACCAAAGAAAAGATGGATGGATTGTGTGAAGGACGATATGAATGAAAAAGGAGTGAATGATCAGATGACGGCTGATAGGATAGAATGGAAGAAAAAGACATTCTGCGCCGACGCCAAGTAATATGGGAACAGGGCAGGCAAAAGAATATATAACTCTGTAAGCTAGGCTAGGTCTAAGCTTTTCTCTGACCCTGAATGGGCGGGTAATATTCTTTGCTGCACAAAAGCTTAGTTTTCCAATTGAATGACGTAGCTCGCTAGTATTGTGAAATGACAGATTCTGCTACTATTACAACTACTACGAAGTGGAGATGGGTGGTTGTGGGTGGCTGGTGTGGGGTTGTTGGTGTGGTTTCCGAAACTGTCCTTTGTTTTGAGTAACCGAAATTTGCCGTAGGGAGCATTTGTGTACTGATACATCGTTACCATACGAGTATCTATGTGTTTCGAGAAACAAAGGTACAACATACATATCTCGAAAAACAATTTAATACTTATCTGAATTTTACTCAAGCCGAGGAGAAAATCTGAAATATCAAACCTACACCATTGAACCAAAGCGCCTTTACCGTTTTAAATTAATTAGGCTCAATATTTTAGGAACATTGGCGAATTAAATTTTAATCATGGCAAGGTTTCCGTTGTGAAAGGTAGAAAGTTTGGACTCTCGTCAATTGAGTAACTTTCAGGCCCGGACCTCTGATGTCGCGAAGGTACATGGATTAGGCCCCGTAATTGCTTAATAAGTATACTGCGTAGGTGTAATTTAAAAATAGACAATTAATATTGAATTCTTATCTACCTGGTCGCATCAAAATTTATGCGTTGTCTAAATTTGTTATGTAAGACCTCGATGTACCATATTTCTAGCAAATAAACGATTTCTATTTCTATTCTAACTCAAAGTCTCTATTATCCTCATCATCATTATCATCTTATCATTATTCTACAGATCGTAGCCTGCAGACAATTTGATCCGTCACCCAAAGCGATATCGATCTCTCTCTTCTTTGTTTCTCACTCAGCTAGTGATCCTTACCTCCTTCTGCCTCTGTCAACTAGATGTCTCCATCGGTTGCGTTGCTTTGCCTCATGTAGATCAGCGCAAATCGAGATGGCCACGATGGTGGCTTAAGACGGTCGACGATATAGAAGACCAAAAGGATATGGCGGAATTACTAACTAGCCGTGCCGCCATATCCTTTCCGACTCTCAAAACTCTAACTAGATATGACAAAAGACATGGATGCATCACTTTGTATCCATCTTATGTCTGGGGTCTCAGACCACTGTCAAAGACGGAAGACCCTAGTGGACACTTGAATGGGCGTAAAATGAAAAAAAAACATTTGCTACGGAAAAAACAGCTTCTATATCTAATCGACGAGCTACGAAGAATAAAAAGAATATACGAGACCGCTACGAAGCATTGTAGCTATGGCTCGGAGTATACCACATGACATCCTAAAAATAATTTTAAATTTAAAAGCAACGAACAGCGTAGGTCATGATAGTATATCTACAAAAATCAGTAGCTCATGAAATATGCGGCCCATTAAGTCATATCATAAATATAAGCGAAGGTATCTATCCAGTTACCCTAAAAAATCTATTGTAAGGCCATTATTCAAAAAACTAGACAGGGAGCTGATGGAGAACTACAGGCCAATCTCTTTGATACCTATATTTTCTAAATTGCTTTGCGAATGGGCAGTAAATGTAAATGTAGAAGCATTATTAATTTACTCTAAAAATTTGACGTTCATAAGCATCACGTTGTGACCTAGATGAATAAATAATTTTTGACTTTGACTTTGACTAAAGTTAAAGAAAATTATATTTATAAGGAACTAAATAATTACTTCGAAAAAAAAAGCCATAATATGTGATGAGCAAAAAGGCTTCAGGCAAGGCAAAACAATTAACATGGCCATTTATGATTTTCTTCACACAGTCATGCAACATATGGACAACAATACGCCAATCTGTGCATTGCTGTGTGATATGACGCAGGCATTCGACCACGTCGATCATGGAATTTTAAAAGAAAAGCTTGACGCTTACGGCGTAAGAGGTGACGTCCTAGAGCTCCTACAATCCTACCTAAGTGACAGGAAACAAATAACGACAGTCAATAGAATTAAGTTAAAGAACAAACGAGAAGAAATTTTTGAATCAGGGGAACGTACAATTGCCTACGGTATCCCCCAAGGGAGCGTACTCGGACCCCTAATATTCATACTATATATAAATGATTTGCCTAGAGCCATAGAACATCCCATGACTTTATTCGCGGATGATTGCACAATAACTATACCTTGCAAATATAGATAACCATATAGAAATTATATTAATAACACATTAGCTAAAACCATGTCATGGTTAAATAGCAACAATCTCAAAATAAATGCTAATAAAACAGTAATTATGCACTTTAGCCAACGAACATTGATATGTAGTAATCTTGACATTGAATATAATGATAACTAAATTGACGCAGTTAGTACTACTAAGTTTTTAGGTTTAACTATGGATAGAAATCTTAATGGCGCACATAGATAGTCTAAATAAAAAATAAGCAGCAGTGCATATGCTCTTTTCATGCTCTCACGTGTAATAACACGTGTTAATAACCTGTTAATAAACAGGGAAGCATTGTTGATTGCATAATTATTAGGGGCTTCTAGAATCCCTAATCCGATTCGGAATTATATTTTGGGGCAACTCAACCGACAAGGATTTTAGGAAAGTCACCGATAGCTGCAAACCATATTTTAATCAATTTAACATACTCACAATGCCATCCATTTATATCTTAGAAATAGCCTTATTTGTTCAATCCAACCCACATTTATTTCCTCGCCTAGAGGACGAGAAATAGAAATAAGCGCGATAACAGCAAATTGTGTCTGCATGCGGCCCGGACAACTCTTATGCGCATAAGTGTGTTTTGCATGGCTCCGGTTATCTATAATAAACTGCCTAAGAGCTGGATAACTCTTTGCATAGAAGCCTTCAAAAGAACTAAAAGCGTTGTTACATAATAAAGCGTATAACAATGTCACAGAGTTTTTAAACAACTCTATATAACTCAGTAAATTTTAATTTCTGCCTATGTTATTTATTATTATATAAATAAGAGGTATTTTAATAATGAATTAATATTATGTAATACACGCTCAATTGATATTGTAAATTTTATTAATTATTGACATTTTCATTTTCTATTGACATTTTTTCTTTATTCGTAACAACATTTTATTATTGAATGACGTTTAAATTTTGCTACTATTTTATTACTGTAATTATTGACATTTAATTAATTTGCTATAACTTTACAATAATAAATTTTATTGATTGATCCTCTCAGAATTATATAAGTACAATTCAACAGATTTTGCATGCCATGAAATATGGCAAACATGTATGAACGGACACAATTGTAACATCTTGCATGCACTATAATGTATGTATACCACATGTTTGAGCAAATAAAGATTATTATTATTATTGTAGCATTTTTTTATACTCGTATGTCTACCCAAAGATGAGGTTAAAGGTAATAAATACATATTCTATTAATTTGTGGTTTATATAGACATTGTTACTTATGCAGCAGCTAAAGATGCACGTACCTTTATAACGAATAGACGCCTGCACATGTTGTGAGGAGACTTGGCTGATACGCTGGGAACTTCAGATTCTTTAAAAAGTCAAGCAATCTTGCCAAGGTTGATATTTGTATGAATGACATTCCACCTTATTACAAAAGAATGGACTGAATATATATCGAAGAGTAGACCTAGCCTTACCTGTGTAAAATTGATTATACGAAGACTATAGAGAGATTTTTAAAAACTAATTAGCCTTAAATTCGGTAGAACTAGTGTCGCAATAAAATAAATAACGACCTAGGAATTTAAACTTTCGTGGTCATTTAAACTTGCTTTAAATTGTCTTTCGGGATATATACTACGTACCTTTGTTTGGAGTAACCGATATTTCGGCACTGGTGCAAGCGCCATGTTCACGGATGTACTGAGGGTATTGCGGGTGGATGAATGTTACGAGCAAGTATAACGGTCTACCCGCTTTCTTACTCGTTTTTTGCGTACAACACCACTGCCACTGTTTTCACTATCGCACTGTACCCGATCACGACATACTACACTCACTACGTCAGCTCGCCGTTTGAGTTTTTCCGTTTCACGGGTTTTACATAGACGCACCACTGGATGCCAGATACTCGACAGTTGAAACCCATCCTCTCTATTGAAATTATTAAACTTTTTGATTTCAATAGCCTCCCTAACCATTCGAGGTATGTAGTGGCGTTCTGTCGAAAGCACCTGAGGGTTGTGTAACTCAATCCAGTGGTCGGTACCCGAGTCTAAAAGGTGTTGAGCTATGGCTGACTTATGTGGCTCGTTATTTTTGACTGCCCTGATGTGTTCCTTTATCCGGCAAGAGATGGTGCGTTTCGTTTGTCCTATATAGAATATCGGTTACTCCAAACAAAGGTACGTGGTATATATCCCGAAAGACAATTTAAAGTAAATAACGACCTTCTTCAAAAAGACCTTTATTTAATTGACAATCAAGGACTAAACCCGGTATTATATTTAGACCATGTTTTGTAATAAGGCCCATTGAGTTAAATATCTATTATTTACAAAATTTAGAATACATGATGTGTCATTTTTGGAATTCAGGTATGATTATAATCACGCCTGAGAACATTTATCTACGACAAATTAAAAATAAATAAGTAACCTCCAACATAGTTCTTCAGAAATTGTAGCTAAGAACCATCTCGATCACGTCAACTATCAATCGAAACAACTGCATCATAATAGGTCCATTCTCTTAAGAGCTACGGTGCCACAAACAGGCACTCAGACACGTTACACTTAGAACTCTTTGAACCGGTGATTAAAAAGCCAACATTTCCCAAACGTTTTTATATAAATATTTCTTTCCCACGAAACTTAATACTCTTACACAAAATATTTTCTTGAGGGAGTATAGAAGAGTATTCTAGTGTAAGAATTTGAGGGTCACTTATCGAACACACGGCACGGTCGATACGTTTCAAGTACCACCGCACCACTAAGTAGGCCACAATGGAACATAGTTTTCCGGGGTACGAAGCTAAAAATACATCAACAATTTGAAACATATATAATTTCGGAATTTAAACTTTCGTGGTCATTTAAACTTAATTTAAATTGTCTTTCGGGATATATACCACGTACCTTTGTTTGGAGTAACCGATATTTCGGCACCGATATTGCAAGCGCCATGTTCACATGGAACATTTCGAAAACCAAGCCATTGCTACTGCCCCATTAAGTATAAAATTTGGAAACGGTATGTGGACGATATTTTCTGTGTTATGGAAGGCGATGAAGCAACTGTTCAACAGTACAGTACGGCCGTTTATTGATGGCGAGTCTGAAGTTCCCGCAGAAGGCGGCGCAGTAATCCTTTTTAGGAACAACGCGGTGGCAAGAAGCGGGGTGCGCGGGGCGGTAGTCTAGGCCAGTGATGCACGTTATGTAAATACAAATTAATAGTTTATTCAATCAAAAATTTAAATCGATTAGTTTTATAATTGATTTTGAATTCATTTATTTTTGTTATAATAATAAAAGTACTATAAGATATAAAATGAAATAGATTTATTAAACCAAGCAATATAGTGAGATTTTGTTTTTAGTAAAAAACAATTCTAATAAAATTGATTATCTTGGTTTAAAGACCAGATTTACTTATATCAATTATATATTAACGATGACATAAATGAAAAGAGTTGGAACACATTTTCAATTTTTATATGTAATTGAATACACGTACATTTTTTCTAATTAATTTTAATCGATATCAATAAAAATCGATTAAATTGACTACAAACACGTACATTGGACATCTCTTTTTTACTTTTGAAGTTTTCGGTGCGATATTATGTGTCTCTGTCACACCTTAGTATTCGTCTTACTATCTCTGTCTTGAGTACAGACGATGACAAAAGTATTTATAGTCCATTGAAAAGTTACATTTGGGGTTGTATTTATCAGACAACGCAATTTTATTTTATAGATGTGTGGGTATTCCATTGTAAAGCTTGATTCAAATTTATGGGGACGTACCTCTTGTCCCTCGGCCGCCATCTTGGAAAGAGTGCAGATGCAGATAGTTTTTCTTGATTATCTGGTAAACTATTGGCTGCACAAAGAATATGTGAAAAAAAACTGTCTCTTTCACACACACGGTTAATTTCTATCTCTGATTCTTTAGTCTCAATAAATAGAAATGTCTGATAAAAGTGCCGAAAGTGCAATCCGCGAGCTAAACAAAACAGTGCTTTTGCTGCATAATAAAGTGAATTCGCTAGAAAAGCTTGTTATTGAGCAAAATAAGCTTATAAAAAAACTAATTAGTGAAACAGTGCCAATTAATAACTCAAACGCAGAGGGTAATCCTACAACGGAGTTGGCCCCGCGACAGCATCGGCGATCTCCGCTAGTTCTCGGAAGCCGGCCGCTAGGCCCGCTGCCACCACTACCCAATGCGCATCGACGTCAGCAACGATTACCCCTACTACAAGTGTACCGGAGCCGCTGCAACTCGCCGCGAATAACTCGCAAGTGAGTGAGCCGACCGATATCCAAACGGAATCTACGCAAGATACTCACGCCAGCGAATGGATCGAGGTGCATCGTCGCAACAAGCGACGTTCAATCGAGAATGTTACTCGTGGTACGGCTGTCCCCGATTCTACACACTTGTTAGCGGCGGCGGAACGTAAAGCGTACCTACACCTGTATTATGTGAAGGAAGGTACTACAGTAGAACAAGTGACCGCATATTTATCAAATATTTGTCCTGGAGATGCATGTTCTGTTGAATCTTTGAAATCAAGAGGTGACTATGCGTCATTCAAATTATCTGTTCCGGCGAAGCATTGTGCAAAATACTTAGCTCCAGAAAACTGGGTAGAAAATGTCTGCATAAAGCCGTGGCGTAGTGGATTTCGCAAACGAACCGGTAAAACCGCCTAAACGTAAAACATATGTTCTGTTTTACCAGAATGTTAGAGGTTTGCGTTCAAAATTGGATATATGCAAGCTGTCCATATTGAATGAATCAGCAGATGTGTTTGCACTCACCGAAACGTTTTTGAATAGCAGTGTATACGATGCGGAAGTGTTTCCACAAGACTATAATGTCATACGTAGGGACCGAACCAACGATACCGGTTGGGGTGGGGTATTGTTGGCGGTGCGCTGCCAGTACCAGATACAGCAAATCACTAACATTGATGGATATACTGACGATCTAGAAATTGTGATGGCAACAGTTTGTTTTAAATTTAAGAATATATTGCTTTGTGTTGTTTATATACCCCCTAACTCAAATGATTTGAAGTATAGAAATTATTTCATAGTTTTAGAAAATGTTATTAGGAAATACGCAAAACTTAATTGTCTTATTTTAGGTGACTTGAATCTGAACTCGGCTAGTGCGCAGGTTAAATTGGATTTCTCACATCTTGTGGCGTTTGGTAATTTAAGGCAATATAATAAAACTTATAACCAATATGGAAACATGTTGGACCTGGTTTTGAGCGACCTGGGCAGTAAGTGTGTGCAGATGAGGGAGGATACAGTGCCACTTGTGCCGCCGGACGCACACCACCCACCGCTCAGCTTTCTATTGAGCGTGGCGCGGCCGAAGCGAGCGGTGCCCCCATTGTTGACGGGCTCGGCTGCGGCCTCTTCGCATCAGGGCTCCCCATATTGGCAATTTCAAAAAGCGGATCTTTTTCAGCTGTACGAAGGTATTTCCTCACTAACGTGGGATGAGATGTTCTCTGTCAATGATGTTAACGAAGCTTTGGACATATTTTACAACAAAATTAACAGCTGTTTACGGTGTCATGTACCAGTCAAACAAAAACAAACTCTTGGCTCGAAGTATCAATACCCAACATGGTATACGGCTGAGATAATTAATTGTATACGGGAAAAACATTTCTTTCTTTCAAAATATAAAGAATCAAAAAATATGTGGTGCTTCGATATGTTTAGATTCTGTAGAAAGCGCGTAAAACATTTGATTAATGTGGCATATCTAAACTATATACTACGAACAGAGGCGGATATAAAATCGGATCCAAAACGATTTTGGAAATTTGTGCGAGAACAACGTGCCTCCAGACATACCTGCGAAGGCTATGAATACGATGGCAGAGTTGTAACTGGAGTTGATGCGGCAAATGCGTTTGCCACGTATTTTAAATCTGTATTTCACACTGACGGGGTGGGGCTGTCTCATGACATGGCCTCAAATACGTCGGTCTCCAACATTACCTTAGACACCATCGACAGTGCTGACGTGACATACGCCGTAAGACGATTGAAGGCGCTCACCTCAACGGGGCCAGATGGGATTCCTCCCTTTTTGGTGAAGGACTGTATATCTGTGTTTATTGAGCCTCTGTTACATATTTATAACCTTTCTCTTCAAACGGCTACATATCCAGCGCTTTGGAAGGTCTCTCGTGTCACACCCTTACCTAAGGACGGGGCAGCTTCGGACGTCACGAGCTATAGGCCTTTTGCCGTGCTCTCGGCGTTCGGCAAGATCTTTGAATCGATCATAAACCGACATATAAGTAGACAAGTACGGTCACAACTTAGTGATTGCCAGTATGGATTCAGATCCGGTAGATCAACTGCTACTAATCTTATAAATCTGATTGATTACTCTGTCGCAGAATTAGACCTGAACAGACAAGTGGAAGTGGCTTACTTCGATTTAAAAAAAGCTTTTGATCGTGTCCAAACGACAGTACTTTTAGAGAAATTTAGAGCTATAAGATTTAGTCCAAAATTGATAAACTTTTTTGAAGATTATTTTCGTAATAGAAGCCAATATGTGCAGTTATCAGGCTGGCGATCAGAGTCCTACGAGACGACTTCTGGAGTTAGCCAGGGCAGTAATTTGGGCCCGACGCAATTCCTAATTATGATCAATGACTTGCCTAGGGTCGTGGGTTCGGCACGGTGCCTCATGTTCGCTGACGATCTGAAGTTGTCCTTAGGGGTGAAAGATGTGAACGACTGTGGTGCGCTCCAGCAGGACATTAACAACGTTGAAGCGTGGAGCAAACGCAACTACCTTGAATTTAATATTTCGAAGTGTAAAACCATCATATTTACTCGATCAAAATCACCAATTACTTTTGAGTATACACTTTCAGGCAGTCCGCTGGAGCGCGTAACAGAAATTCACGATTTGGGTTTGGTTGTGGATACAAAGTTGACATTTAACACTCACATTAATATAATGTGCGCTCAAGCTTACAAGTCGCTTGGCTTTGTCATGAGACAGTCGGCTCGATTCAGTGGAAGAGATGCAGTTACTGCCTTATACTTCGCGTTTGTTCGTAGCAAGCTCAAGTACAACTCTGCTATCTGGGACCCTCACGAGGCTAAATACAAAATATTGGTGGAACGGGTACAGTGTAAGTTTTGCCGATTTCTCTACAAAAAACTGTATGGATACTATCCGTACCTATATCCGTCTCTGTTTGTGTCAGGTATGGTGGGTATTGACACTCTCGAGCTGAGACGTAAGTCCTGCCTTATAGTACATTACTTCTTGTTGCTAACTGGTAAAATTGATAATCCCGAGGCATTGTCTCGTTGCGGACTGTCTGCGCCGAAACAATACTCGCGGCTAAGGTCGCGCCGCCTGCTCGCGGCACCATCAGTACGCACAAACACCGCACAGTTCGCGCCTACCAGTCAGGCTATATCTCTGCTCAATGCTTTGGTCGCTAAACAACCAGATGCTGACATATTTTTTAATAGTGGGACCGAATTCGCCAGACTTTGTCAAATGTTTTTAAATGATTATCTCTGACATATAAGTTTAGTTATAAGTGGAAAAATGTATTTTTTTATTGGTAATTTTTTTTTAATTATTATTTATTATTATTTGACATTACTGTATTTTTGGACATAATCATAATTTGACTTTATTGTTTTATATATCTATTATTATTAGACTTGACATTATTGTATTAATTGGCACAAATTATTATGAATTATATTAATTGCAATTTTAAATTTTTAATAACAAATAAGTAGGATTATAATGGCAAAAATGTAAAATAAGCTAAGCATGACTCTCAGCACGTGTTGGGTTACTACCTGTAAGTGTTGTGAGTAACTGTATATAATAAATAAATAAATAAATAAATAAATAAATAAATAAATAAATAAATAAATGTGGACGAGATTTTTGTGGCAAATTAAATTCTCTACAACTTTAGTCATAAAACTTTTATCATAAATAACAATAATACAAATAATATAAAACACATATCTTTAAATAATGATCTATAGAAGTCCCATGGATACTTACTCATAGGTACTTACCATGCGTGCCATGTTCCAAATACCTACTTATTTGGAATACAACACGGGCGCATTCTTAATTGCGGCTTAAAAGATGTGTCTACCTAAAGAAAATCCGTTCGATCTATGTTTGTCAACGCAATTTTCAAAAAAAAAAATACTGCAGCATTCAGGTATGTTTCTTTTGTTTCCGATTGTTCAATAGGCTTATGGATAACCGTCTAAAATATTTTTGAAATGACTGGAATCAATGCTATAGGTCTGTAACGAGTCATACTATGTTTATCATGTTTCTTAAAGAGCCGTTTTATTATGGTCCTTTTTAATTCCGTGGGAACTACTCCCAATATACCTACCGAAAATTATGTGGCTCCTTGGATTTGACATTTTAGTAGACACGGTTTTCAGTATCCTAGTTGATACACCATCGTATCGAGTACTGCTTGTAGACCTTAGATATTGCACTGTTTATATTATCACGTGTGGTTGGTGGTATAAACAAAGAACCCAAGTGTTTTTCTATACTGATTTTGGTTCTATCATGTTCAATTTTATGATTTGATCTAGATATATAATAAATTGTCAAAAGAGTTTTCTATCTCTGCGGGATATTTTATTATATTACCATTTATGTTAATATGCTAAATATATTCTTCAGGTACATTAAACTTATTTTTGTTTATAACAGACCACTCTACCCTTATTTGTTGCCTTATAATATGATTGTCATTCTGACAAGTATTTTGAAGAAAAAATTTGACAACTTTTCATTGTGAAGCAACAAGCTTACGATTGTTGTTCGTTACCGTACCATTTTAACTAACCATTTGGGTATGAAACATGTTGCCGCTCGGCTAGTCCCAAAAGAATTTTGCACCACGATAAGGCGCCCTTGCACAAGACCATCATTTTGAACGAATTTTCGACTAAACACTCAACAAATACCATCGAGCAACCACCATTGAAAAGTGGAAATTGTGTATGTTCCTGTTAAAATATCTGTCACTATTAAAATATAAAAATAATACGACTTGTATATAAATTATATAAAGTCTGGCAATAACAGTTTTGTACACGAATATACATGCGCGGTAATTCGCAAAGGCTAGCTTCAGACTCAACACCGATAAACAGCCGTACTGTACTTGGCACATTTAAATAGCATCCACAGTAAAATGGATTTTACGTATGAAATGGAAAGGGATAGAAGAATGGCGTTCCTTGACGTTATGATCGCCGTACGAGGTGACGGTTCCCTGAGCCACTCCGTATACAGAAAACCAACGCACACAGATCGCTATCTACACGCCGACTCACATCATCACCCACGTCAACTGAATTCCGTTATAACGTCGCTTACCGACCGGGCATATAGCTTGTGTGACGAGGAACATTTGAATAAGGAACTTTCACATATAAGCGACGTTCTACACAAGAACGGGTACAGTAGGCGAATAAGACCACCCAGACATACTCAAAAGCACCTGGACTTCAAGGTTGAACGACACCCAGCGTACTTACCGTACGTCAAAGGAGTGACAGATAAGGTCGCTAACATCCTTAAGAAGGTTTCAGTTAAAACTATCTTCACTCCTTTTAAGAAACTGTCGCAATATATAAGAACGCCGAAAGACAGTCTTCCCTTAGAAAAGCCAGGTGTATACAAAACTGACTGCAGCTGTGGGAGTTCCTATATAGGACAAACTAAACGCACCATCTCTTGCCGAATAAAGGAACACATTAGGGCAGTCAAAAATAATGAACCACACAAGTCGGCCATAGCTCAACACCTCTTAGACTCGGGTACCGACGACTGGATTGAGTTACATAATCCTCAGGTGCTTTCGACAGAACGCCACTACATACCTCGAATGGTTAGGGAGGCTATTGAAATTAAAAATTTCAAGAATTTCAATAGAGAGGATGGGTTTAAACTGTCGAGTATCTGGCATCCAGTGGTACGTCTATGTAAAACCCGTGAAAAGAGCAAAATCAAACCGCGAGCTGACGTAGTGAGTGTAGTATGTCGTGATCGGGTACAGTGCGATAGTGATAACAGTGCTAGTGGTGTTGAACGCAAAAAACGAGTAAGAAAGCGGGTAGACCGCTATACTTGCTCGTAACATTCATCTACCCGCAATACCCCCAGTACATCCGTAAACATGGCGCTTGCAACAGTACCGAAATATCGGTTACTCCAAACAAAGGTACGTGGTATATATCCTGAAAGACATACATACATATCGTCACGCCTTTTATCTCCGAAGGGATAGGCAGAGGTGTATTTCTACACCCACTTTTCGCCAGATATACTTTAGTCCCACGTAATAAGGGGCGAGCCTATTGCTGTACCGGGCACATTTCCAGACTCCGTGCTGCTACTGAGAATTTCGTGACAGAAAAACCCAATAACACTGCCCGACCCAGGAATCGAACCCGGGACCTCCCGATCCCACGCGCACATTTATGCCGCGAGACCAACGAGGCAGTCGTATAGGGTTTGATGTCGAGTTTTCCGTCTCTACGCAAAGATGGTATTTGCATCGTGTTATCCCTGAAAGACAATTTAAATTAAATATATAATTTCGCCTCTTTTTCCATATTTTATCAAGCAATTATTCAGTAAATTATTATAATATGTAGACTACAATGCACGTTTTTATATGATGTGATTCAAATAAGAATGATAATATCCCAGTTCAACTCACACGCAGTCATCTGATCACAAACTGAGCGGAGCTTGTTCTCTGTCAAATTACACCCACAGACACAGGAAAAAATAATCGTGCTCATCACAAAATAATCTATCCTGGGTGGAAATCGAACCTTCAGCTTTTTTTTTTGGTGTCGGATTGGAAAATCCTCATGGAGTCCCTCCGCCCTGGGGGAAGGCCGAAGGGGACTGTCAGACTCTTA
The DNA here is from genome assembly GCA_944739405.2 of Euclidia mi. Classification (NCBI taxonomy): domain Eukaryota; kingdom Metazoa; phylum Arthropoda; class Insecta; order Lepidoptera; family Erebidae; genus Euclidia; species Euclidia mi. The sequence continues at coordinate 21,233,410 of OX123182.2, read as the reverse complement.
CTGACTAAAAACCAACCCGTGTTCCTCATGTACCTATGTGTCGGAGGGTCGCGTATCGCCGAAGCATTCCTCGCTACCCCCCGACGGGTATTGGCCCGCCAGATGGTCAGGCGGGCCCCGAACAAAACCCCCTTGGCGCCGGATGAAGGTGTTGGGCTCCGCCGCCAAAACACCCAGCGGCCGCAGAGGATAGGGAGGACGGCAACGCAACACCGCATCTCCTCTTCCTCTGCGGCCCCACCGCGACGCAACGATTGTGCGCCCCCATTTGGTCGCGGGAGATAGGGAGCGCGGCAACGCAACAACGACACGCCTCTCCTCCCGCGACCGCGCCTGACCGCGAGGGACAGTTCTTCTGTCCCTCGCACCCGCACCTTTGGACGCATCCTGCGCAGGCCTCCGTCAAGCCCACGCGGAACGTCCACTCCAGGGATCTCGCTTAGCTTCACCGTGGGTGACCCAATCACGGCTACTGAGCCCCCCCCCCCCCCACCACGACAAGGTGGAGATCCCACGGGAGGGGAACCTTCAGCTTTGCACTCAGGATCACTATCCACTGCAAAGACCAATCAAGTCAATATTTGAAATACTTTTGGCCTTTATTTTAACTTTTTTTTCCTCTTTTGCAATACTTGGGCTTATAAAAGGCTTTAATACAAACCCCACAGCCACAAACGTAATCAACACAAACTTGCACCCACTGCAAAAACTATAGAACCGAAAAAATACGGTTCCGAAGAAAGCCGGTCACGAATAGCGTAGAAAAATTTATGAACGAACATGAACACTTTTATTAACTCGGCACGGTTGGTAATTGAATTTCGGATTTTTTTCATCGACCTCTCGTTGCCACTGATTGGGTTTTGAGTGAGACCCAATTTGTTTTCTGGTGTACTGATTGCAGTGGCCATTGTCCTGCCCGAAATCGAACTGAATGTAATGGGGGTCTAGGATTACTACATTTGCAATTTCAGGCGCGAAATTGGTTTTTTGGGAGTGCAATTAGAATTTAGGAGCAGGTGTTTGGCGTTTGCAGTGTCACAACCTAAAAGTTGTCTCGAGGACTTTTTCTGGACCGTTGGGCGCGCATATATTTCTGTTTGATATGATTTGTCGCTTCTTTCATATATAAGTTATCAAATATCTATGTTAATGGTGCCCCTACGTAATAAACGTAAAGAAACTAAGCCTTTTTATTTTGTTTGAAGATTCGTTTGTGCCGGCATGCGAATCTCTGATTAAGGGAAAATAAATAAATTGTTGAATTTGTAAGTAGAATTTCGGGTGAGTGGGCTTTGTATTGTGTAATTAGCTGGACATTTGTGATGGTGTTCGAGTTTGAAGACAGAATCCGCCTTATTAGAACACGGACTATGTTTATATAGTTTGAAATTGAGTCTTTAGCTTATGGTAAATTAGGTATACAAAATATGTAATTTACTATAAGCAGATCAAAAAAGTGCATTACACCGTTACCGTCTTTTGATTTGCTTTAAGTTAATTTTTGAAAGATTTTCTTCCCAATTCGTGTGCATAGTGTTTTTAGTCCTTGCAGTCTTCACTTTAATAGTGCTCAAGATATTTCCGCCGACGTAGAACATTTAGCTGTTTTTCATTTCAAAATATCTCTAAGCGTTACATTAGCACCCAAAGGGCTATTTTTAACCTATAAACACAATTTATTTATATTACACTGAAATAAATTCGCCGAAAAATCTATTACGCGTATTTTTTTTAATTAGTTGATAATGTGATATCGTCGCAAAATATTACAACTCATACTCAGTAATTTTTCTCGAGGCTACGTAACTATTCTAACACCGTCTCAAAATTTGACGACCATTTTTCATTTCTCGAATTAATCTAGGTCAATCCTATCTTCTCACGCCCCACATGCCCCTGTAATAGAGATCCGTAAATCAATAACCGCAGCTACTTACAAGCTGACTACTTACAAGCAGAAGATTATTTACCACCGATAGTACCAATTAGGCCATGCACTAGTTTAACACAATAGGCCTCATTAGAGATTGAGAACTTACCATAGTTGCAAGTTTAGTCTTAGATTTAAAAATTAATTTAAATTATTTTTGACGAGAGTATGTATATATTTGAATAGCACATTTGTTCCAGCAAACTTTAGAGACAGCAGCTTCTAATAATGCACTTTTTTGATCTGCTTATAGTAAATTACATATTTTGTATACCTAATTTACCATAAGCTAAAGACTCAATTTCAAACTATATAAACATAGTCCGTGTTCTAATAAGGCGGATTCTGTCTTCAAACTCGAACACCATCACAAATTCCCAGCTAATTACACAATACAAAGCCCACTCACCCGAAATTCTACTTACAAATTCAACAATTTATTTATTTTCCCTTAATCAGAGATTCGCATGCCGGCACAAACGAATCTTCAAACAAAATAAAAAGGCTTAGTTTCTTTACGTGTATTACGTAGGGGCACCATTAACATAGATATTTGATAACTTATATATCAAAGAAGCGACAAATCATATCAAACAGAAATATATGCGCGCCCAACGGTCCAGAAAAGGTCTTCGACAAGAATAAAACAAAATGTTTCCGTCTATTTGCAAGAAAACTAAGCGAATTCTTCATTCTTCGTGCCTCGTTTACGTGAACTGCCGCTAGTATTCCGAATAGTTTTGCTTATATTTCTGGTGTGTTTAAAAAACAAAAATATTAATAATAATCTTTATAATCGTTTTTATTTGGGTCGACTATGAAGAGTTTGGTTGCCCCCTGGTCTGAAATAATTATAGTCCAGTCACTTTAGGGTTTCACCTCGGAATTTGAGATAATAAGCTGGAAACTCGTATACAGCTTCATTTTGGCGTTCTAAAAGTTGTCTCAAAAGTCTCATATTATCTCGTGTCTGCGTCGTAAGTTATTCGAGGTCAAAGGTCACGAAAATCGGTTTTTTGCAATTATCTCCGTTTCTATGGTTCCACGTTACTTCCGATGTATTCACTCAATACGGCCGTGTCTCCTTTACGGCTTACGGCTCAAGAAGGTTAATTAATGACTTATGTACGTATGTTCTATTATGCGTTGCTTTTCAGTTGCTGTGTGACTGGGCGTTTTAGTACAGTTTATGTACGGTATTGCATTAAATAAGTCTATAAACATGCAATTATTTTGAGATAAAAGGCGTACATGTTATGAGTATATATTATAAAATTGCTCATTTGTCACTTATATCATCATCATCATCATGTCAGCCTAGAGACGTCCACTGCTGGACATAGGCCTCCCCTAAGGTTCTCCATACATACCGATTTTGAGCCGCCCACATCCAACCGCTTCCCGCGATCTTAACCAGATTGTCGGTCCACGCAGTTGAAAATGATATTTTGTATCTTGTGCGTGTTAAAAATTGTACGAAGATTTTACAGTGCATTAGCACAGTATAAAGATATAAGCAGCGATTATTCATTACTATTCTTGACACGTACCTACTTATGTCGCAGCGTAAACTGGCCTGCACTCTTTAATTTTAAGAAATTCGAAATTGCATTTTGTAAGTCGCACAATGCATCTCCAACAAGTACCTGGACAATAAAAACGGTATCAAGTGCATTTTTCAGAAAATTGTATACGAAGGAATTAGGCAATTTTGGCAATCAATGTTCATTTTTTGTTTCTTTTGCTTTAAAGCGTCAATATTTTCTGCTCAATGTAGACCGGCGATATGAGCATTCTTTTGTAACAGACTCGAGCATTCGCCGTTTTAATTTTTTTTGAACTGAACAACAAACAGAGCCAAACATCGTTACCAACATTTTCACGATCTTTCTAGATATCACTTTAATTGACAAAAAGCTTCGAAGCAAATTTACTGTTTTTTACTAGAAAGCTCGCCAGGACGCTCGATAAAATGCTCGCTAAGACGCTCTCATTTGTGCAGTTTCTGTCTTTTTAGCAACAGATGGTTTATAGCCGAAAACTGCTCTCCAGTTGAATTTGTCCTAATTAGAAAAGAAAAAAAAAAAAGAAAGGAAAATATATATTGCCACAAATGGCACACACTAAAAATCATTTTGGCAAAAATAGGTACAAAATAAAACAAAGTAGAATAAGAAACTAATAATAATTACAGTAATATTGAATTATATTTTTTCTAAAACAATCGTCAATTTTAATAACCATTTACAAGCGGTCACCGGCACCATTATTTTTTAAAACTATCAGATCTATCCTTTACACTTATTGAACCAATAGCGAAGCCGCTCTAAAGCCCGCACTGTTCAACCAAACAAAAACTACAAATGCAAATACGATATCGCCATGCATTTTTGTCACAAAAACTTTTATCAAAACATAGGGGCAGAATTGCCTAGGGTACTCTGCAATCATTTTTCGCTATAGTCCCGATCGAGTACAGTAACAAAACAAGTAAAACTGCGTAAAAGCTTGTCCTGTAACGACGCGGCCACGACCTTGTCATTAGCGCAAAACGCGACGCGTGTCCCTGTCGCGTTCAATTTACGGCGACAGCGGTGAGAGTGCTATTAACCTCCTATACAATAAATAAAGGGTTACAAGTGACCGTGTATCTATGCTTCATAATTTCTGTCTGTGACATCGTAGCTCCTAAAATAATGAATTGATTATGATGCGGTTTGTCTTGATTAAAAGCTGACTTATTCGAGAACTTTATAGGGTGATCCTGAGAGGCATTTCAATCCAAATACAATTTTGTCTCTCTTTAGTTAATAGTGGGTCACCGTAGTATATTTAAGGTCGTTTAACTCGACCAAAATTAAGTTGCTAAGCAATCATCTTTAATGAGGCCAAAGAGCCAAATTTAAAGCAGCCAAAGGCCCGCGAAGCTGTACACGTTAGACTCTATACCATTATTTCTAAAATCGCTGTGCATGTAAGGCTCGTACTACAAGTGAAAAGCTTAATGTGCTCTCGACTTTACCTACAATTTATACTTTTCTCATTCTCTATATAAACTTGTCCGCCCCTCCTCCCTCCTCTAAGTCATAAGCTGACGATGCTCTTGATAACACAGCATTATTTCGGCAAGCTGCAGCAGGATTCACACTATATTAAGTACGTAAGTCTGCACAGAACTGAGATACAGTTTATGCGAAACATGGTAATTATACTTATAACTGAATTTGTGCATTTCGACAGTACGTATGTATTTAGAAGATTGGCACAAATTGACAGACACCTGTCTCTCGCTTAGCTTCTGCGAAGCAAAATTGAAAGTTATTGAGTAAGATCCAATCGCAAGTTAACATGTAACGAAATACAAGAAGTTTTGTACTCCATTTCAGCGAATTGTTTTCGCAGAGACCTAGTGACTGTTATGTAAGAAGCTGGTTATTGCCATGTAAGCTGTACCATTGATATTTCAGTGATGATATCATTTTAAACAGAAAACTGTTTTGTTTTGACGATTTGCTTTTGTTAAAGTTGATATAATTCGTTATGTTTTGTTGTAGAGCTAATAAGGTATTATACAATACTTGTTTAGAATCGTGATACTCAATACTTTTTAGCACGATGTTTTGTGCGTTTTAAGTCTGTCGTGTATACGGAGAGAGAAAGAGAAAAGAAACGGTTAAGTATTGTTGTGAAATAAGATTTAAGTTAGGTACCTACGTCCCTAAGTTATATCAAAAATGTCTTGTATACTTATTGTTGCGTTTTTTTTGGTGAACTGGTCTGATAGAGTCTTCTCGTCTTCTCTACTTCTTCTATAAGGAAATTCTAAATATCATGAGGTGGGAAAAGGAGTTTGGACAAACAGCTCGAGTACTAAATAAATTAACCTTCTCCTAACCTTTTCTAAGACTGATAATGCAGATATAATGGTTATAATGGCCTGGGTTATAATGGCCTGGCTAGAAATATTATGGGTGCTTCTTTTTCGTTACCGCCATAATCTGGATTTTAACATACCTATCAAGTTATTTTGATGATGTCATTCTTGCTTCTGAAGATATTCCGGCCTTATGTCTGAATATATTTAATATTTGCTGTGGCTACAGCCTCAAATTTTGTAGTAATTTTCTTTACTCATGCAGTCACAATTACCAATAATGATACCAATAAATTGGAGCAATATCCTCTATTGCGTGAACATTTTAGCCATTTCTCATATTTAAAAATATTTCTAATGTTTACAAAGTAGGTTTTTTCGCTCGCGTGTGAAATTGTTGTATTTTGTCCCAGGGACATAATGAGGATGGGAACAAAATCATGGCAAATGAGCGTTTAAGTTCCTAAAATGCCATGGTACTTTTATCCTGAGGGCATTCCCTCTGATATTCTAAAACCAGCCTTAAAAAAAGAGAAAAAGGGTGCAATTTTGTTTACAGTATGGTGTTGAAGAAGTATTCTTGCACTGCTGTATGTTCGAATTTTGGCTGATTTTTCTTTGTTATATTCGGAATATCTTTTTGTGGCCGTAATTTCTTGTTATAATAAGTGGGTGAGCTTAGTTTGACATTTCAAGCCCACTCTATATGACCAACAAATTCAAGATGGTAGTGTGGAAATTTTGAGCAAAATTGCAAAAATATTTGATTGTAGTTCTCCAGAAATAATTATAGTATTTCTTTGAATGTGTGTGCTACATGCAGTCTATAATTGAACAAATATATATAATACACGTCAAACTTATAAAATTATGCATCGAATGTTAAAAATAGGTCACCTTAACTAAGGACCAATTACCTATATTATAATGAGAGTCAACAAAGAGGACACGTCTAAAAGAAGAATATCCCAAATTAAATTATTGAAACGTTTCTGTATGGAAAAGGTTCGGTAATTTGCCCATTGTTGTTTGTTTTTTAAATAAGCTAGCTGCGAGCTAACACAATATTAGACTGCCTCCGTGGTCCAGTAGATAGCGTATGCGACTGCTGATCGGAGGTCCTGGGTTCGATTCCCGGGTCGGGCAAAAGTGTTACTTGGTTTTTCAGAATTCTCGGTAGCAGCACGGAGTCTGGTGATGTGCCCGGTAGCGGCAATAGGCTCGCCCTCTATTACGTGGGACCTAAAATTCATGGCGAAATGTAGGTGTAATATTAGACCTCTGCCTACCTCTTCGGGGATACCAGCGTGGGACTATAAAAAAAACAATATTATAAATGGAATCATTAATAATAAAATTATATTATTAGGTATAGATACTTTTAACAAAAGAGTCTATATATTTTGAGCGAGTCCAAACGCTTGAAGGCATTGACAATTTTTAAAAGAATTTACCAGTAACGATAAACCATAAAAGAATATCTTCAAGCTATTTTAAATCGTTTATATTTCTGAGTATTGTTAACGAAAAATATCTTGTCCAATGTTGACGAAAATTTTTACAAGTGTACCGATAACTTAAAATAACATCGTTGAATAACTTTAAAAAGTGTTGAAGTGATTGGAACCATAGAAACGGAGATAATTGCAAAAAAACAATTTTCGTGACCTTTGACCTCGAATAACTTACGACGCAGAAACGAGATAATATGAGACTTTTGAGACAAGTTTTAGAACGCCAAAATGAAGCTGTATACGAGTTTCCAGCTTATTATCTCCAATTCCAAGATTGACCCCTTATTTTGCCTAAAGTGACTGGACTATTAGTTTTCATTTTTGATAGAGATTGTTACCCACTATTACGACGTTAATAAATTAGACAACGCATTTACCTTATAAACAGCAGTGGGTTCGCCTTGGCGGGTGATAAAATATTTGCGGCAGAGTTTATTTTAGATTCATAATGACATTCATATTTAACATATGAAAACAAAATGAAAAGAAAATATTTTTATTGATAGTATCACAATCACACCAAAAGATCATGGTAACCTCTTGAGTAGTAATAAAACAATCACACAAAACTCATATTCACATTTACTAATTTTCAATTACTTATTCATCCAAACTGCAAGTCCGTTTCTACTCGTATCTAAAGACGGCACAGACCTCCGTGCACAGTGAAAGTAAATATCGCGTGAAATTGAAGGAGCATCGATCGTGTGTTCCCGGATCAGATGTTCACGTAGCTCGTATCACGCCACGTTACTTCCGATGTATTCACTCAATACGGCCGTGTCTCCTTTACGGCTTACGGCTCAAGAAGGTTAATTAATGACTTATGTACGTATGTTCTATTATGCGTTGCTTTTCAGTTGCTGTGTGACTGGGCGTTTTAGTACAGTTTATGTACGGTATTGCATTAAATAAGTCTATAAACATGCAATTATTTTGAGATAAAAGGCGTACATGTTATGAGTATATATTATAAAATTGCTCATTTGTCACCTATATCATCATCATCATCATGTCAGCCTAGAGACGTCCACTGCTGGACATAGGCCTCCCCTAAGGTTCTCCATACATACCGATTTTGAGCCGCCCACATCCAACCGCTTCCCGCGATCTTAACCAGATCGTCGGTCCACGCAGTTGAAAATGATATTTTGTATCTTGTGCGTGTTAAAAATTGTACGAAGATTTTACAGTGCATTAGCACAGTATAAAGATATAAGCAGCGATTATTCATTACTATTCTTGACACGTACCTACTTATGTCGCAGCGTAAACTGGCCTGCACTCTTTAATTTTAAGAAATTCGAAATTGCATTTTTGTAAGTCGCACAATGCATCTCCAACAAGTACCTGGACAATAAAAAACGGTATCAAGTGCATTTTTCAGAAAATTGTATACGAAGGAATTAGGCAATATTTGGCAATCAATGTTCATTTTTTGTTTCTTTTGCTTTGAAGCGTCAATATTTTCTGCTCGATAAAGACCGGCGATATGAGCATTCTTTTGTAACAGACTCGAGCATTCGCCGTTTTAAATTTTTTTGAACTGAACAACAAACAGAGCCAAACATCGTTACCAACATTTTCACGATCTTTCTAGATATCACTTTAATTGACAAAAAGCTTCGAAGCAAATTTACTGTTTTTTTACTAGAAAGCTCGCCAGGACGCTCGATAAAATGCTCGCTAAGACGCTCTCATTTGTGCAGTTTCTGTCTTTTTAGCAACAGATGGTTTATAGCCGAAAACTGCTCTCCAGTTGAATGTGTCCTAATTAGAAAAGAAAAAAAAAGAAAGAAAGGAAAATATATATTGCCACAAATGGCACACACTAAAAATCATTTTGGTAAAAATAGGTACAAAATAAAACAAAGTATAATAAGAAACTAATAATAATTACAGTAATATTGAATTATATTTTTTCTAAAACAATCGTCAATTTTAATAACCATTTACAAGCGGTCACCGGCACCATTATTTTTTAAACTATCAGATCTATCCTTTACACTTATTGAACCAATAGCGAAGCCGCTCTAAAGCCCGCACTGTTCAACCAAACAAAAACTACAAATGCAAATACGATATCGCCATGCATTTTTGTCACAAAAACTTTTATCAAAACATAGGGGCAGAATTGCCTAGGGTACTCTGCAATCATTTTTCGCTATAGTCCCGATCGAGTACGGTAACAAAACAAGTAAAACTGCGTAAAAGCTTGTCCTGTAACGACGCGGCCACGACCTTGTCATTAGCGCAAAACGCGACGCGTGTCCCTGTCGCGTTCAATTTACGGCGACAGCGGTGAGAGTGCTATTAACCTCCTATACAATAAATAAAGGGTTACAAGTGACCGTGTATCTATGCTTCATAATTTCTGTCTGTGACATCGTAGCTCCTAAAATAATGAATTGATTATGATGCGGTTTGTCTTGATTAAAAGCTGACTTATTCGAGAACTTTATAGGGTGATCTTGAGAGGCATTTCAATCCAAATACAATTTTGTCTCTCTTTAGTTAATAGTGAGTCACCGTAGTATATTTAAGGTCGTTTAACTCGACCAAAATTAAGTTGCTAAGCAATCATCTTTAATGAGGCCAAAGAGCCAAATTTAAAGCAGCCAAAGGCCCGCGAAGCTGTACACGTTAGACTCTATACCATTATTTCTAAAATCGCTGTGCATGTAAGGCTCGTACTACAAGTGAAAAGCTTAATGTGCTCTCGACTTTACCTACAATTTATACTTTTCTCATTCTCTATATAAACTTGTCCGCCCCTCCTCCCTCCTCTAAGTCATAAGCTGACGATGCTCTTGATAACACAGCATTATTTCGGCAAGCTGCAGCAGGATTCACACTATATTAAGTACGTAAGTCTGCACAGAACTGAGATACAGTTTATGCGAAACATGGTAATTATACTTATAACTGAATTTGTGCATTTCGACAGTACGTATGTATTTAGAAGATTGGCACAAATTGACAGACACCTGTCTCTCGCTTAGCTTCTGCGAAGCAAAATTGAAAGTTATTGAGTAAGATCCAATCGCAAGTTAACATGTAACGAAATACAAGAAGTTTTGTACTCCATTTTAGCGAATTGTTTTCGCAGAGACCTAGTGACTGTTATGTAAGAAGCTGGTTATTGCCATGTAAGCTGTACCATTGATATTTCAGTGATGATATCATTTTAAACAGAAAACTGTTTTGTTTTGACGATTTGCTTTTGTTAAAGTTGATATAATTCGTTATGTTTTGTTGTAGAGCTAATAAGGTATTATACAATACTTGTTTAGAATCGTGATACTCAATACTTTTTAGCACGATGTTTTGTGCGTTTTAAGTCTGTCGTGTATACGGAGAGAGAAAGAGAAAAGAAACGGTTAAGTATTGTTGTGAAATAAGATTTAAGTTAGGTACCTACGTCCCTAAGTTATATCAAAAATGTCTAGTATACTTATTGTTGCGTTTTTTTTGGTGAACTGGTCTGATAGAGTCTTCTCGTCTTCTCTACTTCTTCTATAAGGAAATTCTAAATATCATGAGGTGGGAAAAGGAGTTTGGACAAACAGCTCGAGTACTAAATAAATTAACCTTCTCCTAACCTTTTCTAAGACTGATAATGCAGATATAATGGTTATAATGGCCTGGGTTATAATGGCCTGGCTAGAAATATTATGGGTGCTTCTTTTTCGTTACCGCAATAATCTGGATTTTAACATACCTATCAAGTTATTTTGATGATGTCATTCTTGCTTCTGAAGATATTCCGGCCTTATGTCTGAATATATTTAATATTTGCTGTGGCTACAGCCTCAAATTTTGTAGTAATTTTCTTTACTCATGCAGTCACAATTACCAATAATGATACCAATAAATTGGAGCAATATCCTCTTTTGCGTGAACATTTTAGCCATTTCTCATATTTAAAAATATTTCTAATGTTTACAAAGTAGGTTTTTTCGCTCGCGTGTGAAATTGTTGTATTTTGTCCCAGGGACATAATGAGGATGGGAACAAAATCATGGCAAATGAGCGTTTAAGTTCCTAAAATGCCATGGTACTTTTATCCTGAGGGCATTTCCTCTGATATTCTAAAACCAGCCTTAAAAAAAGAGAAAAAGGGTGCAATTTTGTTTACAGTATGGTGTTGAAGAAGTATTCTTGCACTGCTGTATGTTCGAATTTTGGCTGATTTTTCTTTGTTATATTCGGAATATCTTTTTGTGGCCGTAATTTCTTGTTATAATAAGTGGGAGAGCTTAGTTTGACATTTCAAGCCCACTCTATATGACCAACAAATTCAAGATGGTAGTGTGGAAATTTTGAGCAAAATTGCAAAAATATTTGATTGTAGTTCTCCAGAAATAATTATAGTATTTCTTTGAATGTGTGTGCTACATGCAGTCTATAATTGAACAAATATATATAATACACGTCAAACTTATAAAATTATGCATCGAATGTTAAAAATAGGTCACCTTAACTAAGGACCAATTACCTATATTATAATGAGAGTCAACAAAGAGGACACGTCTAAAAGAAGAATATCCCAAATTAAATTATTGAAACGTTTCTGTATGGAAAAGGTTCGGTAATTTGCCAATTGTTGTTTGTTTTTTAAATAAGCTAGCTGCGAGCTAACACAATATTAGACTGCCTCCGTGGTCCAGTAGATAGCGTATGCGACTGCTGATCGGAGGTCCTGGGTTCGATTCCCGGGTCGGGCAAAAGTGTTACTTGGTTTTTCAGAATTCTCGGTAGCAGCACGGAGTCTGGTGATGTGCCCGGTAGCGGCAATAGGCTCGCCCTCTATTACGTGGGACCTAAAATTCATGGCGAAATGTAGGTGTAATATTAGACCTCTGCCTACCTCTTCGGGGATACCAGCGTGGGACTATAAAAAAAACAATATTATAAATGGAATCATTAATAATAAAATTATATTATTAGGTATAGATACTTTTAACAAAAGAGTCTATATATTTTGAGCGAGTCCAAACGCTTGAAGGCATTGACAATTTTTAAAAGAATTTACCAGTAACGATAAACCATAAAAGAATATCTTCAAGCTATTTTAAATCGTTTATATTTCTGAGTATTGTTAACGAAAAATATCTTGTCCAATGTTGACGAAAATTTTTACAAGTGTACCGATAACTTAAAATAACATCGTTGAATAACTTTAAAAAGTGTTGAAGTGATTGGAACCATAGAAACGGAGATAATTGCAAAAAAACAATTTTCGTGACCTTTGACCTCGAATAACTTACGACGCAGAAACGAGATAATATGAGACTTTTGAGACAACTTTTAGAACGCCAAAATGAAGCTGTATACGAGTTTCCAGCTTATTATCTCCAATTCCAAGATTGACCCCTTATTTTGCCTAAAGTGACTGGACTATTAGTTTTCATTTTTGTTAGAGATTGTTACCCACTATTACGACGTTAATAAATTAGACAACGCATTTACCCTATAAACAGCAGTGGGTTCGCCTTGGCGGGTGATAAAATATTTGCGGCAGAGTTTATTTTAGATTCATAATGACATTCATATTTAACATATGAAAACAAAATGAAAAGAAAATATTTTTATTGATAGTATCACAATCACACCAAAAGATCATGGTAACCTCTTGAGTAGTAATAAAACAATCACACAAAACTCATATTCACATTTACTAATTTTCAATTACTTATTCATCCAAACTGCAAGTCCGTTTCTACTCGTATCTAAAGACGGCACAGACCTCCGTGCACAGTGAAAGTAAATATCGCGTGAAATTGAAGGAGCATCGATCGTGTGTTCCCGGATCAGATTTTCACGTAGCTCGTAACACGCCACGTTACTTCCGATGTATTCACTCAATACGGCCGTGTCTCCTTTACGGCTTACGGCTCAAGAAGGTTAATTAATGACTTATGTACGTATGTTCTATTATGCGTTGCTTTTCAGTTGCTGTGTGACTGGGCGTTTTAGTACAGTTTATGTACGGTATTGCATTAAATAAGTCTATAAACATGCAATTATTTTGAGATAAAAGGCGTACATGTTATGAGTATATATTATAAAATTGCTCATTTGTCACTTATATCATCATCATCATCATGTCAGCCTAGAGACGTCCACTGCTGGACATAGGCCACCCCTAAGGTTCTCCATACATACCGATTTTGAGCCGCCCACATCCAACCGCTTCCCGCGATCTTAACCAGATCGTCGGTCCACGCAGTTGAAAATGATATTTTGTATCTTGTGCGTGTTAAAAATTGTACGAAGATTTTACAGTGCATTAGCACAGTATAAAGATATAAGCAGCGATTATTCATTACTATTCTTGACACGTATACTTATGTCGCAGCGTAAACTGGCCTGCACTCTTTAATTTTAAGAAATTCGAAATTGCATTTTTGTAAGTCGCACAATGCATCTCCAACAAGTACCTGGACAATAAAAAACGGTATCAAGTGCATTTTTCAGAAAATTGTATACGAAGGAATTAGGCAATATTTGGCAATCAATGTTCATTTTTTGTTTCTTTTGCTTTGAAGCGTCAATATTTTCTGCTCGATAAAGACCGGCGATATGAGCATTCTTTTGTAACAGACTCGAGCATTTGCCGTTGTAAATTTTTTTGAACTGAACAACAAACAGAGCCAAACATCGTTACCAACATTTTCACGATCTTTCTAGATATCACTTTAATTGACAAAAAGCTTCGAAGCAAAGGGTCACGGTCAAAATGGGCGTAAAACCAACAACTTTAAAATATATTTTATGTGAAAGCTATTGACCATTACTTAATTTTATACTACGACGCCAATCACCCAAACAACCGGTGAGCAGAGATATTCAGTGATGTTCAAACGTATTTTTTATAGAATCCAAAACAGTCGCTAATACAACGGAGATAACACGATACGATGTTGTGCAGAGCTAGGCCAAAGAAACCAATCTATTGGTTGGTAATCTAACGGAATTACTACATTCCATCCTTTTCTAACTTCTCTCTTACTCAGGCACCGACCAAAAAACAAGCGTGCAGGCAGGCCGGGCAATGCGCGTCAGTCGTTTTTCATATTTAATTGAATTATATAGCGAAGAGTCATTAGATGATTTAAACAGATGTAATATTCTGCAAACTAATGTGTGGTTGCTTCGAATTAAAATACAATCGCGGCATGTCAGATCGCGCACATATAATTCTTACATTTTGATCGATAGAGACCAAATCGGTAGAAATGCGATAGTTGAGCATTACTGTACTTCCCCCCGTGGGATCTCCACCTTGTCGTGGTGGGGGGGCTCAGTAACCGTGGATTGGTAACCCGCGGTGAAGTTAAGATGGATCCAGGAGAGGACGCTCCGCGTGGGCTTGGAGGGGCCTGCGCAGGATGCGTCCAACGGTGCGGGTGCGGGGGACAGTTCTGTCTGTCCCTCGCAGTCGGGTGCGGTCGCGGGAGGAGAGGCGTGTCGGTGTTGCGTTGCCGCGCGCCCTATCTCCCGCGACCCAATGGGGGCGCACCATTCGATGCGTCGCGGTGGGGCTGCAGAGGAAGAGAAGATGCGGTGTTGCGTTGCCGTCCTCCCTATCCTCTGCGGCCGGTGGTTTTGGCGGCGGAGCCCAACACCTTAATCCGCCGCCAAGGGGGTTTTGTTTGGGGCCCGCCTAACCATCTGGAGGGCCAATGCCCGTCGGAGGGTGGCGACGAATGCTTCGGTGATGCCCTACCCTCCGACACACGGGTACATGAGAAAGTCGAGGTGGTTTTTAGTGGAATCACCACATACTCCGGCTCTCATTTCCCCCAAGAGTCGGAGATCCGAAGGGATTTTCCACCTCGTAAAACAAACAAAAAAAAAGCAATACTGTACTTGCTTAACAGGCAGAAGAACAGTAGGAAGTTGTGCCCACATAGCTTCAGTTTTGTGGTTTTTAGGGTTAGGACGGCTCAAGCCTTTTATTGCACCCGCAGATGATTTATTAGATGTTATAGTTGATGATAACCATTAATATTTAAATAAAAGGTATCAATATATAGTAGTTTTTAACAAATATGTGTGTTTTATTTAACCAATCTTTGGGATTATTTTGCAGTGATACCCGGTTGATATTGGGGTTAACAAGTATTTAGGGGGTATTTAGAAGTACAATGAAGTAAATTACTACACATTTTATTTCTGTTGGTTTTACGCCCAGCTCTCATACAAAAATGCCCATGAACCTTTACTGTTTTTTTACTAGAAAGCTCACCAGGACGCTCGATAAAATGCTCGCTAAGACGCTCTCATTTGTGCAGTTTCTGTCTTTTTAGCAACAGATGGTTTATAGCCGAAAACTGCTCTCCAGTTGAATTTGTCCTAATTAGAAAAGAAAAAAAAAGAAAGAAAGGAAAATATATATTGCCACAAATGGCACACATTAAAAATCATTTTGGCAAAAATAGGTACAAAATAAAACAAAGTAGAATAAGAAACTAATAATAATTACAGTAATATTGAATTATATTTTTTCTAAAACAATCGTCAATTTTAATAACCATTTACAAGCGGTCACCGGCACCATTATTTTTTAAACTATCAGATCTATCCTTTACACTTATTGAACCAATAGCGAAGCCGCTCTAAAGCCCGCACTGTTCAACCAAACAAAAACTACAAATGCAGGCAGAATTGCCTAGGGTACTCTGCAATCATTTTTCGCTATAGTCCCGATCGAGTACGGTAACAAAACAAGTAAAACTGCGTAAAAGCTTGTCCTGTAACGACGCGGCCACGACCTTGTCATTAGCGCTAAACGCGACGCGTGTCCCTGTCGCGTTCAATTTACGGTGACAGCGGTGAGAGTGCTATTAACCTCCTATACAATAAATAAAGGGTTACAAGTGACCGTGTATCTATGCTTCATAATTTCTGTCTGTGACATCGTAGCTCCTAAGATAATGAATTGATTATGATGCAGTTTGTCTTGATTAAAAGCTGACTTATTCGAGAACTTTATAGGGTGATCTTGAGAGGCATTTCAACCCAAATACAATTTTGTCTCTCTTTAGTTAATAGTGGGTCACCGTAGTATATTTAAGGTCGTTTAACTCGACCAAAATTAAGTTGCTAAGCAATCATCTTTAATGAGGCCAAAGAGCCAAATTTAAAGCAGCCAAAGGCCCGCGAAGCTGAACACGTTAGACTCTATACCATTATTACTAAAATCGCTGTGCATGTAAGGCTCGTACTACAAGTGAAAAGCTTAATGTGCTCTCGACTTTACCTACAATTTATACTTTTCTCATTCTCTAAATAAACTTATCCGCCCCTACTCCCTCCTCTAAGTCATTAGCTGACGATGCTCTTGATAACACAGCATTATTTTTGCAAGCTGCAGCAGGATTCACACTTTATTAAGTACGTAAGTCTGCACAGAACTGAGATACAGTTTATGCGAAATATGGTAATTATACTTATAACTGAATTTGTGCATTTCGACAGTACGTATGTATTTAGAAGATTGGCACAAATTGACAGACAACTGTCTCTCGCTTAGCTTCTGCGAAGCAAAATTGAAAGTTATTGAGTAAGATCCAATCGCAAGTTAACATGTAACGAAATACAAGAAGTTTTGTACTCTATTTCAGCGAATTGTTTTCGCAGAGACCTAGTGACTGTTATGTAAGAAGCTGGTTATTGCCATGTAAGCTGTACCATTGATATTTCAGTGATGATATCATTTTAAACAGAAAACTGTTTTGTTTTGACGATTTGCTTTTGTTAAAGTTGATATAATTCGTTATGTTTTGTTGTAGAGCTAATAAGGTATTATACAATACTTGTTTAGAATCGTGATACTCAATACTTTGTAGCACGATGTTTTGTGCATTTTAAGTCTGTCGTGTATACGGAGAGAGAAAGAGAAAAGAAACGGTTAAGTATTGTTGTGAAATAAGATTTAAGTTAGGTACCTACGTCCCTAAGTTATATCAAAAATGTCTAGTATACTTATTGTTGCGTTTTTTCTGGTGAACTGGTCTGATAGAGTCTTCTCGTCTTCTCTACTTCTTCTATAAGGAAATTCTAAATATCATGAGGTGGGAAAAGGAGTTTGGACAAACAGCTCGAGTACTAAATAAATTAACCTTCTCCTAACTTTTTCTAAGACTGATAATGCAGATATAATGGTTATAATGGCCTGGGTTATAATGGCCTGGCTAGAAATATTATAGGTGCTTCTTTTTCGTTACCGCAATAATCTTGATCTTAACATACCTATCAAGTTATTTTGATGATGTCATTCTTGCTTCTGAAGATATTCCGGCCTTATGTCTGAATATATTTAATATTTGCTGTGGCTACAGCCTCAAATTTTGTAGTAATTTTCTTTACTAATGCAGTCACAAATACCAATAATGATACCAATAAATTGGAGCAATATCCTCTTTTGCGTGAACATTTTAGCCATTTCTCATATTTAAAAATATTTCTAATGTTTACAAAGTAGGTTTTTTCTTTCGCGTGTGAAATTGTTGTATTTTATCCCAGGGACATAATGAGGATGGGAACAAAATCATGGCAAATGAGCGTTTAAGTTCCTAAAATGCCATGGTACTTTTATCCTGAGGGCATTTCCTCTGATATTCTAAAACCAGCCTTAAAAAAAGAGAAAAAGGGTGCAATTTTGTTTACAGTATGGTGTTGAAGAAGTATTCTTGCACTGCTGTATGTTCGAATTTTGGCTGATTTTTCTTTGTTATATTCGGAATATCTTTTTGTGGCCGTAATTTCTTGTTATAATAAGTGGGTGAGCTTAGTTTGACATTTCAAGCCCACTCTATATGACCAACAAATTCAAGATGGTAGTGTGGAAATTTTGAGCAAAATTGCAAAAATATTTGATTGTAGTTCTCCAGAAATAATTATAGTATTTCTTTGAATGTGTGTGCTACATGCAGTCTATAATTGAACAAATATATATAATACACGTCAAACTTATAAAATTATGCATCGAATGTTAAAAATAGGTCACCTTAACTAAGGACCAATTACCTATATTATAATGAGAGTCAACAAAGAGGACACGTCTAAAAGAAGAATATCCCAAATTAAATTATTGAAACGTTTCTGTATGGAAAAGGTTCGGTAATTTGCCAATTGTTGTTTGTTTTTTAAATAAGCTAGCTGCGAGCTAACACAATATTAGACTGCCTCCGTGGTCCAGTAGATAGCGTATGCGACTGCTGATCGGAGGTCCTGGGTTCGATTCCCGGGTCGGGCAAAAGTGTTACTTGGTTTTTCAGAATTCTCGGTAGCAGCACGGAGTCTGGTGATGTGCCCGGTAGCGGCAATAGGCTCGCCCTCTATTACGTGGGACCTAAAATTCATGGTGAAATGTAGGTGTAATATTAGACCTCAGCCTACCTCTTCGTGGATACCAGCGTGGGACTATAAAAAAAAACAATATTATAAATGGAATCAGTAATAATAAAATTATATTATTAGGAATATATACTTTTAACAAAAGAGTCTATATATTTTGAGCGAGTCCAAACGCTTGAAGGCATTGACAATTTTTAAAAGAATTTACCAGTAACGATAAACCATAAAAAAATATCTTCAAGCTTTTTTAAATCGTTTATATTTCTGAGTATTGTTAACCAAAAATATCTTGTCCAATGTTGACGAAAATTCTTACAAGTGTACCGATAACTTAAAATAACATCGTTGAATAACTTTAAAAAGTGTTGAAGTGATTGGAACCATAGAAACGGAGATAATTGCAAAATACCAATTTTCGTGACCTTTGACCTCGAATAACTTACGACGCAGAAACGAGATAATATGAGACTTTTGAGACAACTTTTAGAACGCCAAAATGAAGCTGTATACGAGTTTCCAGCTTATTATCTCCAATTCCAAGATTGACCCCTTATTTTGCCTAAAGTGACTGGACTATTAGTTTTCATTTTTGTTAGAGATTGTTACCCACTATTACGACGTTTATAAATTAGACAACGCATTTACCCTATAAACAGCAGTAGGTTCGCCTTGGCGGGTGATAAAATATTTGAGGCAGAGTTTATTTTAGATTCATAATGACATTCATATTTAACATATGAAAACAAAATGAAAAGAAAATATTTTTATTGATAGTATCACAATCACACCAAAAGATCATGGTAACCTCTTGAGTAGTAATAAAACAATCACACAAAACTCATATTCACATTTACTAATTTTCAATTACTTATTCATCCAAACTGCAAGTCCGTTTCTACTCGTATCTAAAGACGGCACAGACCTCCGTGCACAGTGAAAGTAAATATCGCGTGAAATTGAAGGAGCATCGATCGTGTGTTCCCGGATCAGATGTTCACGTAGCTCGTATCACGCCACGTTACTTCCGATGTATTCACTCAATACGGCCGTGTCTCCTTTACGGCTTACGGCTCAAGAAGGTTAATTAATGACTTATGTACGTATGTTCTATTATGCGTTGCTTTTCAGTTGCTGTGTGACTGGGCGTTTTAGTACAGTTTATGTACGGTATTGCATTAAATAAGTCTATAAACATGCAATTATTTTGAGATAAAAGGCGTACATGTTATGAGTATATATTATAAAATTGCTCATTTGTCACTTATATCATCATCATCATCATGTCAGCCTAGAGACGTCCACTGCTGGACATAGGCCTCCCCTAAGGTTCTCCATACATACCGATTTTGAGCCGCCCACATCCAACCGCTTCCCGCGATCTTAACCAGATCGTCGGTCCACGCAGTTGAAAATGATATTTTGTATCTTGTGCGTGTTAAGAATTGTACGAAGATTTTACAGTGCATTAGCACAGTATAAAGATATAAGCAGCGATTATTCATTACTATTCTTGACACGTACCTACTTATGTCGCAGCGTAAACTGGCCTGCACTCTTTAATTTTAAGAAATTCGAAATTGCATTTTTGTAAGTCGCACAATGCATCTCCAACAAGTACCTGGACAATAAAAAACGGTATCAAGTGCATTTTTCAGAAAATTGTATACGAAGGAATTAGGCAATATTTGGCAATCAATGTTCATTTTTTGTTTCTTTTGCTTTGAAGCGTCAATATTTTCTGCTCGATAAAGACCGGCGATATGAGCATTCTTTTGTAACAGACTCGAGCATTTGCCGTTTTAAATTTTTTTGAACTGAACAACAAACAGAGCCAAACATCGTTACCAACATTTTCACGATCTTTCTAGATATCACTTTAATTGACAAAAAGCTTCGAAGCAAATTTACTGTTTTTTTACTAGAAAGCTCGCCAGGACGCTCGATAAAATGCTCGCTAAGACGCTCTCATTTGTGCAGTTTCTGTCTTTTTAGCAACAGATGGTTTATAGCCGAAAACTGCTCTCCAGTTGAATGTGTCCTAATTAGAAAAGAAAAAAAAAGAAAGAAAGGAAAATATATATTGCCACAAATGGCACACACTAAAAATCATTTTGGTAAAAATAGGTACAAAATAAAACAAAGTAGAATAAGAAACTAATAATAATTACAGTAATATTGAATTATATTTTTTCTAAAACAATCGTCAATTTTAATAACCATTTACATGCGGTCACCGGCACCATTATTTTTTAAACTATCAGATCTATCCTTTACACTTATTGAACCAATAGCGAAGCCGCTCTAAAGCCCGCACTGTTCAACCAAACAAAAACTACAAATGCAAATACGATATCGCCATGCATTTTTGTCACAAAAACTTTTATCAAAACATAGGGGCAGAATTGCCTAGGGTACTCTGCAATCATTTTTCGCTATAGTCCCGATCGAGTACGGTAACAAAACAAGTAAAACTGCGTAAAAGCTTGTCCTGTAACGACGCGGCCACGACCTTGTCATTAGCGCTAAACGCGACGCGTGTCCCTGTCGCGTTCAATTTACGGCGACAGCGGTGAGAGTGCTATTAACCTCCTATACAATAAATAAAGGGTTACAAGTGACCGTGTATCTATGCTTCTTAATTTCTGTCTGTGACATCGTAGCTCCTAAAATAATGAATTGATTATGATGCGGTTTGTCTTGATTAAAAGCTGACTTATTCGAGAACTTTATAGGGTGATCTTGAGAGGCATTTCAACCCAAATACAATTTTGTCTCTCTTTAGTTAATAGTGGGTCACCGTAGTATATTTAAGGTCGTTTAACTCGACCAAAATTAAGTTGCTAAGCAATCATCTTTAATGAGGCCAAAGAGCCAAATTTAAAGCAGCCAAAGGCCCGCGAAGCTGTACACGTTAGACTCTATACCATTATTTCTAAAATCGCTGTGCATGTAAGGCTCGTACTACAAGTGATAAGCTTAATGTGCTCTCGACTTTACCTACAATTTATACTTTTCTCATTCTCTAAATAAACTTATCCGCCCCTCCTCCCTCCTCTAAGTCATTAGCTGACGATGCTCTTGATAACACAGCATTATTTTTGCAAGCTGCAGCAGGATTCACACTATATTAAGTACGTAAGTCTGCACAGAACTGAGATACAGTTTATGCGAAACATGGTAATTATACTTATAACTGAATTTGTGCATTTCGACAGTACGTATGTATTTAGAAGATTGGCACAAATTGACAGACAACTGTCTCTCGCTTAGCTTCTGCGAAGCAAAATTGAAAGTTATTGAGTAAGATCCAATCGCAAGTTAACATGTAACGAAATACAAGAAGTTTTGTACTCCATTTCAGCGAATTGTTTTCGCAGAGACCTAGTGACTGTTATGTAAGAAGCTGGTTATTGCCATGTAAGCTGTACCATTGATATTTCAGTGATGATATCATTTTAAACAGAAAACTGTTTTGTTTTGACGATTTGCTTTTGTTAAAGTTGATATAATTCGTTATGTTTTGTTGTAGAGCTAATAAGGTATTATACAATACTTGTTTAGAATCGTGATACTCAATACTTTTTAGCACGATGTTTTGTGCGTTTTAAGTCTGTCGTGTATACGGAGAGAGAAAGAGAAAAGAAACGGTTAAGTATTGTTGTGAAATAAGATTTAAGTTAGGTACCTACGTCCCTAAGTTATATCAAAAATGTCTAGTATACTTATTGTTGCGTTTTTTCTGGTGAACTGGTCTGATAGAGTCTTCTCGTCTTCTCTACTTCTTCTATAAGGAAATTCTAAATATCATGAGGTGGGAAAAGGAGTTTGGACAAACAGCTCGAGTACTAAATAAATTAACCTTCTCCTAACTTTTTCTAAGACTGATAATGCAGATATAATGGTTATAATGGCCTGGGTTATAATGGCCTGGCTAGAAATATTATAGGTGCTTCTTTTTCGTTACCGCAATAATCTTGATCTTAACATACCTATCAAGTTATTTTGATGATGTCATTCTTGCTTCTGAAGATATTCCGGCCTTATGTCTGAATATATTTAATATTTGCTGTGGCTACAGCCTCAAATTTTGTAGTAATTTTCTTTACTCATGCAGTCACAAATACCAATAATGATACCAATAAATTGGAGCAATATCCTCTTTTGCGTGAACATTTTAGCCATTTCTCATATTTAAAAATATTTCTAATGTTTACAAAGTAGGTTTTTTCTTTCGCGTGTGAAATTGTTGTATTTTATCCCAGGGACATAATGAGGATGGGAAAATGCCATGGTACTTTTATCCTGAGGGCATTTCCTCTGATATTCTAAAACCAGCCTTAAAAAAAGAGAAAAAGGGTGCAATTTTGTTTACAGTATGGTGTTGAAGAAGTATTCTTGCACTGCTGTATGTTCGAATTTTGGCTGATTTTTCTTTGTTATATTCGGAATATCTTTTTGTGGCCGTAATTTCTTGTTATAATAAGTGGGTGAGCTTAGTTTGACATTTCAAGCCCACTCTATATGACCAACAAATTCAAGATGGTAGTGTGGAAATTTTGAGCAAAATTGCAAAAATATTTGATTGTAGTTCTCCAGAAATAATTATAGTATTTCTTTGAATGTGTGTGCTACATGCAGTCTATAATTGAACAAATATATATAATACACGTCAAACTTATAAAATTATGCATCGAATGTTAAAAATAGGTCACCTTAACTAAGGACCAATTACCTATATTATAATGAGAGTCAACAAAGAGGACACGTCTAAAAGAAGAATATCCCAAATTAAATTATTGAAACGTTTCTGTATGGAAAAGGTTCGGTAATTTGCCAATTGTTGTTTGTTTTTTAAATAAGCTAGCTGCGAGCTAACACAATATTAGGCTGCCTCCGTAGTCCAGTAGATAGCGTATGCGACTGCTGATCGGAGGTCCTGGGTTCGATTCCCGGGTCGGGCAAAAGTGTTACTTGGTTTTTCAGAATTCTCGGTAGCAGCACGGAGTCTGGTGATGTGCCCGGTAGCGGCAATAGGCTCGCCCTCTATTACGTGGGACCTAAAATTCATGGCGAAATGTAGGTGTAATATTAGACCTCTGCCAACCTCTTCGGGGATACCAGCGTGGGACTATAAAAAAAAACAATATTATAAATGGAATCAGTAATAATAAAATTATATTATTAGGTATATATACTTTTAACAAAAGAGTCTATATATTTTGTGCGAGTCCAAACGCTTGAAGGCATTGACAATTTTTAAAAGAATTTACCAGTAACGATAAACCATACAAAAATATCTTCAAGCTTTTTTTTAATCGTTTATATTTCTGAGTATTGTTAACGAAAAATATCTTGTCCAATGTTGATGAAAATTTTTACAAGTGTACCGATAACTTAAAAATAACATCGTTGAATAACTTTAAAAAATGCTTTTATTTTAAGTTATTTTTTTTGCAATTATTCTTATCTAGTTACTTAAAGGTCAAACGCACGGTTTCTTTTTTGAGTACTACGCAATCATGAGTTTAGTTACCTACATTAAGGAAAAGTAAGGTAAAAGCTGGCTCCCAGACGAGAGATAGGTTACCGTGGCATTCATCGATCCTGCTAGTAATGCTGGCAAGCAGCCAGCATTACTAGCAGGATCGATGAATGCCTCAAATAATGAAATGAATGAATCAAATAGTTAAAGGTCGTATATCCTCACCTTTTTTCTCGATAATGAAGAAGACCCACTACAGCACAAAAAATATACAGGCTCTGTAACGGAATACTCCGTATTGAGTTATAATCTCTACAGGCGCTTAACGCAGTAGGCGGAGCCAGCCTAATCCGAAGAGCGCTTCGCTAGGAATTATTACCTTATAAGGTAATGGACCGGGCACAGGCAGTCTGTGAGTCATAGGTCTATGCCTATATAAGATGGTGCGCGATCTAAATTAGTCAGTTTCCCTAGACGCTACGCTGCCACTACTACTACGTATTTATTCTGCCTTCTACTTCTATATCTACTATCCTGCTGGGGGTGAGTATATTCTAGTTATCAATATGCCTTTATGTTCTGTCTGTAGTATCTGTGTCTTCTAAGCATAACAGCCGATCAGGGACAGCCTGTTCCTGACCGGTTTTTGTATATTCTCTATGCTACTTTCCAGTTCTCCCAATGGGTCTACACCTGTCTTCTCCCTACGAGCTGACGTTTTACCTACGGCTTTCTACATCCACCGGTTCCTACCACCGGTTGCTGTTAGCTGCGACCTACGAGCTGCTGGAGCCGTGCTTCTACCAGCCTACGCCTGAGCTTACTGCTCAGCTTACATCAGCTGCACCGCCTGAGCTTACCGCACCGAGCTGCCTACCCAGCTTGCACTTCGGCCAGCTCATCAGCGACCCTACGACCAGTCTACCCTGCGAGCATCGGAGAGCAGCAGGAGTCTACACTCCAGCCTTTAGGCCAGTGCTTACCTAGTCGGTAATACTGTATGTAAGCGGTAGTGAGATCTAATAAAAAAACCTGTTTCTTCTAAGCAGTGTTTCTATTAGATCCCCAACAATCTAGCTGAGAGCTAAACAATTCAACTAGAATTGCTAATGAGTAATTTGAATAGATAAACTTATTCTTTGACTTCATAATGCACTCAATACACTTATCTGTATTGTAATAGTAGCTATGCAAATACCAAAACAAATCAGTAGTGTTGAAGCAAGTACGGCATTATATCAATTTTATTATCTTTGTCGACAAAAAGTTAGAACTTCTGACAGAAAGTTAGGCCTTCATAAATATAAGTAGGGTTAAGCTGGAACAATACTAGAGGTAAATCATAGTTCTTGTCTTATTTGAGACCTAGCGCTTTGATTGGGGTCCAGATCTCAGCTGCCGCATATCCTAAAAAGGCATAACTTGATTTATGCGATTACGTCTTAAGCCCGACCCCTGAGGCTAGTTGTACACAATAAGAGACTGTGACGAATCAATTGTACTTCTTATGTCTCAATTCTTGTCTACTAACAAGAACTGGAGATACAAATTTAGATAGATAGATAATATATTTATTTCGAACACACAATACAAAACAAAATGTTCATAATTTTCGCAGTAGAAAAATTAATATAAAATCCTGAAAATAATATTAAATTGAAAAAAAAAATACAAAAAAATAATCATACCATCCAAAGCCAAAATAAAATAAAATAAAAAATTATTAGGAATAAAAATAGTTATTTACATTAAATTTGAAAGCGAGCGTGCGCGCATGCCACCCACTCAGAACACAATACATATGCCGACCTACATAATATATTCCAGAGTATTTGACATAATTATAGTCCATACAAAATTTGTCAAATATGTATCTCTAGTAGCCAAATCCAGTCATAGATTAAATATTGAGACCAAACGTAATTGTAGTCATCAAACTTCTGACGTAAAATTCTATTCTTTGGCGCAACCGGGAAAATAGAATTCAAATATAATACTAATGTTAAAAAATCCATATGATACGCATATGTTAAAAGTCTAGAGCTGATTATGATGGAATTTGCGTGGCGGTTAACTCCCACGCAGGCGATATCAAGAGTTTAATATAATATTAAAGTGTAAGCTACGTGTGAAACTTGACACAAACTGAGCTCGTTGTACGGTGACTTATGTCGCTGGAAACTGTGTCAGACGGAATTGGACATTGTAACCATCTTCGTTGCAGTTTATGTAGGCGACTCGTGCGAGAGTTGACGTGACACAAAATTTAAATCGATTACCGAAGTAGTTAATAAAATAATAATTATTATTTCAGTTTGAGGATTTTTTTCCCTTTCTTGTATTTTGTCTTAACTATAGCAATCGCATTCTTAGATTTGTCTTAACTGTCGTGTCGCATCGTCATATCGTGTACAAGTGGCCTTATCTCTGCTCAAGTCGTAACTAGCTTCCCAGCGAGCGAAAACTTTTCAATCAATTGGAAGTCGTAAAACATCGGCTCTGTGACTCGTGGCGCTGAAAGTAAAATGAGATTATGACTGCTTCGCTGATCCCAGTGGCGTGGAATTACGGTTATGATTGCTTACGGTAGTAGGTAAGTATTCGATGCCTGAGGTTTGATGCGATCTGAGAAAAATATTTTGTACCAAATATTACTCGGCTCATGGAGAGTGGCCGTATAAATTACTGCACATAATGCATGCTGTCGACAATTATTAGCTTAGAATTGAAACTAAGTAAACAATTTACGATGCACACACTTATACTTACATACGAGGTCTGAATCCTGTTACTACCGGCCTAGTGAATGTCAAGCCGCACAATGCAGGGTTCTGTAGGATACAGATAAAACAACTCGATATCAACATTCACTTTATTTATCTAACAAAGTGTAAGTTTAAGAGCCATTATAATCTTCATTGAAGTTATCTATGTTGCTGTAAAACAATTTACACGCACTTTAGTACTTTACACCCACCCAAACGGTCGCCCGAAATAGAAAAACGATTTAAGCAAACCTGTTCCTATGGCTGTTGTAACTTAAGCCATGAAGTAATATACCTTCCTTTTAAAATATTAAGCACTGGAAACGACAAAATTCTTATAAAAAAATATTTTTAATCGGTTTGTAACTTAATTGTCAGACAACAAACATAAAAATAACAAATTGATAACCTCGAACTTTTTAGGTCAATTGCTAAAATAACTAAACGCATTTATAAGGCCGAACATCGCTTGTAGCTTATCAATGTGGTATGAAATTTCCATCCAGAGTCTGGTTACGTGACTTAGAGCGTATAAATACGTTTGAGCGCATGAGCGTTTAAGCTGGCTGTGACATTCGGCGATTTGGCTCTGAGGATTATAAGCGTTAAATCAACACATCCTAGCTATGCTAAGCTATTTCTATATTGCGTAACAGAAATGTGCGATTAAACGTTATAATGTGCTTCTGTGGTTGCTTGACTGTAATTTGGCTTTATGTTTTGATTTCTTTCGGTTTATTGGTTTTTAAATAATAATGCTTGCGCTAAGAATTAATCCTGTATTATGGGAATTTAGAAACATTCAAAAGACTTGCGCTAATAGATACTTCAAATCTAAAACGGTTTCGTATTCGGCACTGTTTCTGTTCACTTCGTCAGCGTGAAACAATATGATCTACAAGTAGGTACTACATATCATAATTTTCTCTCTCTCTCTCTCTCTCTCTACAATCTTTTGCAGTCGACAGCTGGACTTAAACCTTTCCTAATTTTCTTCTCAGTAGTCCTGGAGTCAAAAAGAGTATTTGGTCTACTATACCACGCTACAACCAGACGGGCTGGTACACGTTTTGATGTCGAGTTTTCCGTCTTTTTGCAAAATGCTATTTGCTTGGTGTATTTTCGTTATTCGTCTCTTACGTCACCCACGGAATGCAATGGGGTTGTGTCATTTTGTAATCTAAATCTGTCACCACACAACATCATAATAGGGTATTTGACTTAAAAAATCTAATTAGTCCGTCAGTTAGATTATCGAAAAGTGTACTAGCAAGTGACGTCACACGAGTTTTCAGCGAAGTTTGTCGTCTTCATTTTTTGTTTACGATACTAAAGAAAATATACGTGTCCAATATTTTTCGATAATCTAACTGACGGACTAATTAGATTTTTTTAGTCAAATACCCTATTAGACATGATATTATTATAACACAAGAGGACGCCAGCAGCTACGCCTGCATTTTTTTTTATTTACCCGTTTTGGCCAATCCAGTGGGAATTTCGGAAAATCCCTTCTTAGTGCACCCCTACGGTCCCCAAGGAACATACATGCCAAATTTCAGCTTCCTGCGCCCAATAGTTTCGGCTGTAGCGTGTCTGTCAGTCAGTCAGTAACGCAAGGATTTTATATATTAAGATTAGAGCGCAAACTTCACATTGCCACAAAGCTCTTCGAACTTCCAGTTTCCGTCTCATAAAACGTGTTAACAAACTTAGTACTAATGTATCTATCAGCACAGTTATATTCGTCAAACAAGTAATTTCGCGATTCTCATACGAAGCCGGTCCTTTTGCGAGCAAATCTTAGGTAATTAAGTTATGAATAAGACATTTTCTGCTCCTTCAAATAAGTTTATCAAGAACGTAGATTGATGACAGTAGGGTACGTGCTCCACACGGTAATCAATGAGAGATTGGATATGTGAACGTAGGTAGACTTTCAATTTATCATCAGCTGTAGTGGGTAAAGGTATTGAAAATACTTTCAAAGGTCTGTAATGTATATAATTCTTACGTTACTGATTGATAGACTGAAACTACTACAGCAAAAAGCTGATGATGGCATGTAATTATGTTTGTTGGGTACTGTACGGGTGCACTAAGATGGGATTTTTGGAAATTCTTACAGAATCAGGTAGAAAAGGTAAAATTACAATATAATATATGGGGGTAGTTCTGAGCGTCCTCTAGTTGGTATACAACTGAGACTACTTTTCGCGACATTTCATTTATTAGAATTAACCAATGGATAGCCTGCTTTCCCTTGCGCCAGATTCATCATCATCATCATCACCTCAACCGAAAATCGTCCATTGCCGATCTAAGGCCTCCCCTAAGGTTCTCCACATGGATCGATATTGGGCCGCCCACTTCCACCCGCTTCTCGAGATCCCAAATGAGTTTTAAAGGTTGTATGAAAAAAATTAAACTGATAAAATGGCAGTACGAAGTCAACTAGTTACAAATAAAAATGTGGTTTATGTAACTAATTACTAATTTTCTTGTTAACCTCACCAACTGAGC
Source organism: Euclidia mi (assembly GCA_944739405.2). Classification (NCBI taxonomy): domain Eukaryota; kingdom Metazoa; phylum Arthropoda; class Insecta; order Lepidoptera; family Erebidae; genus Euclidia; species Euclidia mi. The sequence goes on along the minus strand of OX123182.2, from coordinate 21,203,952 downwards.
TAGTAATATGACAAACACATATGCATCTGATGCACAGCTAACCGATGAAATTGACACCGCGTCCCCTAGCGGCGTATAATTGCAACAAAGCGGACCATGAACAGACATGATAGACTATTAATGCGGCTAAACGCGCCTGTTTACGCCACTTGGAAGTGCCGCCGGCTAATCTAGCTCTTAATTAATGCACTGCCATGTAATGTTGTGTATTGACAATGGTTGTAATGATGGAAGCTATGGAACTGATTTTGTGCACTGCGCACTGTCCTTGTTATAAATTCTCCAAGTATATTTTTACACATGTTATGTTTTATTTTGCTATTCATGTGTATGTTATTGAACTCCTCCTAAAGGACTCAACTAATGTATAGGAAATTGTATGTTTATTCTTAGTAATTGTACCCTTAATTGCAGAGACTTCTCTGGATGGATTTAATTCACAATTGTACACTTTAAGTGGTGCTGTAGTCTGACGGCCAGATAAAGAAAATAACACGTGCGGCAGTTGCAGACAGCTATCAACAAAATAATATATTGAAACAGTCACCATCTGGACTTATTCGTATATGAAACATAACGAACACCCAGACTCGCGGCTTAATGATAGATTACACACAATAATTAACCCAGTTTAATCATAGAGCTCACAGCACTTGACACCGATCTTCAATTTCTATGTATAAGTCGATCGAAGAGCGTTGAGTGCGGACGTGCTTGCGCAACTATGCGTGTATTAAACAATTATTATTTAATAAATGTAGTGAAAACACTTATACAATGAGTTGCTCACAGCAACTCATAGCCAAAGAGTTGTTGGCATTCATACAACATGCCATCGATACCATGGACGAGGTCAGCATTCTGCAGATCTGTAAGTCCAACTTTAAGAAAGAAGATATCAGTGCTGGTAAAAAAGTACTATATCAGACGCTGAACAAACTAGACCAGATGCCGTCTTCTAAAGATGTTTTTTTTTCAGCAATACTAGCTGGCGCCCGCTGTTACACACGCGTAATTTAGTTAATGGATGCAAGCGGCTCAATTTCGGTTTATGTGGAGAGCCCTAGCCTGCTTAATGCCTATAACTACCAGGCCGTCTATCTGACGAATGGTTGATATGATGAAATGTAACTGAACCAGTCACGAATAAGTTTTGGGGTTCGTTAACCTTCCGAAAAACATTCTCACAATGTCCACTAAGTACCTAGTGACAAAACATTACAAGAAAGTTTGTTAGCCTGTTACAAACTTAACTCAAATACGTGAGCTCTACATGCTAGTAGAAACCAGTACTTAAATAGTACATAAACTAAGTATTACTATAATACTCAGGCAACATCGCCAACTAAGCCTTAAAGGATCGCTTGGGAATTGCCTCAGGAAAATAGTCTTACCGAAAGGTTAATAAGTAATAACATATTTGCTTGGCAACCACAACGCTTACCAAATATACCATTCATTACTTAGGAACAAGCCTTTATGTCCCGGCGGAGTACGTTGATATTCTACTCACTTTTCGACAGCTGTTTTTTTAATAGGAGATTACTGCAACAACTTTGCAGTCACTTGAGTGCAGCACTGACATGAACAGTAAATAAATAAAGGGCTCGCAACTACAGTTTATTTTACTTTTCGGGATAGTACACCAAGGTTTTGACAGAAGACCATGACATATGAGAGTGCGTGCCTTGATAGTTTGTTTACCATAAGCCATAGCAACGCCCTGTGTTGTACAAGTGTTTTTGACAAAAAACAATGGCATTTTATGTAAGAGCGCGTCACGATAGTTTTTTTTACGTTATGTGCCAGGAGTGGCAAGTTTTAAATATAATGTAACAGTTTTACACTGACCTAGGTACAATGACGGTATATTCACTGCACTTTCTTATAGCCTCATTTACACCGAGGTTTGCGTAATTGTCCCTTTTCTCACAGAATATTACTAGAGATTAACTATAAGGTACTGAATACTGACTACCGTCATGTAACCAAACATTATCTATCGACAGCCGAGAGGTTATGTTACAAACACGTATAATTTTGCAAGCCGGTATAAATACCGGCTTGCAAAATAATTCAGCCTTTCCGTGACGCCGACAGATATAAGCCAAGACGAATACTTCGGAAGAATAGATTACATAATCCACGCAACAAATTTATTATATATAATATTGTAATACAGTTCAATTACGCGATGCAGATCTCATAATTTCAACTCAAGATCTAATTTTTCTGGAACAAAATACCAAATCTTTTCATAGTCTCTTGCCTGTATCCCTGAATGGGTAGGCAGAGGTGTAATATTACACCCAAATTTCGTAACCACCCTCACGTAATAGGGGGCGAGCCTATTGCCGTTACCGGGCACATCAGCAGACTCCGTGCTGCTACTGAGAATTCGGAAAACCCAGTAACACTGTTGCCCGACCCCGGGAATCGAATCTGGGACCTCCGATCGGCAGTCGCATACGCTATTCACTGGACCACGGAGGCAATACCTAATATCAGATCATTATATATGTTTGAAATAGAATTAGTTTTTATTATAAGTCAAATCGATTATATCGATTAAGTAACATTTTGTTTAGTCTATTGAAAATTTCTGACAATGGTCATACTGAACTGTCAACCCCTTCCGGAAAAGACTTGATTGTGAGCACACCTTTTTGCATTTCGTGTGAATTGTTTAATTGAACTAAATTGAGTAAACTCTCGTAAAACTGCCGCTTTTGATTTGTCCGGCACTGATCAGTCCGCAGTGTTGATCAATTTGTGATATTATATATATGGAACACTGGCATTTTGATAAATTGTGAATTCTACTACCACTTGCATCGTGCATTGAAGACGCTGCATTGGAGTCTGGTAAAGTAAAGATAATTCACTTGCTAATATTGGCCAATTTTAGTCTTGTGTGTATCTAGCTTGCCTCCAGGACTCCACTCAAGAACATCACCAGGAGATATAAGGTAAAATTTTCATGTACCTACTTAATACTTGTATTCGCTGTGCAACACAGTACATTTGTGTCTTAGATTTGTTGTGGCTGACAAGGGCTGATGAATAGAGTCACGCATCCACAAATCTGCTGCAATTAATCCCAGCTCCTTCTAGCCAAATTCTAGATATAAATTTTGATAGCAAGAGCGTGGTTAACTGTGCCTATATTGTAAACTTGTATCTGAGCTAAGCATCTCATTTCTTAACAGGTTAACAGTGTTGTAGTGTTCTCAGGTCAGTATTGTCTAAAATACATAATATTTAATTGTATAAGTTGACCTAGATAACTTGAAACACATTGTCATACATAACCTCAATCAGTAATTGTTTGATTTAAATTGTTGAAATCTAGCATAGATTTGTTGCTGTTACTATTAATAAGTCAGTTTGTTTGGATACATAACAGCTGTATGTATAAATAAATTTAGTAAATTTAGTTTATCTCATAATTATATTAAGTTTGAATCATTACTTATAACAACCAAACTTTTGATAAACCTTTGTTTGTTATAATATATAGATAATATTGCTAGGTAACACATATTCTGTGCTTAATTACTATTGTATATCTCAAATAACACAGCCAGTCTGTCTGTTGCAAATAATTCATTAATTAATTTGAAGTTTCAACTTTTAATTTGGTATAAGTTACAATTTTGATAACTTTGACTTTGTTTTGTGTCAATATATATTGAAACTATTAATTTTGTTGGACAGTAGATGATTAGTACACAGGCTAATTTTTGTTGGTTTCAAAGAATTAAGAAAAATTAAGTTTTGATTGTTAATATTATTTAACGCTTGTCCGGGCTCTCTTGAATTTTGATTATGTCAGCTATCAAGGACTTGCGTGCGGCTGCTGGTGCTATTGCATCAGATTTGCGCTGGTTCTCCTCGGCCAGTGCCTTAGTGAACCGGCCTGATCGCCAGCAGGCCTTACTACAAAGGTACGAGCGGATCGATGATCGCCTGGCAAGTGTGGAACAGCAATTCCGCACTTTCAGCGCTTGCTGTCTTGAAGTGTCAGTCAACGATTTCACCGCTGACCAGCGAAATAAGGTCAGCGAAGACTATGCCCAGGTCTTAGACCTGTATGATGCTGTCTCCAATAGTGCGAGACAACTAGTTGCCGATAGTGAAGGGCAACCCGGCCTGAAGCAGGAGCTTCCTAGGTCAGCACCGGGGCTGGTGAGTAAGCTCTCTACTTTGGACCTCCCCCATTTTGATGGCTGCCTAGGAAGCTACCTGGGCTTCGTTAATTTGTTCGACAGCCTGGTCAATGACAGGGCTGACCTTCGGCCAGCACAAAAATTGGCATATTTAATGTCGGTTCTGGATGGGGAGGCTAAGGGCCTCATCCAGCATCTGTTCCTGTCTGACGAGGCGTACCAGACGGCTCGGGACCTAATTACCCGTAGGTACCATAATAAGCGTGGCCTCGCCGACACGCACATTGAGCAGATTTTGGGTTTGCCGACGCTCACCCGGGTCTCTGGGTTGCGCACCCAACTTTTGAACCCGCTTTTGGTGGCCATCAACACACTTAAGTGCCTTGACCTGCCCGTGGACCAATGGTCCTATCTATTGGTGCACATTGTGCTGAAAAAGCTGCCTGCCGACCTGAGGTCGCGTTTTGAACAGCGCTTTGGTGGGGATAGCGCGACCCATCTGCCCCCCTTTGCTGACCTGGAGAGGTTCCTGGAGGATGAGTGCCGGGTCTTGGACAACTCCGGTGGTGACACGCCGGCTAAGACGCAGCCGCCCAAGATCAAGGAGCAGGCTCACGTTCACACCCGAGCCAATGTTGACCGGCGCCCTCCTCGCTTTGCGTTCACGCAGAGCCCAGCGGAGTGCTCCTACTGCAAGGTCACGGGGCACAGAACGGCCAGTTGTAGGGCATTCTTGGACCTACATGTCGCCTCTCGTAGGCGCATCGCGAATGCTCGCCGCCTTTGCTTCTCTTGTTTGGGGTCCCACTACCAGCGAGACTGCCCAAACTCTCGCCCCTGTCCTCACTGTGGAGGACAACATTTGGACATTCTCTGTATGAATGCCAGAGAGGTTGGCCGCTTGTCCAACCAGCCGACGCCGCGCACGGGCGGGTGTTTTGAAGGTGGCAGCCGAGGCTCACCGGCGCGTAGCCGAGAGTGGCCTCGCTCAATTGATCGCCACTCGCCCCGCTTGGAGAACCGTAGCGTGCGCACGCCTCCTCTCTCTCGCGCACCTGAATGTGCTGTTCAGCGTCACCAGCACCATGACAGCTGCCCCAGGTATTCCCCTCCTTTGGCGGAGCGTCCCCGCCTTGACTCGCGCCCACCTCGTTTTGGGCGGGTGCGTCATTATGACCCCCCACAGATGGCGCGCGGATCGAGTCATCGCGCTTTTGAGGACTTCAAGCCGCACCCTCATTTTGACTTGCCTGGTCCTGGCCAACGGTCGCCGCCCAGGCAACAATAGGTCATTGACCCCTGCCCTATAACGCCAACCTCCCCCATTGAGACCGTTATCCTACCAACGGTTGCTGTTAGGGTCTGGGGACCCACGGGGACCTCTGTTGTTGTCCGTGCTATATTGGACACAGGTTCACAAGGTTGCATTGTTTCCACTTATTTGGTAGGGCAGGTTAAATTAAATATGGGGTTATTTCCAAATTGTATACGGGGCATAGGTGACGTAGCCTCTAATGTTGAAGGGCAAGTTAAGTTATGTTTGGCCCTGTTGAATCTTCACACCCGAGGATTAAACCTCGGCTATTGTGCTGAAGAATATTTTGAGCATGCATCCACAGAAACAGCTACCTGCTGCTGTGGTGAATTTGACATCGGGATTGGAACTGGCAGACCCCAAATTTGACACACCGGGACAAATCGACTTGTTGATTGGCTCTGATGTCCTCGGTGGAATTTTGATTGGTGGGAAACGGGTCTTGGTGCCAAATGGTTTGACTGCCATCCCGACCATATTTGGATGTGCTTTGATGGGCCCTGTACCTAGGGCCCCCTCTCCAACCGAACTTGATAATTTGTTGGCTGTAGGCTCTGCTCTCTCTGATGCCGTTCAGAGGTTTTGGGAGATAGAGGAGCCTCCTCAAGCTGCTCGTTTGAATCCAGAACATGAGGAGTGCGAGCTGTTCTTCCAGAACAACACTGGTCGACTCCGTTCTGGTCGGCTCATTACGAGACTACCCTTCCTGTCTGTTCGGCCTGCGCTTGGTGAGTCACGACCTTTAGCCGAAAAGAGATTGTTGGCTATGGAGCATCGCATGGGTCGTGATCCGGAGCTCAGACAGAAATATATTGAGTTCATGAGAGAATATGAACAGTTGGGACACATGTCCGTGTCAAATTTGGATTGGCGTTCGGTGGAGCATTACTTTCTCCCGCATCATGCGGTATTGAAGCCATCGACTGGCAAGCTGCGCACAGTACTTGATGGTTCTGCGCAGACTTCAACAGGCGTATCCGTGAACCAGTGCCTGCATTCTGGCCCCAAGTTGGTCAAGGACCTTTGTGACGTCATCACCAGCTTCCGACGACATCAGGTTGTCTTTGTAGCCGATATAAAAATGATGTTCAGGCAGACGATTATCCACCCTGATGACCGTCGCTTCCAGCTGATCCTTTGGAGAGAGTCTCCTCGTGATCCCATGGTCGTCTACGAGCTCAACACTAATACGTACGGGTTAAGGTCAAGCCCCTACTTGGCAATACATTCTCTTTGGGAGCTCGCAGACCGCGAAGGCCTACGTTTCCCACGAGCCTCTGCCATCTTGAAGGACGATATTTACGTCGATGACATTTGCTCGGGCGCCTCCACAGCGGACGAGGCGATCCTCTTGCGGGACGAATTGATAGGTATTTTGGCGTCCGCTGGTTATGAGTTGCGCAAATGGATTTCCAACTCACCAGCGCTTTTGAAAGGCTTGCCAGAGGATCATCAGCAGGATCCACATTTGTTTGAGATTGTTGACAACCCCGCCATGATGGCTGTTCTCGGCGTTCAGTACAGACCAGTCCAAGACATCTTTACGTATAACGTAGACTTGAAATTGCCTTGTTCTTGGACTAAACGTCTCGTATTGTCTACTGTCGCCAGAACCTTTGATCCGAACGGTTGGATCTGTCCAATTATATTTTGGGCAAAATGCTTCTTGCAGAAGCTCTGGACAGCAGGATTGACCTGGGACGAACCTCTGCACGGCACTCTTGTTGAGGAATGGACCTCTTTTGTATCCTCACTTCCTGCCGTCAACGAGATCTCCTTGCCTCGTCCCATCCTTCCTCCCGGGAAGTACAAGGCCACCCTTCACGGGTTTTGTGACGCCTCGGAACGTGGTCACGCGGCCGTGGTGTACTTGCGCACAGTTAGTGCATCAGGTCAGGTGAGGGTTTCCCTGATCATGGCAAAGAGCAAGGTGGCACCCCTTCGGACATCTCTGACTATTCCGAAATTGGAGCTCTCGGGAGCAGCACTACTTGTACGCTTGTTGAACCACGTGTCTAGTACTTTGGGTAAAAGCATTTGTATTAGTGGGACCTACGCCTGGACAGACAGCCAAATTGTTCTTTGTTGCTTGAAGGCTTCTGTCCACACCTTGGAGGTATTTGTCGCTAACCGAGTTTCCCAAATCCAGAAATCCGAAGTCTAACTTGTTTGGAGACACGTGCCAGGTGAGCTCAACCCCGCTGATTGTGCCTCGCGCGGATGCTTGACGCCTAGTTTGATAGTTCATTCGCTGTGGTGGGGTCCGGAATGGTTGAGTCGACCAGAAACTGATTGGCCTCGAACGCCAGTTTTGAATACTTCTAATTTGCCGGGTCTACGAACACTCGCTCTTGAGAAGGTGGAATGCGCCTTCAACCCCGATTTTTTGTTGAATCGTTACAGCTCCCTCGAAAAGTTGTTAGGTGTCACTGCTTGGATAAAGCGTTTTGTTTTTAACTTTAGGCACCCACAACAGAAACGACTGACACCGTTTCTCTCACCACAGGAACAACAGGAGTCCCTCACCTTTTGGGTTCGTTCTGTGCAATTGGCGCATTTTGAGAAGGAGATTGCTATCCTTAAGTCAGGGAAATCGAAATTGTCGGGAGCTGTATCTAAATTGAACCCCTTTTTGGACGATACGGGTCTCTTGCGCGTTGGAGGGCGTCTCAAGAACGCTAACCTCCCTTACGGGGCACGTCACCCCCTGTTGTTACCTAAGGACGGTCATTTGGTACGCTTGTTGGTAACTGACCGTCATCTTAAAAATTCGCATGCTGGTTGTAATGCGCTCTTGGCCATTTTGCAACGCGAATTTTGGATCTTGTCTGCCCGAAGAATTATTCGGAGTGTAGTCTTTCGCTGCATCCCTTGCTATAAGCTCAAGGCTTCTACCATGCAGCCCTTGATGGGAGACTTACCGGCAGATCGCGTAACTGAAAGCAGGACGTTTGACGGTGTTGGCACGGACTCCGCTGGTCCCAATTTGGTGAAAACGTCGACACTTCGAAACAGCAAGACTGTTAAGGCCTACTTGTGTGTTTTTGTTTGCCTCTCCACAAAGGCCGTTCATTTGGAACTGGTCTCCTCGCTTACGACCGAGGCGTTTGTAGCCACATTTGACAGATTTGTATCCCGCAGAGGCCTGCCTTCCTTGATCCGTTCTGACTGCGGCTCTAACTTCAAGGGCACGTATAATTATTTGAATGATGTTGTTAATTTTCTTGAAACCAACAAGGCTGATATAGGTGATAGGCTTGCTCGACGTGGGATAAATTGGTTGTTTTCCCCACCAAATTGTCCACACTGGGGTGGTATATTTGAGGCCACCGTAAAATCGGCCAAAACACACTTGCGCAGGACAATCGGTGAGTCTGTCCTTACATTTGAGGAACTCGCAACTGTGTTTTGTAAGATTGAGGCCGTTTTGAACTCTCGGCCATTGTGCCCGATCTCCTCAGATCCGAATGATTTGGAGGCCCTTACGCCGGGCCATTTTTTGATTGGTCGCCCACTTGTCGCCTTGCCTGAGTACCCCTATATTGATCCGAGACCTGGTCGTCTCTCGCGTTTTGAATTGGTACGCCAGATTACTCAGAGCTTTTGGAAACGCTGGAATTTTTATTTTTTGCACATACTCCAGAAACGCGTTAAGTGGACCGACAAGACCGATCCACCCAAGATTGGAGACCTCGTTTTGATCAAGGAGGCTAACCTTCCGCCACTCAGATGGCGCAGGGGGCGCATCCTTCATTTGGTAACTGGGGCTGATGGAGTTCCCCGATTTGCTGAGGTCTTGGTGGACGGTTCGATTCTGAGGAGAGCGGGTGCAACATTGTCACGTCTACCAACCGATTAGCGGACCGGTAGGCCGGTCCGGGGCGGGTGGATGTTTGAAATAGAATTAGTTTTTATTATAAGTCAAATCGATTATATCGATTAAGTAACATTTTGTTTAGTCTATTGAAAATTTCTGACAATGGTCACACTGAACTGTCAACCCCTTCCGGAAAAGACTTGATTGTGAGCACACCTTTTTGCATTTCGTGTGAATTGTTTAATTGAACTAAATTGAGTAAACTCTCGTAAAACTGCCGCTTTTGATTTGTCCGGCACTGATCAGTCCGCAGTGTTGATCAATTTGTGATATTATATATATGGAACACTGGCATTTTGATAAATTGTGAATTCTACTACCACTTGCATCGAGCATTGAAGACGCTGCATTGGAGTCTGGTAAAGTAAAGATAATTCACTTGCTAATATTGGCCAATTTTAGTCTTGTGTGTATTTAGCTTGCCTCCAGGACTCCACTCAAGAACATCACCAGGAGATATAAGGTAAAATTTTCATGTACCTACTTAATACTTGTATTCGCTGTGCAACACAGTACATTTGTGTCTGAGATTTGTTGTGGCTGACAAGGGCTGATGAATAGAGTCACGCTTCCACAAATCTGCTGCAATTAATCCCAGCTCCTTTTAGCCAAATTCTAGACAATATATATATAAGACGACTCCACAAAGATCACGATCCTAAAAACAGACAAAAGTAAACTGAAACGAACTTTCGACCGCCAACTTAACGTAACTGAATCCTAAAAATGTTATATCGGCGGGCCGTTTGTTTGGAAACTGACAATATGGGCTCCTTCGGTGATTCGCTTGAAGGCTCTGTGTCCACTAATCTGGTCAGCCAGAGGAAGTAATTAAAACGTTCTTGGCCTTCCCCGCTCATTTGGCTTAAAGAAACTGAAGCTTCTGTTAAGACGCGCTCACACGGAAGGGAGTAAGAATTTAAAAAATCTCTTCAATTTAGGTACTTTATATACACGATGAAGGAAGTTGAGGGTAATCTGTTTTTTTTAATTTATAATTGGCAAGGTAACCGTGAACCTCGGAGATAACGGTATAATTTGGTCTCTGTAACACGAAATGAAGGCTGATCTTAGCAATAATGGTGTTGATGCCTACTCACTGCACAACTTTGATTGAATGTGATAATTTTTAGGCAACCGTAAGGAGGATTACTCATGTTCATCAAATTACGTATAGTTTTAACTAATCCCTCTGTAATATCCTCCTCTTCCTCCTCCTTGCGTCGTTTCCCCGTGTGTCGGAGGGTAGGGCATCGCCGAAGCATTCGTTGCCACAAAGGCCAATGCCCATCTCCGATGGGCATTGGCCTTTGTGGCGACGAATGCTTCGGCCTTCGGCCAGATAGTTAGGTGGGCCCCGAACGAAACCCCCTTGGCGGCGGATTAAGGTGTTGGGCTCCGCCGCCAAAACACCCAGCGGCCGCAGAGGATAGGGAGGACGGCAACGCAACACCGCATCTCCTCTTCCTCTGCGGCCCCACCGCGACGCATCGAATGGTGCGCCCCCATTTGGTCGCGGAAGATAGGGCGTGCAGCAACGCAACACCGACACGCCTCTCCTCCCGCGACCGCACCCGACTGCGAGAGACAGACAGAACTGTCCCCCGCACCCGCACCGTTGGACGCATCCTGCGCAGGCCCCTCCAAGCCCACGCGGAGCGTCCCCTCTTGGATCCCTCTTAGCTTCACCGCGGGTGACCAATCCACGGTTACTGAGCCCCCACCACGACAAGGTGGAGATCCCACTGTGATTACTTTTTCCTGGACTATCTTGCGCCAACTCCATCTATCCTCGGCAGCGTGGATGACATCACAGACCTGAAATATCAGATCGCGCAAAATAAGTTGGTTAGTCCGAAGTAATTTTTTGGATTTCCCACGTTTACAGATATGTGGGTAAATTCACGGATTATCAGATAATTTTCTTCGGGACATGAATATTTCATTGACATGCCGAATAATTAATAATATAGGTAATATGAAATGCCTCTACTTGTTTTAAACAATTAATTTTTATTCATTGGTATTTTCTTCCACTATCCTCGCCGACTGACTCTATATCTTTAATGCGAGATGTGTCGCTGTATATTAGACATTATTTTTATTTTCTTTTCAACTAAAATAATTTTAAATATGATTAAAAAGAATATTTACGCAATCGTATACAATAATACACTAAGTAATATAGCACCACTAGAGCTTGTCGATTCATGTTGTATGCAGCTTGACTCTACCACTTAATATAAAAGTCCAATTACAACGCCTACATGATAATATACAACAACTTATCAAATGCAAATAAAAGAACAAATTTTTACAGTATTCGCGGTTACAATAGATTTTAATTATCCTGTTGTTTTTGTCCAGCAATGCTGAATAAAATTTAGAGTATTGGCTTCTTATTCTCTCTGAGAAAATAAGGAAAAGGAACGCCAAAATTTGAGAGTAGTTGGTTTTACTGTCACTAAATTTTGATAGTGAGGTCTCGAGACCAGCTAACTGAGATGCACCGCTATCATGACAATTAATTTTGACCGCTATTAAACATCACTTTGCCTTTTCAAGCATCTTGCGCTAGTAACGGATTATAACAGAATGATCGTGGCATGTAAAGCTGTCGGTCCCGGTTCTTGTCTTAGGACAAGAATTATTAGGCCACCAGAGCTGGCCGCACACTGACACGAAAACTGAAATCATTGTTTATTTATGGGGAGATGGGTGGTGGTTTTAGAACGGTATTTACAACAATTTTAATTAATTAAAAAAATACTGCTTGCACGTGGGAGTATTTAAACGTTCCTTATCTAGTAAATAGTACCGTATGAAAAGCCCCTAGCAATGAAATATTGAATCCTGTCCCGCGCTAATAAAGGATAGTTACTTAATTGAGGGATCTCTGTCAGGCGGGCGTGCTGCGATCTTACCACCATCATTCTACCAACTATTATATAATAGTAGGTACGTATATATAGGGTAGCCTTGGACGCTTTCCAATTGAATACAGAATATCCTAATATTGTCCTTGTTATTGGATGGGCAGAGATGTAACAGGTGAAATGTTTGTTGATGTGTGTTTCAAGATTTTTGTTGTGTGAGATTTATTTGCTATAGCTACATACATTTTAACGTTGTGACACCGTGAAAGTATTGAAAGAGAGAGGATGAAATAAAATTACTTAAACCACGGCATAAGTAATAAGTTTCTCTATTCTAAGTAAAGATATATAGTTATTATGTTTTATTTAGAGATTCCTATCTTTAAATGAATGTGTCAACCCCATAGGAACATGATATTTTTGCTGATTCAGGAACGTTAACTATTTTTGCTGTAAATAGAAAAAAAATAGACGTGGAAGTGTAGACAAAGTATAATAATTGCGAAATGTTCCCTAAAAATAATCTCCCACCCATTAACCACGTGAGGAAGCAGACATCATAGCATCTTTAAAACAATCTCCTCTGCCCCAACAAAAGCAAGTACTCTTTCCCCAGCACATACTAACCATATTTATTGTAATAGAAAAACTTGTCGTTATCTAAGTAACCGCCAAACACATACATTGCATGGCGGCGGTAGCATTATGCGTCGTACCCTGTTCAGAAGCGTGTTCATGCATTTTTAATAAGAATTTATAATCAACTCTATTGTGGTATCGATTCGTCTAGTTCGCTGTAAGAAACCAATAGCCTTTTAAAGTTATAAGACTGGTGACAGCACAGCTGGGGTACAGAATGATAATTACCGTGATGAAGAAGTTAGTAGATTTTTTTAATATGCTTGCAGCAAAAAGCATCCAGCGCCTATTAATGATCTCTCCTTCCCTGAAGCTCCCGACAGGGAATCAGAACATCTGATCACCACAGCCAAGGGCGTGTTAGCAGCGGTTGGCTCCTTCCGGAGTGGCTCGGCAGGGGGCCTCGATGCACTGACGCCCCAGCACCTGAAAGACCTTGTGTGTGCCAGTGCTGGGGTGGCTGGCGATACACTTCTGAGGGAGTTGACTGCGCTAATAAATATTATGCTCTCCGGTAATGTGGACGACGCCATCTTTGACATCTTGTATGGGGCGAACTTGTGCGCCCTTAACAAGAGGGATGGTGGCATACGTCCCATTGCCGTGGGTTGTACATATCGGCGTATAGCAGCCAAGATATGCTGTAAATTTGACAGCAGGGAGCTTTCGGAAAAATTCCAACCCCTCCAACTAGGTTTTGGTTCCAAGGGGGGTTGCGAGGCTGCTATACATGCCCTTTCTACGTACCTTGGAAGTGGTGATGGAGAGGTCATTTTGAAGGTTGACTTGAAAAACGCCTTCAATTCAGTGAATAGGGACACTTTGTTGGCACAAGCAAAATAAGAAACCCCTAAAATTTTTAAATTTCTTTGGTAATGTTACAGGTACCCCACAAAATTATTATATCAGGATAAGCTTTTGGAATCAGCAGTTGGGTGTCAACAAGGTGACCCTCTTGGACCAGTCGTTTTTAGTTTAGCAATACACCCCATTATTCGGCAAGTAAATTCTAAATTTAATGTATGGTTTTTAGATGACGGGACCCTAGGAGGGGATCCAGATATTGTATTACAAGATTTAGCTCTTCTTAAAAATAAATTCGCATCTATTGGCTTGGAACTAAATTCTAGTGAATGTTAGCTGTTTATAAATACAACAGACTCTACAAGAAGACTTTCGATACTATCTAAATTTAATAATTTGGCATCAAACATCAAAATTATTGATAAGACATCTCTTCGCCTCCTAGGTTCTCCAGTATTCGAAGAATCTTTCGATTCTTTCTTAAAAGAAAAGATACAAAATTTCTGTGAAGTTTCAGATCGCCTATTCAAAATTAATATTCACTCGGCCTATACTATTATTCGATATTGTCTTTTCGTCCCAAAATTCACACATGCCTTAAGATCTTCCCAACTTTGGAAAAAATATGCACTCTTAGAACAAGTCGACAAAATTATCCAAAGTACTTTAAAGAGAATATTAAATGTGGACTTGGATGACCGAGCCTGGCTACAAGCGTCATTGCCTATACGTCTGGGTGGGCTCGGTGTACGCAAAATTTCTAGTGTCAGTTTACCGGCGTTTCTATCTTCGGTTCACAGCACGGAAGAGTTAACTAGGAAAATTTTATCACCTACACTAGTTAACTCAGAAGTGCTGTGCAAAACCGAAGCTGTAAACGCCTGGAAAATGGCTTGTCCAAGCGCTGATTTGCCTACCAACCTATTCTCCCAAAGACAGTGGGACGCGCCGCTTTGTGACATTGTAAGGAAAAGTCTTTTAGATACAACTTTTAATGTTGCAGAGCGTGCTCGCTTGCTGGCTGTGGGAGAATGGGAATCGGGTCTGTGGCTTCAGGCACTACCATCGTCCAACACTGGAACCATCTTGGACGATGAGACGTTCCGAATCGCCACTTGTCTTCGCTTAGGTGCTCCGTGTGTTTCTCCGCATCGATGTCATTGTGGAGAAGACGTCGATAGCCTCGGACACCATGGGCTATCTTGCAGCAGAAGCGCTGGTAGAATTCCCCGTCACGCCCATCTGAATGACATAATTCGTCGTGCTCTTGTCGCGTCTGGCGTACCAGCTGTACTTGAACCAAATGGTTTGGTACGCGACGACGGTAAGAGACCTGATGGTATGTCATTGTTGCCTTGGAAAATGGGTAGTCCTTTGGTGTGGGACGCAACCTGCGTAGACACCCTCGCGCCATCACATATTCCAAGCACGGGAGGCCATGCTGGCGCTGCTGCTGCAACTGCAGAAACCCTCAAACGGCGCAAATACAGTAATTTAGTGAGTAATTACGTGTTTGAGCCGTTTGGGGTGGAAACGCTAGGCTCATGGGGTCCGAGTGCTCGTTCACTGTTCCGGGAAATTTCGAAAAGTTTAATCGACGTCTCACGTGACCAGAAGGCTGGTTTATTCTTTGCTCAGAGAATCAGCATTGCCATCCAGCGTGGCAATGCTGCCAGCCTTCTGGGCACGTTACCCGATGACATTGATGCGGAGGCATTTTACGACGCCTAAACCGTGTAAATATTTTCAATTTTTAATCTCTTTTTACGTTTTTTTTTGTACATATACTACTTAGACATTAAGATTAGAATAAGCTTCATGTAGATTATAAAATTATGTTTATTTAATGTATATTTCTAAATTTAATTAAAAATGTCATTACAGTACTTCAAAAAAGAAATGTCTGATTTCTACAAAAAAATATCTTTGTTCCACCAAATATACTTAAATGCAGCAAAATAGTCTTAAGTGTTTATATTGGGACAGCAATTGACGTCCCGCATCACACAAAAATTAACATGTATGCTATTCTGATGTTGAGCTGTATCACTGCAATGTTTTGTCAAAACACCGTTCAGTCGTTTTTACATAAAATAATAATTTACAAACGTTCACATTTATGATGAGGATGTATATTATTAGTACCTACTGCGTGTGCAACAATGTCGAAATATTGGATACTGGAAGTAAATGTAACATATCCCAAAAAATAATTTAAAACATGGCCGCCGTATCATCGCATTTTCTAAAAGCTATTGGATAGAGGCGATCACTTATTATTCACAGTACCCCATTTTTGTACGAATAGCGTAGTCACTTCAACGGTGGCCTAGCTGTTTAGAACTACGCCAGGTATTGTGGGTTCACTTCCCAAAGAAGTCGTGTGATATAGACAAAACTCAAATTGTTTTTTCGAGTCTGGTTGTACTTAGATTGATGTTTTGTAAAGTTTTCTCAGATACAGGATTTATTCCTAGTGCGTGAGTTGTCTTTTAAGAAAAGGTAAGAACCAATACAAAATTAGTACAATATTTGATAAAACGTGTAAATACATACAATTTCAAAAGCGGTCTCCTCCGAAACGACTGTCGGTTTTCTCAATTTTAACCACGAAAACTTCATAGGCTTTTTAACCAACACACTGCAGTTTCGCAGAATAATGCCCGATTGACATGAAGCAATGTTGTATAGCAAGTTTCGTACTATTTCTGTTTTATTCTACGAAAGGGCCAATGACTTCATGACACTTGGTGTACGATAGTGCCCTTTTCTGGAAGGACCATAAACGTCCTTCTTTTTTCAAAAGAAAGCTCCTGCACTATAAATAAATATTTTGTCGCAGGGTACGTAATAAACATTCAATCATAATCGTCGCCATAATGATAGTGCACGCTGGATATAGGCCTCTCAAAATTCAATCAACGGACAAAAATATCCAGACATGGAACAACAATTTGTGCATCACACACACTGCTGTCTCCTCTGTTAATCAAACCCGCGACACTCGTGCAGTGCTAAACGGCGGGGAGATAGCTTAAACCACTACCTACGCAATACATACATTTCCATTAAAATACTACTCGTGTAAAAGGATCTTAAACACTGCACTTCCAGGTAGTAGAGCCTTGCTGATTTCAGCATGAATGGGTCGGCTCAATTGGGGAAGTACTACCCTCTCACAGAAAATCGACGTAAAGTAACAGTACCTAAACTGTTGCGTTTGGTTCGGTGAGTGAGAGTGCCGGAGGCCCTATCTCCTATTCCTTCTCCCTTATCCCACTCCTCATCCTATCACTTTTCCCAATCCCAAGGGGCGGCAACGCACTTGTGACTCCTGTGGTGTTGCTTGTGTACATGGGCGGCGGTAATTGCTTACCATCAGGCAATCCGTCTGCTCGTTTGCCGCCTATTACTATAAAAAAAAAAAAACTCACCCGAGCTGCCTATTAGACAGCTGTGAACTCACAAAGTACACCTCACTGCATTTCAATTTAGATCATCATCATCGCCCTAGCGTTATCCCGGTTGCATCCAAGACTGTTTCGCCTTGGAGCCCGAGGTCCACTTGCTGGTCTAACCAGATATGACAAAATATCAACTTTTCCACAGAGCGACTAACGTCTGACCTCCACAACCCAAAGGGATAGCGATATTCCATGTTTTAGACCAGTATCAGTTTATTTGAGGGTACTGACTCCCCGTAACGACTATCAAAGATCTTCATGACAGCCGGGACCGACGGTTTAACGTGCTCTCCGAGGCACGGGGCAAGAGATAATGAACAATTTAATACGCACTTAACTTCGAAAAGTCATTGATGAGTGCCGTGGATTCGAAACCGATACCCACTGTATGGCAGTCCGTTGGTATCTCCACTAGGCTATCGCTGCATTGCATTTCAATTTAGATAAAGCAATGAAAACAAAGTTCAAAGCTAATGCGATCCCATTATACGAGCTCGTCTGACAAAATACAATACACTGCGGGCCCACAACCGTAAGTCACACTGGCGCTAAATCACCGGCAGCTAAGCCGATTTTGTGCCGATTTTCAAATGTTACAAGTTGATTTGTTTTGTTAATCTCCTCTTCCCTCTCGTGTGCGATTCTGTATGTAGAATGTAGATGGGTGCTTATTTTACATGTATATATACGTATTTCAATTTATAATTTTGTCGGGTAGGAATACGGGGGCAAATTATGCACATCTGGTAATTATGCACACTATAACCTCTAAACTGGAGATTATGGATTTGAGTTCTGCATAGGACAAACCTTCATGTGATGATGACGATTATTTGTACAAAATAATCTGTATATCCATAGAATGTATGTATGTATCAAGCACATAGAACTACGTTTATCACTATTAGTTACGTCAGTATCTACAGCCTCTGCTAAATTTGGGGTCATGCAGATGACTGTGCAGAATTTTCCCAAAGATTTTATTTGCTCCAGGATATATTTTTTTATTACTTGTTTGTCAGTTTTTTACATACGCATAAAAAACTAAAGCATACCTTCCAAATTCATGTCGAAAAGAATACGTCCCCAATGCCACACCTTACTTAACTACTTCTTAAAAACACGACCGCATAGTAACACGATTATTAATCATAGGGAACATCCCCAATCTCCGCGGAAGGAAATCTTAATACAAAATAAGTATTGGCCAATTTTTTATAATATAACAATGAAATCGCTTACCGGTTCGTGTTTGTACCTTACAAAAACATTTATCGTTTCCCAAATATCGGTAAGTACACAATTTGTTTAAAGTCATTTATAACAATAATGGCCTCGGTGAACTTTAATAAGGCTCACTAAACATTTAAAGGGTACCGTGAGCATACCTCAGCTATATCTGATCTAAATAACTTTGTGGGCTTTACGTACTTGGGGCAAATCTGCAGCTACGGGTATGAGACATAATCGGACTTAGTTTTGAACTTAAACTATTTCAAGTTATCTGTTGAAGTAATTCGTTACTTACTTCAATCCGACATTAGTTTCAATGAATTTTACAGACATGACTCATAAAAAATTTCAAAAAGCTTAATAGGTAGGTAATAGGTACGTATTAATTACTTGGACATATATGAAACTACAGTTTGACTTATATTTTAGTCTATATTTTGTATTAAATCTGTTCATAATTATTAATTATGTTAATTTTCATGTTATGGAGCAGATCCTAATCAGCCAATCATTTAGGTTGGTGAAAACATTAATGAGCTACTAACAACAAAATGACGATTAATAATTGTGTTAATTCCAACAACAATGTACTAACAACCGTGTCTTAAATTAGATGAAGTAAAACACTTATCTTTGAATAAAATGTACATATAAATAAAGAACCATTTTCTAACTATTCGGCGCAACGCACTTGGCCAATTTTATGAAAAAAAAACCCGGATCTACTGGCAAGGACACTTTAGTTGAATGATACAGAAATGAAAAGGTCTTAAAAATGGCGCCCATTACATAAATAACCTTTTCTTGAATTTTGTACGGTTTCTGAAATTGTGAAATGTGTCCAAACTTACGTAATATTTCAGACCTTTTTAGTGGAATTTTCATTAGCATTACATTTCACCTTTGAGCCGGCTGTAACTAAAGAAATTTAAAGACAAAGAAATCTATCTACTTAACTTTGGAGTTGGAAAAGTAGCTGTTATTTTATTATTATTTCATTTAGCGAAAGAGAAAGTTACAAAGGAATAAATATTTAAGAACATGCGTAAATAAATTTATATATTTTATACGTTTTTGCAAAGGAGTATTATAATTGAAAATTCAACATTTCTCATATTGCAAGCCATGTTGAGTGTATGCAATGTCGCAGGCCATGCAGATGATACAGCACAGTGTAGTTCACTGTTAGTTCTTTATGCAATATTATAGAAAAAGGAAATCATGTGTGGGGACCGTACGTACAAAGTTTTTTTCCTCATGTAATTAGCGACAAATGAGCAGACGGATCACATAAGCAATAACAGACGAGTCATAAATTCTTTGCCGCCCTATGGGTTGGAAAATTATTAGTGGGAGGAGTGAGATGAGAGACAAGGCTATTCCTTGTCTCTCATCTCATTCAGGATGTAGCCTCGCGCACTCTCACTCACTGAACGAAACGCAACAGTTACTAGTACTACAGTTACAGTACTGTTGCTATACGTCGATTGTCTGTGAGATCAGATCAGATACAGATCAGAACGTGTGCTGTTCTTGGTGGGCTGCATCCCGGGTACACCTAACTTAGTTTTTGTGACAAGTCCCACTTCTATATCACCTGTGCAGCCAGTAGCAGTAGTGACGAAAATTAATTCTGACACTTGTGAAGACCCGGAGAAAGTTTAATTGGCGTGGAGCGAGAATGAGAAGTGCTTTGGAAGATTTGGCAATCATAACTATTTACCATTATATTTATCCACGTATAATTGTCAATATGGTATTCGAGATTATAGAGACATTTAAATATTAAAGGGCCTAAGTTGCGGGCTGTATATGTTGCTCTGTTTCCAGTAATATGTAGTGAATTACCGTGCAAATTATTCAAACAAGGTAATTAGTAAGTTTAGTTACCTGGCTTCGTGTCATCGATTTAGTATCAATCGAGCAATATGTTTGCCTGTAGGCACAGATTTGTGTATAGACACAACTGAGTAATATAAAACACTAGATCAGACCGTGGTGTTATTAAGGGCTACTGCGCTGCACTCGTATCTTATAGCGTGATGTTATGTAGTCAATAGTCTTCCTCGATAAATAAGCTATACAATTCAAAACGAATTATCCAAATTGGATAAGTCATGAAATAAGCGTGTTCAACGAAACATACAAACACGTCAGCTTTATTATATAAGTATAAAGATATAGAGAAATGGATTTGAACACCAAGCAACTAAGACAACACATGATCAAAATAATTTTACCTGCTTGACCTGTTAGTTAAACAGGTCAATGACACGGCCGTCTAAGACGTACTCTATTCTTTAGTTTACCTTTGCCTCTTTCTACTTTAGGTAAATCCCATCAATCTATGGAGAAATGCGGTGACATTACCCTGTAAAATCTGATTAATTTTTGATGAAGGGGTTTCTTGGAACAAAGAGGTAAGATACAGTTGGGTAAAACCTCTCGACACCGTATAAAATACAGCTTGAATAATAGATTGATTAATCGGGTATAAACTGATGATGTCAAGTATACCAAAGTATTAATTTGCTTCAATAACCAGTAACCACTATGCCGCCTTCAGTGATTCCAGTACCACAAAAACCTTACATAGAAGACTCAAGATTAATTCATATCCGGGCAGTTTCTTGGGATGGCAAAAATGTTATATCAAGAAATTCTAGGCCGATGAAAGTGTTTACAATTAAATTTTTTAGGCACATTTCCAATTAGTAGCCTACCTTTTCGCTTAAAACAATATTTGGCTTGTGTTGCGATCGAACCCGCACCACTTGTCACTTTTCTATAGCTAGGTTTAATAATGTGACTAATCGACATAAATCTTGTTACATTTTACAAATTTTATCCAATTTTTGGTCTAAGCGTGGTATACATAATTATGTGAACTTAAAACTTTAACCATATAAAATACATTCTCCTTAAATGCGTTCTAAATCAAATTTAATGTTATGTCTCTGAATCCTTTACTTCTAGAATTGAAATTGAAAACTATACATGAATTAGTTAAAGTAACCCAGGCCAAACCATAAACCTTGTAGCGTCCTTGCAGTAAAGTCATTTTGCATCATTTGTTCCATAATCTTACGAACAAAGCGATGTCAACATCAGAGAAAGCAATTTTGTCAAGATGATAATCTTGGCAGGACAACATTCGCTCTAAAATTCCATTCGTGGTGCATCAGTCACGGCTGCGGCGGTTCGGTGGCGAAGTATTCCTTTTAATACCTGAACAGTGAGTGCAGACCTAGCTGTATCTCATGTAACAACATCGCTGAATATGATCATACTTACTAGGGCTGACCAACGATATATTGCGTAGGAATAATGTTTAAAGAATATATAAGTATATAAGCTGGTACGGAAATAACAATGTGTTTGTGTGATAAAGTTTTAGTAAGGTTAAATAGTTTAATGTCTATTTCTGTTATTGTTTCGCATATAGTTTTGGTACATTTTTGAACTCATTATGAGACACGCCATATCTAATATATTTCAGAATGTGTCACTCACTTCTTTACAATTCTAGTGCGGAAAACGCAGGAAAGAACTCTTTACCTGTTACTTAAAGTGACATTGGCGCCCAACATGGGGCTATTACAAATTATTTGCAATATTAGTTTATATGTTGATTTGTTGATGTATAATGTTTAAAATATTTATGTTTACTAAACTTATTCAATACAGTTTTTATTTATTCAGATTCCACTGTAATCACCGCAATATTTAAAACCTATCGTTCCCAAGACTGCATGATCTTTCCGATCTCGTGGCATCCATGTAGTAGAGTACATGTTTCAGGTGGCCAGTAGTCTATTAATTCAGTTCACATAGCAACTAGCTGTGCCGGTGAACTGCCCTTTAATCTTAATATCGATGCCAAGAACTCAGTAATGTGTTATTATGGGTTTTATGCTGTTATGTCAAATTTGACATCTACGGACTAGAATACAGCTTAGCAATTTTTTTTAAAGATTTTTCCTAATGATATTTACAAAGAAATCATGACCAACATGTTTGAAATTTAGACACAATAATATTTCAGCAAAAAACATATTATAGATCTTTACGAAAAAACAATTTATATTTTATTTTGGTAAGTTGCCATTACCCGGTTATTGGCGTAAATAATGTTCATGAAGTTGTATAATTTTAAAATACGTTTTCCGTAATATGCACAAACAATGTTATTTAAGATTGGTATTGGCTCATTAACGGGCGTAATATTTCAATACGGTCAATTCATTTCAAGTTTCAATACACTTAGCTCTGTTCTATATATTTTTTTTTTGTCTAGCCGCGCAAAGTGCAGTTGTTTATTTCTTTTGGTAGCTGATAGACAATAACATATATATGCCACGCCCCCAACAAGTGTCCTTGGCCATCGGCCCGATGCGTAAAGTTTGTTTACGTACACTATTGAATTCAGAGCGCTAGACTTGCACGCAGATGTTTGCGTCACGCTCGATATTAGTTCCTAATGTATGATTATACCTCAGCTAGACAAAGAGGACGAAAGAATACGACTACTCAAGATGCAGCTGTATATATGGGTAATGTGCAGGTGCAACGTGCATACCACCAACGTATACCAATAACCAAACTTTGCATGCAGACCCTTTGAGTTTATGGAGAAGTGGAGCTATTCCTCAGAGTTACTATTCTTTTTGTCAATCCTTGTCTAGGAGGCTTACCATGACCTCTTATAGCGATTCAGTTTACGACCTAAACTGAATAGAACCGCAATATCGTACTGTCCGTGTGGTGACGGATTAAGAATACGCAATGTCACCACCCCATATCTTCCCATCGGTGTCGTAAGAGCCGACAGAGGGAGCATATTGTGAAGAGTGCAGCACTGTAAAAGAAGGAAAACTTGATACCAACCCTATACCAACCCGTTTGGCCAGCGTGGTATAGTAGGCCAAGTCCTCCTGTCAAAGGAGAGGCCTAGTCAAGCAGTGGACTGTTAAAGGCTGATGATGATGATGATGATGATCGTACTATGACCTCATAATGACGACGCAGTTATGCTGTTTACGTTTCAGTGTTACACAGCGGTGAGTTGAATAGCGTTTGAACCGAAATCTTAAACCATTTATTCATTTGTCATAATAGACCGTACCATGACGTGCTTCGTCAGCTTAAACTGAACCGCTTGAGTATCAAATCTAGGGATTCAATATAAGTTACAATTTGTAATGTATAAACTGAAAAGTTAGAAATATAATAGGGTTTTAGATGTTGTATGTGCATTTTAAACATTTTGAGTTAATTTTAGGTCGATTTAGAATAGTGTACTAAACTTTTATAATAGTGTACTAAATCTAACAAATTTCTAATACTCCTATTGTGAAACCTGTTAATAGAAAAGCCAAGGACTCTGTGTAGTTTTATTCGGTTTGTGTGATAGTAATATGATAACTAGCACTCGTATTTACAATAAAATACCAATAAGTCTTTTAGAATTACCATTTAATACATTTAAAAGTAAAATAAAAGACTGCCTTATAAGGAAAGGTTATTGTACTAAATAACTTGTAAATAGTAATTAATTACACACATAATACTTAAGCAATTAATGCAGTTACTAAATTATGTGTTTTAGTTAGCCTTCCAATGCGAATATTGTGTAACAGGAACATCCACTAACGACTTATAATGTATACAACTCGTGACCATGTTCAGAACTATGGTGGAAATTTATGTTAAAGAAGTGACGGTATATGAACACACAAAATTACAAAAACGTTAGTTCACAGCCCATGATCACCAGTTAGTAGCTTCATCTTACAGTACAGTAAATTTTGATAAAATTAGTGGAACAACAATGCAAATGTAAATGTAGTAAGTGGAATGACCTAATTATAATAAATGAATAATAATTTAAAAGAACTAGAAATGTTAGATAATGATAAACTGAAAAATGCTAAGTATCTATATAAATTCTAAATAAGTAGTAGATCATGAGTTGTCTAGTGTAAGTGACCATCTATTCTTATCACTGAAATAATCATTAACAGTATAATAACCTTTCCTAATAAGGCAGTCTTTTATTTTACTTTTAAACGTATTAAGTGGTAATTCTAAAAGACTAATTGGTATTTTATTGTAAATACGCATACCTAGCCCTACAAAAGAATTGTTAACTTTATGTAAACGATGATAAGGGGTATATAACTTATGCCTGTTGTATGTCACTTTTTGTAGTAAATAAACCTATATTTTGCCTAATATACAATATATTAGCAAATAAGAACTGCGAGGCTACTGTTAGAATTCCTATAGACTTAAAGCGTTCCCTAAGAGTATCTTTAGCACCTAACATGTATATTGCTCGTACCGCTCGTTTCTGTAGAACAAAGATATGCTGAATATCCGCAGCTTTGCCTCATAACAAAATGCCGTAGGACATGACACTATGAAAATAGCTAAACTAAACTAGACGAGCTGTGTCGACATCAGTAAGTTGTCTAACTTTTTTGACAGCATACGCTGCAGAGCTGAGCTTACCTGCAAGACATGCTATATGTGCACCCCATTGTAACTTATAATCTAGTGTAATGCCTAGGAACACTGTAGAGTCAACTATCTAGCATAATATTAGGTCCCAGTTGTCTGACGTTAGGTAAGGCAAATTTAACACATTTAGTTTTTTTAGAATTAAGTACTAGGTTGTTTGCTGTAAACCATTGTGTAACTTGTATAAGTGCGTTATTTACATCATGAAAATCAATCCTATTCCTGTCTACTTTAAAAATAAGTGACGTATCATCTGCAAAGAGTACGACATCACAGATGTTTATAAATAAAAAGGTAAGTCATTTATATATACAAGGAATAGAAAAGGACCTAGAATTAAACCTTGTGGAATGCCTAACTGTATAGGTAATTTAGAGGATGTAGTCCCATTTACATCGAGACACTGTAATCTCTGCCGCAGGTACGACTCGACAACACTAAGTGCGGTTTCCTCTACGTCGTAGTGGCGGAGCTTACGCAGTAGTGTGTCGTGATGAACGCAAACAAATGCTTTTGATAAGTCACAAAATACTCCGATAGCATTTTTAGATGACTCCCAAGCATTATAAACGTGTTTTATGAGATCAACACCCGCATCAGTAGTCGATCTACCTTTAGTAAATCCGTATTGATCTTTGTGAAGCAGACTATTTAAATTAAAGTGTCTTAGTATCTGCTTTAATAAAATCTTTTCAAATATTTTACTAAATGCCGGCAAGATAGAGATGGGCCTAAAATTATTTATGTTATTTTTACTGCCAGATTTGAATAAAAGTATGATTTTCCTTAGCTTCATCAAATGCGGAAATACGCCTAGGTCAAAACATTGGTTAAAAATTATAGAAAGGTAAGGCGCAAACAATCTCAACTATAGTACTTAAAATTTTAATTGAAATGCCCCAAAAGTCGTTAATACTAATTGAATTAAATGCGATCAATATATCTTGCGGGGTGACGTGCTCGAATCTAAACATGCTCTTGCATTCAGGTACACTGCAAAGCAACAAATTTCCAGCGTATAAAGACGATGATTGTAAGGAACTAATAGTTGTTATTGGTATGCTTGCAAAGAAACTATTGAACATATGCGCAACTTGAGATTTGTCTTTGACTAATAAATTGCTATTTTTGATTTCAAATTGGTTTTCTCGTTGTCGTGCTCTACCGGTTTCATTATTTATATTCTCCACGTTTCTTTAATTATATTTGTCGATTGCTTAATTTTACCACTAATAAATTTTGATTTTGCCATATTACAAACTTGTTTAAAAATTTTTGAGTAGCTTTTTACATAATTTAGAAACGGTGTGTCAAATCTATGTTGTTTCAAACCATATAATTCAAATAACTTGGCTCTACTTCTGTATATACCTTTATTGGCCCACTGGTTAAAAGATCCGTTAGAACCTTTTCGTGATACAGTTTTACTCTTAAAAGTATTTTGAAACTCATTAATGATTAGTCCAAAAAGTGAATTATAAATTTTATTTGGATTTTCTGAGTTCAATATTGAAGGATTGAGATTTGCGATAATATTGTTTTTAAAACGTATAAGACGATTGGTAGTTTGAGGCCTACATTCTACTGAATGTGATTTATGATATGCTGAACAAGAAAAACTAGCTATCTGTCCACGGTGATCAGAAGGAAGAGAACTAAAAATACTGGGTTTTTAGCAACAAAAGAACTAAATATACTATCCAAACAAGCAGAAGATGTTGCAGAGACTCTAGTAGGTTCACAGAATAAGTTACTGAAATTAAATGACTTAAAAAAATTCAGAAATCTAGTACACTGTGAAGAGTTCTCTAAAATATAAATATTAAAATCACCACAAACTATAATATTCTTACTGCTACATTTAATTTTATTAATAGCATCTTCCATAACAGTTTCAAATAGATTATGATCACCAGAAGGGGGTCGATATACACAAATTACAATATATAAATCTAGTTCCACAAAGGACAACTCAATAGTGCGCTCAATAGATAAGTTTACAATATCTTTACGTTTTTTAATAAATTTGAAGTCATTATGAGAGAACCGCCTCTAATAGCCTGCTTTCTTATATACGCGCTCTGCATTGTGTAATATTGATTAATGACAATAAGCTCATGGTTCGTTAACCAATGTTCAGTTAAACACAAAACTTTAACATCATATTTCTCTAGAAATAAACTTAATTCTAATTCTTTGCCAGATAGGCCCTGCATGTTTTGGTGTACTATATTCAAATACTGCAGCCTAACTGTTGTCCTATCTTGGAGTTTAAATCACAAGATGTGTCAATAAAAACGTTGTTAGTACATGTACTAACCCTATCAAATAAATTGTAAACACAAGGCTCTTTGCCTTGCTGTAAATTGTAAGCTAATAGCTTAGCAATCTGTCGCTTAATATAAAATGGCAGATACATTGTATCTTTTGTCAAAGTAAATTTACTAATAAATTTATTAGTGTCAAAAAAGAATATTGCGTCACTATGACGACAATTTATGTTATACAATAACATATTTAATGTGTGTATATGCATGTTTTCTGCATGTGTTAAGTTATTTGAGTATGGCAAAGCACATAAAATAAATTTACACCTAAATTTTGAATTAAGTCCTAGTAACACTTCAACACATTCTATGATATCCTGTCTCTTTACAGTTAAACTGTTACCAAACAATAATATGGCTTTACTATTCTCATCTAAAGGGGTGTAACCTAATCTGATTCACTAAACTAGTGTAACTATCCCCTGGCCTACAATAATTTATTACACACTGATTTGTATACTCACTGAGAAGACTGCCAAAATTATGACCTAGTCTATCAGAAAAGATGTAGGTTTTATTAGTTAATGTAGAAAGCCTAGATGTAATCATATTTGATTGCAAAGTCGATTGGTTTTGTAAATTATTAGAAAAATTCTCAGTTAGTATAGTACTCGATGGCTCTGTCGGGATTAGAGTGTGAGTACAAGAACATGAGAGCTTATTGGTCAGAGACTCATACATTTCTGCATTACATCTCACCAAGTCTACGAGCTCACCTGCCTCCACTATACGCTTGCTCAGCTCTTGTTGAGAAGCCTGGTATTTGTTGAATATCTCATTTAAGGTGCTTTCTCTAAGTAACAGTTCTTCCCTCAAGCGATGAGTATCAGTATCATACACTAACTTACTTTGCTCCAAATTTCTAGAGTACTCAGATAGTTAATTAACTAATTTAATGCGCTATTTTCTGAGATTTAAATTAACCCTATGCATGTTATTTTCCTTATAGATTTATGACATTTTTTAATTAATTTATTAACTTTAATGTAGCGTTTCAGTTTTTTATGACTAGAAAAGCTGCGTCTCATAAGAATGGTATCCTCCCTGGTCAGATCTATTGTCACAACTGGCTCCCTAATACACACATGATCAGGCTCACTACTAATCAACTCATGATATAGGCTGCAGGTATTCGCAATCTGTTCACTGTGTACTAAACGCTATTTTCTGAGATTTAAATTAACCCTATGCATGTTATTTTCCTTATAGATTTATGACATTTTTTAATTAATTTATTAACTTTAATGTAGCGTTTCAGTTTTTTATGACTAGAAAAGCTGCGTCTCATAAGAATGGTATCCTCCCTGGTCAGATCTATTGTCACAACTGGCTCCCTAATACACACATGATCAGGCTCACTACTAATCAACTCATGATATAGGCTGCAGGTATTCGCAATCTGTTCACTGTGTTTAGTAGTTTCAATGTTGGAGATGGTGTTGTGAGCTTTACTCAATTCACGTTCCAGTTCAGCAACACGTCTCAGAGCTTCTTCATGAGTGTCCATGCACTGTTGGAAGTTGGACACCGTCAGTCGAAGTTGCTCATGTTGTTCTAGGATCCTTACATTACATTGGGCAAAGCAGAACTCATCAATAGATTTCGCGTCTCTAAAGTACATAATGGTCTTATGTCTTATGAGGAATTGAGACCATTTTTTAAGCAGCTTGTGACGTCCACCACTTTGAGTATTAAGCTTAATGTAAGAAGTGTTTTATATCAAACATTCTAATAAATTGATGAAAGCGGCAATTACTTTATTGTGGCTCCATTATAGACGGAATATTTAAGTACATAGTAACCTTATAAGTTAATTGTAAACAAAGAACTTATAGTATGACTTGATAATAACATCATTATCATTGAAATTAAACTACAGTTTACGGATTTTATCGCGTTATATTGGTTTCTGGCGGTTATAACTAGTGAAACCAAAAAAAATTGTATAACATTCGAGTAAACCCAAGAAGAGCATCATTATCATTAATTGTTGTTTTATTTGTTTTAAATAGAGACAGCATATTCATCGTATACGCCTGGGTTAAGGCAAAGGACACCAAATTCTCATTTCTGACATGCAACATATAATAATATGGCTCAACAGACAGACACATTTTATAGCAGAAATTACTGCGAAAATAGATTCATTATATATGAATTTGTAGAATTCACTATCAATTAACTTGGTATAATATTTTTTTTACTTTTATATTGTATGGTTTTGATAATATCATATTTTTTTAAAGTTGACATTGAGTAATTAAGTTATTTTTGTTAAAACATGAAATTTACTGAAAATACTTTAAACTTTGCACCAACCTTTTTATTCCTTTAATTCCTATTATTTCATTCCACATCTTGTCAGAAAATTTCCTAGCGTACGACAATTTATTGAATCATGTGTCACCCTACTCTTGTCTAAAAACTCCCACAAGTCATTAAGTTGGGTTGCAGTGACTCTTCGACGCAAGGGTTCACTATATACATATAGAGAAATCACTTAAAATACCACTGCCAATTTCGTTTAGCTGCGATATATTTGTATGAGTGAATCTATAAAATTTATCGTGATCACAATATAGTTCTCTAATTTACCTATCCCATTTTAAGAAAGGTTTAATCTTGTATTTAAACTTAACTAAGCACTGAATGAAATAATTAATAAATATGAAAACATGTTTTCTTAGAATCAAACAGATTCAAGATTTTGTATTACTTATTAACTAACTTATGCTAACAAAACACACGTTTATAACTTCCATCGAGGCAGTATTTGCAACGTTTTGCTAGTTAGTTTTGCAAGTAAAATGTTGTACTAAGTTTAGTTACTTTCTGAACCGGGAATCAAACATATTTCAGAAAAATAACTAAAAAAGTTGTGTAGCTCAAAGTTGATTACTTACATGATTTGTTTTATTATATTATTTTTAATAATAAATGCTTACGTCAAATTAAAGTGTCAAGTTTCATTCTGAATGTTACTAACTAGCCGTTTCCCGCGGTTTCACCCGCGTCCTGAGGGAACTACTTCGCGTACCCGAAAAACCCAAATATCTTACGGACCCTTATTTTTCTAAAATAAAATATAGCCTATGTTACTCGCAGATAAAGTAGCTTTCTAATGGTGAAAGAATTCTTAAAATCGGTCCAGTCGTTTTTGAGTTGATCCATTACAAACAAACAAAAAAACAAATTTTCCCTCTTTATATATTTAGATAATCGATATATTTTTCGTTTAATAACTTCTAATATTACATATTTTTAAAGTCGGTATCGAGTGGTAACAATAACACAATTGTTCTTATGTTTATCGCAATAATAATGCTATTTATTAATACCGTTTGTTAAATGATTTGATATTACCACAATAACTCCGCATAAACACGTTACGTATCAGCCCTTCAATATAAAATAACGCCGTAGAAGTCCGTAATATAACGTTATGAAATATTTGATTTGATAAATTTACTGCAATAATCCCGCAAGAACTTTTACTGCTAAATTGTAGGTATAACATTTTTGGTATTATTTATTTTCGTAAATTACTAGGTTTTTAATAAAAGGAATTTCATAATAAAGATATAATTATATTTCGCAAAAAAATACCTTTAATTTAATACATCAATGACTTCAATAGTCCAACTCGTTGAAAAGATATTTGATAAAATCAGTAAATCTTTTCTCCTGTAAAATTTAGATTTTTCGGTTGCCGGGTTATTGCTTGGAGGCGTCGATATATAAAATCCTTGCGTTACTGACTGACTGACAGACACGCTACAGCCGAAACTATTGGCCGCAGGAAGCTGAAATTTGGCATGTATATTCCTTGGGGACCGTAGGGGTGCACTAAGACGGGATTTCTCGAAATTCCCACGGGATCGGGAAAAACGGGAAATTAAAAAATATGTGCGTGCGACGCCGCTGGCGTCGACTAGTTATTTATAAGCTGTCGTCCGTGGCTCGTTATGATATATAGCGTGGCTCCGTAGTGTACGCTCTGCGGAGATGGTAATGTGAAATGGTAAAAATAATCAGTTAGAGTTTGTGTTCATTTACATGAGAATATTATCTCGAAAATAACTTACATTCAGGCAAATGTGGTTAGACTAGCAAGCGGATCCCGGGCTCCAAGACGAAGGTCTTGAGCACAATAGCAAAAAAACAGTTATGGCACTTTGAAAAATTATCTTGACTGATAAGGCGATTGAATGCTAGTGGGACAGTTATATGGATATAACTATCCCACTGCTGGTCACGCGCCTATTCTCACTGTGAGAAGCGTAAGGCCACATAGTCCACCATGCTGGCCAAGTGCAGTTTTCCAAACTTCACATTCATGTAGAACTCATCATCAATTTTGTAAGGTGTAATGACTCCCTCGTTGGTCTCGCGGCATAAATGTGCGCGTGGGATTGGGAGGTCTCGGGTTCGATCCCCGGGTCGGGCAAAGTGTTATTTGGTTTTTCCGTTAGGAAATTCTCAGTAGCAGCACGGAGTCTGGTAATGTGCCCGGTACGGCAATAGGCTTGCCCCCCATTACGTGAGACTAAAATAAAATCTGGCGAAAAGTGAGTGTAGCAATATACCTCTGCCTACCTCTTCGAGGATATAGGCGTGAGACTTTGTATGTATGTATGTAATTCTATAATAATTTTATCTCAAAGTGGTCATATAATATGAACCTATAAAACAAGCCTTTAATATGTAAACATTGCACTTGAATTTCAAATATGATGTGATGAGTGAATAAAGCTTATTGCCTTTCCACAAATAGATAAAAAAGAATTGTTCTCATGTAACCGTGTGTCGGAGGGTCGGGTATCGCCGAAGCATTCCTCGCTACCCCCCGACGGGTATTGGCCCGCCAGATGGTCAGGCGGGCCCCAAACAAAACCCCCTTGGCGGCGGATGAAGGTGTTGGGCTCCGCCGCCAAAACACCCAGCGGTCGCAGAGGATAGGGAGGACAGCAACGCAACACCGCATCTCCTCTTCCTCTGCGGCCCCACCGTGACGCAACGATGGTGCGCCCCCATTTGGTCGCGGGAGATAGGGCGCGCGACAACGCAACACCGACGTGCCTCTCCTCCCGCGATCGCACCCGACTGCGAGGGACGGACGGACTGCGATCAATCTTGCCCATATAGAACCAGCATAACTAAGCAATTCCTAACAGATCTTACATTTTCCGAGCTCGAAACTTGAATTTTAGCACTTTTATAAAATAATCCTTATAGAACACTCTCTATTATATGACAAAATCGAAACTATACACGTAACACAATCACACACGAACATTCCAGCAACAATTTACTTACACAACAAACAAGAAACTAAACTACAACACATAAGAAGCTATAGAGACGAATTTTCGCTACATTTGGCGCTCACAAAAGTTTCTCTAAGCACGATAATCAAGCAGCAAGATTAATCGCGCTATGGGATGTACATAAAAATTATTTTATACCTAATGGAATGGCAAGGGAAATAAAGTGGAAATTTGATGAGGAGCGGAATGATGGGTGGGGATAACGAACCGTGACGTCAAACGTTTGACTCCATTCTTAAAGACAGTGACGGAAGAAAACGTAGACAAGGTATATAATGATAATTTTTTAAACTTTCACGGTTTACTGCACATATGGCGTAGTTTAAGCGGTCGCCTTGCCATTTAGATCTGCGTGCATGTTCAATCCCAAACGAGACAATATTTTGTGTGATCCACAGTTTGTTGTTTCGAAATTGTGATTGTAAGGCGACAGTGACAATTTGTGTCCGGTGACTAAATGTTTGTAAAGTCTTTCGCAACACGGGACAACAAAAACTCACTTACTTATATTTATGTAAATGGTTTGGGTTTACTTGAATTATTTGTTAACATTGTGGGTTGTAATCGCGTAATTTACAGGGTGATATCGTCCCATGATTATGGCTCACGTAACCCATACCAACCTCAGGGATATAATATGGTATTGCTGCTCTATTATTCAAAGAATTACTCGATTGAGACCTGTTCCATCAATATCGGCTAGGTATGAATATGGCATCTGTTAATACGGCTTTTTGTTTCATTGAACTGAAAAGGCAATAAAGCAGCATGGCCTCCATAATAACCACCAACATCTAGCAAAATAATTACTTAAGCAACATAAAAATCATTACTTGTGCAAAAACAGTAACTGAAATATATAATCAAATGCCACATCCACAATCACACTACACTTCGCACATCCAACGCCTGTTCACCGAGATGAGTTTTTCTTTAAGAAACGCCAACGTTCGCCTCTCTGCCTAAGTGTCCATGTAATGTACCCAGAAAATCTACACTACCCGATTTTTTCTCTTTAAATTTCATTAACACTTACTAGTATTTAAGTCTGTATTTTTAAGGACACAGATGGAAACTGTAAATTAATGCGTCTAGACAGTTATTTTTTATTGATCTGTATCCTTGAAGAGCTAGGCAGAAGTGTAATAATTCACCTACTTTAAACCATATATATGTTATGCATTTTTAGGTCCCACGTAATAGGGGGCAAGCCTATTGTCACTACTGTAGACATTGCCAGACTCCGGCTGCTACTGAGAATTCGTAAAACTCAGTAACGCTTTCGCCCCGGAAGTCGAACTCTTTACCTCCCGTTCAGCAGACGCGTACGCTATCCAATGAACCAGAGGCAGTCTATGTAGATTAAGAAGAGAATAGACATCTCGTGATGTTGCTGGTGTACCCAGTGCCAGTTCGTCGTAGTGCTTCAAGATCATTACCTCATAAATAAAGTAATTCTCAGATCTATTGCTATCCATCCAAAGGCTCGTTTAAGGAAACAGAAGACACCCATTTAAGGAATTTCCGTTAGCGATAAAGCCGTCCAATGAAGATTTTCTTGAAACTTTTACTTTTCGTATACATGTCATTCTCATCTTAGCCAAAAACCGCCCACACTGGACATGGTCACTTCCTGGCCAATTAGTGGCTGTTTTCACGCAGGCCAATCTAGCATTCTACTACTTCTCGCGATCCCAACCAGATCTACATCTTGAGGGTGGGTACCCTCTACTGCAACGCCCGGTGCGTGGATACCGTTGCAGAGTAAATTTCTGCCTCAAAGGTCTGGCTTGTTGATCAATTTAGGCGTACATGTTTTATTTAGTAGATTCACACATATCATAACCACACTATATTCTTGCAACAAAATAAGGACACGCTGTGGTTACAAACATTAACGAATGAACGCAAAATGGACAAAAATTAAGCCATCCACTCGTTGCATAGTTATTAAATGTGCGAATTGCTTCTAAGACTCATGATTCAAACACATAAAGCAAGAGTTACGTTTATATTGTTTTGCATGAAGAAACAGCAATACGTAGTCGGAATAAGCACCGTGAGGGTATGCATTATTTATAGCGGAAAGGGTTTTTATTCATATAATAGTTAGCATTTATAATTCGGAACTACAGTAGTTCTGAATTATCTCCCAACCAGCAAAAACTAGGCTTACAACAATCTCAAGACTACTGATTTTTTGCTCTTACATCAGTCCTATATAATGATATAAGCCTGGATTTGGGCACCAATTATAAGCATATTTAGTTTAATATCGTTCTAATATCAGTCTAATTGAATGCTGTTTGCACTTACTGAAATCTAGCCAAATTTAATTTAAGCCGACTTAGGCTAATATTGCTTTTACGTAAGTATCTTGTAAGCCTGCATAGGCTTATATTGGTCTAAGGTTAGAATATTTTGAGAATTTTACGTCAGATCCAATTTAAAAGTTCGTGTGAGTGTTGGTGTACAGTTAAATTGGTTTGAAGTTAAATGTAAACCAATAAAATTAAAGTTGCGTAAAGTTAATGTTTATACTGAAGTGCCGTTATCAAGTGCGTGTTTTTAAGTTTTACAGTAAGTAATCGTATTGGAATTTATTATTTACTGTTAATTAGACCTCGTTTTACGCTTCAAAATTCATGCGCCTTGTTAAATAAGGTATTTCTAGTTCTCGTTTAATTATTTTATTTGTTAACTAGTCGACGCCAGCGGCTTCGCACGCACATATTTTCAAATTTCCCGTTTTGCCCGATCCCGTGGGAATTTCGGGAAATCCCGTCTTAGTGCACCCCTACAGTCTCCAAGAAACATACATGCTAAATTTCAGCTTTCTGCGCCGCGTAGTTTCGGCTGTAGCGTGTCTATCAGTCAGTCAGTAACGCAAGGATTTTATATATTAAGATTTGTATTGATAGTGTCGCCATTAGTATAGCTGCCTTTTACAAGCGCACTATTGTAGTAATGTAAGTAATAGTAAGTAATGTAAGATTGTTTACTCTAATTTTAGCATTCGGTTTACTAAAAATATAAATAAGGGTTCCTCGCAATTTTACATAAAACCTGAAATCGACCGAGAGAAAAAGAAAACTTAATCTTAAGGCTATACGGACACGAAGTCGGCGCGCGCGGCCATTATTGCTATAATTAAATTTAAAAAATTAAAATAAGATATGGCCAGCAAAATTACTCTTAAAACTATAAAAAATTAGTTATTCCCAAAATCGAGATCAAACGCTCTTATATGGGTCTTGTATTTTGTATTGTAAGTATGTTGATCCAAAATTACTCTAATATCATACTTATGCAGTGCTATTGATATTATATTAATTTCAAATAAGATCAGAAATGCACGTACTCACAGTGCTTTTATGCTATGCTGATATTAGTCTGACATCTTACAATAGCATTTAGCAAGTCTAGTATAAAATCAAACGAGCTTAGAAAATATCCATATAAGAGCAAGTTTTCTCAAGTGCAACTCGTCTTAGTAAATGTTATATACATATATGAGACTTGGTTATAAGACTGAGCGTTCTTGAGGCCTTACCGGCTTATCTTAAAGTAATATAGGATCGATGATATGTTCTAAAACAAATATAAGAGCGCTTTAAGCCTACCACTCTTAAAAAGTGCGAGTTCTGAGACTGTTTTGCTGGTTGGGCTGTACAGGCTCTGCACTATACGAAAAAGTGGCCAGCTTTTTAGAGAAGACCGAATCAGTACTTATGCTGTCAAATAAAAGACTTCTATGAATCTCGCGTAACCTTATTCCAGTGTTACGTTAAGAGACACAATTCTCATAATTATTATATTGGAATGATATCGTGACTTTATTCTAAATTGAACGATGTGACCACCGTGTAGAAGTCAAATTAGACGATAGTGAAATTAAATTAGTAGGATACCGATTTTGATTCAATTCAAAATCTAATCTCTTTTCGTTCAAAATATGGTTTCAATGTCATATAAAATTCGAGAAAGGATTGATTTAAGTAAATATCTTTTTAGACACATATCAAACGCTGTGCTATGTGACATTTTAAATGATTAGTAGCTACAAAAGTAATTAAAGCTTTTGTAATCATAAACATTCATTTAGTTAAATGTTCCGAGTACTTTATGTTAATATAAACTGTTCCAAGCACCATGATTTAAAATATGCTGCATTTTAATCTATGTAATCATCAAAGGGATTGAATAAACTGACGTGTTTGCACTGAATAATATTTATTTATATCAATTGTTTTATCAAACACGCCCAAATCTTTTTTCCAAGTTTTAGAAGGCTCATCAATCAATACTAGTGATTAGGTCAGTCTTTAGGAACAAATATTGGACTTGAAACTTTAGTATAATATGATAATACAATCTTGTTTCTGGTAACAGTATTTGGCTTTGTTTAAGTCGTAATTGGTTGCTAACTCTACTTCTGTTTATACATTTAATAATTACTTGTTTTACTATCTGAAGCGATACACAAATTTATTTGCCGCCTGGGGATAAAATAATAAGCTTAAATTAATAATATTTTTATTAGTCCATAAGAATTATTACTTTATCGTAGCACATATTACTAAATAGTTACTTCGTAACAGATACATTACTCTCATACAAAACCGAAAATACCTACGCTATAATCACCTACAAAATCTTAATAATAATAGCCGATATTCGCAGTGAACAGAAATGTACCTTAACTACGCAAGCAAAGAGTTGTAGATTGTTTGACTTACGTACAAGCGCGTCATCGAACGAAGGCGCTAGGGTTGTTCCTATAATGATTTTGGAAATAAAACGAATGTTGCGAAATAACCATATTTATATTTGTAAATATATTTGAGATTTGTTGTTAAAGTTAAATATGTTTGAGTTTTATGAAATGATTAACATATTTTGTTCCTTGTCTAAATTCACGGTTATTAAATTTCAATGTTGAAAATATCCTTAATCTTGTAAATAATTTTAATAAGTAATTATGCGGAAAACATGAGCAAACACCAGGCAAATCGACTTTATTTAGAATTTCCAACACGGTGCTACCCGCTCAATTCATAAGCACGTTGTCAAAATTATTCACGAATAATATTTCTAATTTTTCAAAATAATTTATAAACGTTTCTGGTGGAACTTTTAGGCTATCATAAAAAGATGTATCTTTATTATAGGCTTTGAAATGAGTATATAGTGTAGTTTCTTCAACATTAGGTTTCGCCTGTAACAAAGTATTAAAGCTAGTGCAGTTATGTTTCTTGCTACACTTAAACAATAAATACCCTGACACATAGGTCAACGCATTTTTTGCAGGCAAATCGAATCTGTAGTCGGTTTCGCCGTTTAAGGCAACTGCTGAAGGTGTTCCTGCTTTACATTTTTGGCCAAGTATGGGCCGTTCAAGAAGAGTGGTAGCATCTGATCTCTGAAGCAAGTCACAAATGTCTTCTTGACAGTTACTATGACGAGAATTTTGCAGCATATTTCTAAAGAATATTTTTTTCATTTGATAATTTGTCATGTCATTTGATCCTAAATTACATTATCTACACTTAATATTATAAAGAGGTAAAATTTGTTTGTTTGTTTATTTGTAATGGATAAACTCAAAAACTAGGTACTGGACCGTTTTTAAAAATTCTTTCACCATTAGAAAGCTACATTATCTGCGAGTAGCATAGGCTATATTTTATTTTATAAAAAATAGAGATGTTTAAGATATTTGTGATTTTCGGGTACGCGAAGAAGTTCCCTCAGAAGGCGGGTGAAATCGCTGGAAACGGCTAGTATTCATATATTTTTAAAAGGTTATGTTAGGTTTTCTTGTGAACAAACATCATTAAACATCTTCTCATGACTCCCCACTTCATTATAGCGTGGCTTGGTGATCACGCCACGCTGTATCCGAGTGGTAAGGCAAGTAATTTGTAGATATTGTATTTATTTATTACTTTGACTTTTTGGCCTGCCTTTATGAATAATTTATCGAAAGTAATTTAGTAATTATATAGTATATTGACCAGTCATTATGTATAATTTTATATTAATCACTATGGCTTTAACATATACATACACAGTTTTAAGTTCAACCTAATTACAACCATGACACCTAGCAATAAAGGTAAAAAGATATATATTTCTTACGACCAGTCGTCTGAGACACATAAAACTAGGTGATCAATAAATTATTCCTGTCACATAGAAATGAAAAGATGTATGTTAAACAATATTAAGTGCCGGTTTCACCACTGTCCAATAAGTCTGATAAGTTCTGTATAAAATACTCGGCAAATAAATTTATACACATTTCGTTCTAATTTTGAATTTACTTATTTGGAAGGTAACGCTTAGAGGTGTGGTAAACAGGCCCTTAGTGTAATATCAACCTTATATCGTAACAGATAAAGTACTTTATCGCGTCATTGCCTTGCGAGTTGCGTCGTTTTGATCTGTTTCTTATATTTCGAATTTCATCTTTGAATTTGTATGTACCCACGTACAAAAAAAAATGTGGCGGATAAAGAAGTGTCAATAAAATTAGTAGATAAGATTTGATATAAGTAAGTAGCTACTTACCTTTGTTCGTCTTTCGGCAGTGAAAAGTACGACAACTTTTTGTTTGTTTTTTGGCTTTTACATCCATCCACTGCACAATAATTCCTCGGCATTTTTATAAGAAAGCGCAGGAAACGTGCCGTGCGTACGCTTTGGCGGCCGTGCGGCGGCCCTCTGTCATTTGTATCCATATGGATACACGAAATGGTAGGTGTTTATCGCGCGAATTTGAGCCAGTGACGGAGGCCTGATCTTATTACAAATATATGGCTAGTGGTATAGATTTACAAGCTAAAGACCCTGACTTCTAAACTTGGTATGTACCTGTATCTTAGAAGTCAGTGTTTCCTTCTGATTGATACATTATATACTGTAATGATAAAATTATTATCATTATTATTATATAAAACTTTGCTTTACTCACGGACGGACAACGCACATCCAGCAACTATTATGTATGTTCCTTGTGGTTGCACCTTGCATCGTAGGGGTGCACTAAGCACCCCCCGTGGGATCCCCACCTTGACGTGGTGGAGGGGCTCAGTAACCGTGGATTGGTGACCCGCGGTGAAGCTAAGAGGGATCCAGGAGGGGACGCTCCGCGTGGGCTTGACGGGGCCTGCGCAGGATGCGTCCAACGGTGCGGGTGCGGGGGACAGTTCTGTCTGTTCCTCGCAGTCGGGTGCGGTCGCGGGAGGAGAGGCGTGTCGGTGTTGCGTTGCCGCGTGCCCTATCTCCCGCGACCAAATGGGGGCGCACCATCCGATGCGTCGCGGTGGGGCCGCAGAGGAGGAGGAGATGCGGTGTTGCGTTGCCGTCCTCCCTATCTTCTGCGGCCGCTGGGTGTTTTGGCGGCGGAGCCCAACACCTTAATCCGCCGCCAAGGGGGTTTTGTTCGGGGCCCACCTAACCATCTGGCGGGCCGATACCCGTCGGGGGGTTGCGACGTATGCTTGGGCGAAACCCGACCCTCCGACACACGGGTACATGAGGCACACGGGTTGGTTTTTAGTCAGTAAGAGTCTGACAGTCCCCT
Source organism: Euclidia mi (assembly GCA_944739405.2). Taxonomy (NCBI): domain Eukaryota; kingdom Metazoa; phylum Arthropoda; class Insecta; order Lepidoptera; family Erebidae; genus Euclidia; species Euclidia mi. Next base: position 21,163,811 of record OX123182.2, on the reverse strand, counting down.
TCGCCCATCCCCCAGGGCGGAGGGACTCCATGAGGATTTTCCAACCCGAAACCAAAAAACAAAAAGAAAAAAGGGGTGCACTAAGCAAGGATGTTTTGAAATTGTAGCGTGATCGGCGGAAACATTTAAAATAAAATATGCGAGCGTAGCTGTAGTATCCTCTATTATTTTGTATCTTTAGAGGAGAAATTTATCAAATAAGCCGATACCTTCTATAAAATTTAAATACCTTACATCCTTTCAATACCGCTCTTAAATTATTATAAGATGAATAAAATTAGTTTCCTGTACTAGAATATAACAGCCAACTATAAGAGCGAACACAAAAGCCCTTTCGACGATATTTCTAACAATAAAGAATAGACGCTATAGAAAATCGTGGTATCAATTCTTAAGTGTCACGATTAAAAAAATAAATACTGCGGAGGTGTGGTAAATCATTTGCGATCACAATGTTTTCAAAACCCTTGAGATTGGCCAGACAATAGATGAAAAAGGAATGAAAACTTATTGGATTTTCCACTCGTCCCTATACACTTTTTATTGAGTAAATTGGAAAATGTTCCTTACAATTTTGAAATATTCTTTTATTGTTTGGAGTTCTTGGATGTATTGATACTTTTGACAGAGGTAATCGGTTGTAATTTATTATGAAGTCACTTTGGTAGATCAAGAAAACAGAAACTATTAGCGATATTTTTTTTTTCAGAAATGATTTAGAACGTGAATAACTCAATAGTTTAAAAATATGCATACATGGCGTTTAAAGAATCTCCAACTTTTTTGTCGGTTAAAACGGGTGCTGAATAATAGAGAATAGGTCACTTAAAGCCCTACAGCAAATATAATTTACTTAAATTACATACAAACTAATAATTCCGTTTTTTATTTTACATGATTTCGCCGGAAAATGAGTTCAACAAATTTTAAAACGTAGTAAAAATAAAATATACTGCGGCAAATTACTTTTACGTCACTAAAGAGGACCATTTTTTTTTTGTTTTACGAGGTGGAAAATCCCTTCGGATCGTCGACTCTTGGGGGAAATAAGAGCCGGAGTATGTGGTGTTTCCACTAAAAACCACCTCGACTGCCGCCATGTACCCGTGTGTCGGAGGGTGGGGCATCACCTAAGCACTCGTCGCCACCCTCCGACGGGTATTGGCCCGCCAGATGGTCAGGCGGACCCCGAACAAAACCCCCTTGGCGACGGACTAAGGTGTTGGACTCCGCCGCCAAAACGCCCAGCGGCCGCAGAGGATAGGGAGGACGGCAACGCAACACCGCATCTCCTCTTCCTCTGCGGCCCCACCGCGATGCATCGAATGGTGCGCCCCCATTTGGTCGCGGGAGATAGGGCGCGCGGCAACGCAACACCGACACGCCTCTCCCCCCGCGACCGCACCCGACTGCGAGGGACAGACAGAACTGTCCCCCGCACCCGCACCGTTGGACGCATCCTGCGCAGGCCCCTCCAAGCCCACGCGGAGCGTCCCCTCCTGGATCCCTCTTAGCTTCACCGTGGGTGACCAATCCACGGTTACTGAGCCCCCCCACCACCACAAGGTGGAGATCCCACGGGGGAGACTAAAGAGGACCTAATTTCATTCAGCGTAACCGTAATATATTTTTATAACCACTGCGTTAAAATTAACCACATACAGACAGAAACTGCAATGTGATTTAATTAAATCCGAAAAGAGCGTTGAATTTCACGCACTCAAAGTGGCAAGGCTACTGGGCTGTATAATTCAACTTTTGAGCAGCAATCCTGAAGCTTTTTATAGCGACCGATGTCAGTTAAAATACGATAAAGGAATAATGTTACGTAGTTCACAAATAATGTAATACCATACTAGTAGTCTTGTTACATATCTATTGATGTACCAATAGGAGGAAGGAGGAAAGAGGTTTTTTTAATGTATCTCCGAAAGAATAGGCCGAGGTTACACCCACATTTTGCCTTACGGGTCCCACGTAATAAGGGGCGAGCCGGGAAGCACACCGGGGCCGGGATGATACTGAGAATTCGAGAAAACTGCGTATCACTTTTGAGATTGATCAGCAGATGCTATCCACCGGGCCAAGGAGGTTTTCTGGCTATAAAGCTTTTTATTAATATCATGATGCCTTATTTATTCCTACGGAAATTCATCAACAACGCGATGACTAATGCCATTAACATCCGTCTATGTATACAACATTTAAACACACACCATAGAAAACAAAAATCGTAACGTATACCATAAAGATATTCTCGGCGAAAATACTGGGCCAACGCAATCTCTAAAATAAATAGCCCTCATAATTTAACAGGACAATGTCCTAAATATACCGTTAATCATGGCGTGTGTGTAAGCTAAGCAAGGACGGTTTTCATATTCATACTAAACTCACACTAGACGGAACATCTCTTTGAAAATATCTACCTACGTTGTTTGAAACACCACTTACGGCTTTGAAGAATGATTTGAAGGGAATGTCTGGTGCAGTGTTTTTGTATTGCAAAAGTGAAAACAAATTTTGTTGCTGTGGCCGAAAAACAGATATACATAAATTCTCTTCAGAACAATGACTAACGACCGGTCTCAATATATTGATCTATTCATGGACGGATCATATTTAGGAACCGGCCGTAAGTATATTACTGATTTATTCATGGATAGATCATATATTCCATTAGAGATACTCATTAGTCTTTAGACGCCCCACTTATAAACAAATTCCAGTTTAAAATTAACCAGCGTGTTATGCGCCATCCGCGTGTATTTGAGGTACTCACGTGCACCATAAATATTAGTTATAACAGTCCACTAACGCATATGGCTCGGTTGTACAATGATAGAGTAGTAAAGTATAATATTGCGATTCACATCTACGCAATGGAATTTAGACGATACAGGCATTTCCTCTTACAATAAGGAACAACATTGTATTATTTAATTTCTTTCTAGTTCATTTCTTTGCTTTTGTGTATTTTATGGTAGGTATAACATGTAGACTGTAATCTCTTTGAACAACCTACCTATTACCTGTGAAATTACTCTATAATATATACAATATGAAAGCAGTATTGAAATATTGTTGGTGTGCTTATAAAAAAATATTTTGTATGTTGTAGTAGGTAATAGTATGTAGCTTATGTCAAATGTGCAAATCTACTCTCCAAATCCAAATGTGATCAGATATTGAATCCGGCGGTAAAACTGGCTGGATTATCGTCACGAAGGCGTGTGAGCTACTTTTCATTTTCATCGTAGACCTCGTCTAAACGTTACATGTTTTCAACTCTTTGAAAAAATCTAGCAGTGTTGTCTGAAACACCATTTATGATTCCAAGTGGATGGAATGTCTGATAAGGTGTCTTTGTATTGTATATAAGTGTATGCAAATTTATTTTATTTTAATTTTATTTTATTATATTAGGGGAGCTTACAGCTACATACAAATAGTTATATGAATTAGATCAATAAATGCCCATAACAAGCTTCCACAATTAGTTTGCAACATGATGATATCTTTGAACAGCTAAGCACAGTTAGTTATGAGAATGAAAAAGTACGTAACAGATGGTTAACAAGATCAAGCCCACTTAACATCCAAAATTCACAAATTATCAACAAAGCATTTGTTTAGACAAGATCTGGCAGAATGTTTACCAGTAGTAAAAAGATAAAAACGACTGTCGACATTCAACTTGTTAAATTAACTAAATACTCTAGGCAGAAAGCTATTCGCTCTATAATTGGTGTGGCACGAAGGTCTGGATAACAAGAGATTTTTACGTAAGTTTCTAACTGGTATTCTTAATTTTATTTTCGAAAAAAGATCAGGACAGTCGATTTTACCCTGAGCAATATTGAGAAGAAAAGTTATGTCTGAAATGTTTCGTCTAACATGTAACGGTAAAATATGTAATTTAACACAGCGCTGATCATAGATAAGGTCGGCTGGGTAGAACAATTTAAATTTAAAACCTAAATAACGAATAAATTTTCTTTGAATCATCTCAATCTCATTGGAGTAGCAAGCGCAATGCGGGTTCCAAATCTGCGACGTATATTCCAAGTGACTTCATACTTAGGAGCAATATAGAACTTTAATGGTTTTCATATTTCTGAAATCATTGGAACTGCGAATCAAGAAACCTAAAGCTTTAAGGCTTTGTTGACTAATTAGCTAACATGCTGATCATATAAAAGCTTGCTATCATGCACCACACCCAAATCCCTAGAAACAGTTTTCTTCTCTAATTTATGGCTTTTGATTTCATAGTCAAATCTATATACTCGACGCTTACGCGTAAAACTCATGGAAAAACATTTAGAAGCATTTAAATATAGTCTATTATAACAACAATAAGAATCCAAACGTTGGAGGTCCTCCTTCATTAGTTTAGCATCAAGAACATTATTAACTGAGCGGAATATTTTCATATCATAGGCAAACAGCAAAAAATTTGAGTTTTTGAAGCAGGAGCCAATGTCATTAATGAAAATAACAAAGAGCAGGGGGCCCAACAAAGAGAAGGGATTTTGACCCACGATGAAGCATAACCATTCAACACTACTGCCTGAGACCTGTCCAGAAGATAAGATGAAAACCAGTCGTGGAGTCTACCGTGAACACCGAGATTCAGAAGCTTAGTAAGTAGGATGTTGTGGTCTATACGATCAAAAGCTTTGCTATAATCAGTATAGACCACGTCAACCTGATTACCACAATCCATATTACTGGTTAAATATTCGTTAAAAACCAACAGATTGGAAGCAGTCGACCTACCCCTCAGAAAGCCGTGCTGTTCTGGTATAAACACTGATTTCACTGAGTCATAAAGTTGATTGTAAACTACACGCTCGAGAACTTTCAGAATTAAACATAATTTTGATATAGGTCTATAATTTATAACTGTGCTCTTAGACCCACTTTTATGAATAGGCGTAACGAAGGCTGATTTCCACACAGTTGGAACGACACCTTCATTCAGTGAGCGTTGAAAGAGCAAAGTGATAGGTGTGGATAGTTCTTTAGCACATGGAATCAAAAAAGAGGCTGGTATTGAGTCAGGTGCTTTTAATAGCTCATGGACCTGCTCTATTTTGATCTGAACTGTTGAGATGTCACAGACTTGGCTACTAATTAACGTGACATGGTGAGCGGGCAAAAAAGCATCATCATTAATAAGAAAATTAGATGCAAAGTAAACAGAAAAAAGCTCACTAATGCCTGGTCCAGTGTCACTACATGTGTCCGCATAAGTCATTAAGGCAGGCCAAAAACGCAATTTGTCGCATGCAATGCAAATATGATAGTATTCAGATAATTTTTCTGTTTGTATTTTTCAAATTGTGAATAATTCAACAAAGAGAATAATAAAATAGAAGATTCCACTCGCCTGTGTCACCATAGCCGATATCCATATCGGCTAGGGCGACACAAGTTAGCCGAAGTTGGAGTTTAAAATGCTGTTTGATTAAAGAAAGAGATTTAATTATTATTTTTTAGCAAGTATTTATGAATATTTTCTGTTAATTTATGCAAAATGAGGTTTCGCATCATCATCATCAGCCTTTAACAGTCTACTGCTGGACTAGGCCTCTCCTTTGAAAGGAGAAATAGCCTACTATACCACGCTGGCCAAACGGGTTGGTATGGGGTTTGTATCAAGTTTTCGTTCTCTTACAGTGCTGTTCTATGCATAATATGCTCCCTCTGTCGGCTCTTACGACACCCATGGGATGATATGGGGTGGTGACAATCCGTATTCTTAATCCGTCACCACACGGACAAATGAGGTTGTGACGTCGTGCCCCGGCGCTTGCGAGCCTCGCTACGAGTGACGCACTGCAGTGGGGAGCCCTCTCCCGCTCGCCGGCCCTATATATACCGGCGACACACGTGGTTGGCCTCTTTCTGCTTGGAGACAACACGACAAAGCTGAGTACCCATCCGAAGACCTGTGGAGTGCCAACCTACCACCCACGCCCTGGATAATTGTCTAGTCGGCTAATCTCTAGTGTCAGTTTTTTTGTGTAATTAAAGCCATTGTGTAACTGGAATATAACGTGAGTTTAATCTTTCCTGGTGATATTTTTTTATTTATTTCCCGTAAGACAACCTAATTATCTCTCTTTAATTGCTCGGCGAGTGATCGATCCCGGCTATCCCGTGAAAATCAATCACTCGTGCGACAAGGTTTCTACTTGACGTTTAAATCGATATCTCTTCAAAACAATATGTTTTTGTTGGGTCTGGAGTGAAACAACTCTTACAATTTCAAGTACAAGGCATGCCATGAATTTGTTTTTTAAATAGTATAAGTGTCCTGTTTGTATGACTTAGGACGCGGTGTCTGACGTCACAAGGGTCTCTATACGCTCGAGGGCGCTCTGCGTAAAAGTGTAAATATGCCTCCGTGGTCCAGTCGATAGCGCATGCGACTGCTGATTGGTGGTCCCGGGTTTGATTCCTGGGTCGGGCAAAAGTTTTACTGAGTTTTCCGAATTCTCAGTAGCAGCACGGAGTTTCGTGATGTGCCCGGTAACGGCAATAGGCTCGCCCCCTATTATGTGGGTCCTAAAAATTCATGGCGGATGTGAGTGTAATATTACACCTCTGCCTACCCCTTCGGAGATACAGGCGTGAGTCTATAACAAATAAATAAGTGTCCTGTTCGTATGACGTAGGACGCGGCTTGTGATGTCACGAGGGCTCCTACTCGCTCGAGAGCGCTCTGTGTAAAGGTGTAAATATGCTAATTTGAATACTTGCGTTGTCTGACGCTGTACCGAACTGATATGATAATACGAATATGAGTTTATATTTGCCTCATTTAAGTTATGAATAATTAATGCATAGATAGCTTAGTGATTTGAACGACTGCTTAATACTGCGATGAGTGTTGTGAGTTCGATCTCCATTGGTAGAAACTTTGAAAATTACTCAATATTGAAATGAGGGCGGCGTCATTTAAAAAAGTTAATCATTTTTCAATATTTTTTTAGTTAATGCAGCATTTTAAACAATGGTACATAATCTGAGCCTAGAGCGTCCACTGCAGAACATAGGCCTTCCCCAAGGCTCGCCACACGGACAGATAATGAGCTGCCCGTATCCAACCGATGCCAGCTATTTTGAACAGTGAGACACGATCAATTCGTTTAAATTATTGTTTACTATAATCACGAAACCACGACCGGAGAAGTATATGGAAATGGTGGCAAATACCGAGGTATTTGCCACCATTTCCACTTCGACTGTACCGTTACGTTCGACCGTACGGACTGTACGGTGGTACGTTCGGGCACAGTCCAAGATACTGCACGGTTGGCATAGGGATTTAAACGGCCGCCTCGCCGCTGGACACTGCGCCGAGTGTTCTGGGTTCGATTCCCACACGAGGCAACACTTTGTGTGATTCATAAATTGTTGTTTCGAGTACTGGGTGTTCATTGTGTCCGTTTGTTGTATGCTTATAAAGTCTCCTGTGACACAGGATTCATACCTACTGCGAGAGTTGTCTTTTTAAAAAAAAACTTATTTATCGCGAGTAAGACCAAGTTACCCTGTATAATTTATTTTTCACTGACAATTTTGTATCAAATTTCTAATTTCCTTTTTTTTTCATATTTTTAAATATTCGGTTAAGTAGTCCTTTTCTATAAATAAATTCCAAATTTTAACACGATATTTCTTCAAACGTGAATCTTTTTATGAAGGTTTTCGCAATATTAAATGTAACATTGAATCGTGCCATAGCGATCGCGACGGTATTATTAGCCAAGCCCTCTGTAGCTTATACAATACAGGTTAACTCGTACACCTACTGTTGTAAAATGAAATATGTTTTTGTATTCTTCTATTTTACTTGTAAGATATATATAAAATGTTCTTACTGAACATCATATCCAAAGTTGATATATCTGAAATAGAACACGCGAGTCAGTTGCGTTATAGTCATCAGTACCAGGCAATCGTTCTTGTTACGTAACATATCTAGAACAACCCACCAAAAATCCATCTTCTTTAATTACTGCGCAAGGATCATCGATCATCACAAATTGGCTTGGCGGCTGTAAACGTCATTATTCGTAAACCTCTTAGCAGATATTCGTCGACGGAAAATCCATTTATGGGTTGATACATCACCTGATATCATTGTGGAGTAATCTTATTAGGGTTGAGACGTAATCGGTCGCGAGAAGGGACAGTACTGTAGTAGGTACGACAATCCTTTTTGTTGACGGAACGGTATAAACTAGTTAGGGACTACTTCCTTCTATATTACTTAACTTGCTTTACAGGTGTTTTTGTTCTGGGAATCAGCGGATTATGATGTGTCTCTTTATCTAAATCATATGTGTGTGACTTGAGTATACTATAGTTGTAACTTGTCTCTGTGTTAATTCATTGACTTTGTAGGTTATGAGAGGATGAAGTTAGTGCGATAAAGTAAATAATGCAAAAGACGAAATATTTATATTTTTCTGGTCCTTGGTCTGGACCACTTATAGATTATAGAGAAATATACGAAGCAAACAGTATCTTAAGGAAGAGACGGAAAACTCGACATCAAACCGAACAACTTAAACATTTCTTTTTATAGTATTAGGCGGTAAACGAGTAGACGTATCGCCTGAAGGTAAGCAATTACCGCCGCCCATGGACATAAGCAACACCACAGGAGTCACAAGTGCGTTGCTGCGCCTCTGGGTTGGGAAAAAGGATAGGATGAGGAGTGGGATGAGGGAGAAGGAATAGGGGATAGGGCTTCCGGCACTCTCACTCACAGAACGAAACGCAGCAGTTTAGGTACTGTTACATTATGTCGATTTGCTGTGAGAGGGTAGTACTTCCCCGGTCGAGCCGGCACATTCATGTTGAAATCAGCAAGGCTCTACTACCTGCGAAACTTATCAGGCCCGCATGGCAATGGTATGTAGGCCAAATCATCTTATTGACTCCAATGCTATTGTGACGGTAATTAGCAAAGGCGTATTTTCAACTGTAGGTATTGCGTGTACTGTGAAATGCTTTGTGATGGAGGATGAAGTAAGATTTACCCGTAACCTTGAATATTTTGTTGTCTTAGATACCTTATTTCATATTCTCTCTCTCTCTTTTTGTTTTTAATACTTTTCTGGGGGCACGGCAGTGCCTCCACCAAGTCGAGCAAAGAAGCTGCACGGCCATACCATCCTTTTCAGGCCATTTTCGACTCCCTATAACTTCGTTTTGGATAAAACTAGAAGCCTGATTGTTTAGTTACCATGCAGACATTGTATAAAGATAGTGTATTTCAAATTTCATTCAATTTGAACCAGTAGTTTAAGAATTATAACGAGTCAAAATTCTTAATTTTGTCACTCACTGACCGATGCCGGCTCGACCGGGGAAGTACTACCCTCTCACAGCAAATCGACATAATGTAACAGTACCTAAACTGCTGCGTTTCGTTCTGTGAGTGAGAGTGCCGGAAGCCCTATCCCCTATTCCTTCTCCCTCATCCCACTCCTCATCCTATCCTTTTTCCCAACCCAGAGGCGCAGCAACGCACTTGTGACTCCTGTGGTGTTGCTTATGTCCATGGGCGGCGGTAATTGCTTACCTTCAGGCGATACGTCTACTCGTTTACCGCCTAATACTATAAAAAGAAATGTTTAAGTTGTTCGGTTTGATGTCGAGTTTTCCGTCTCTTCCTTAAGATACTGTTTGCTTCGTATATTTCTCTATAATCTATAAGTGGTCCAGACCAAGGACCAGAAAAATATAAATATTTCGTCTTTTGCATTATTTACTTTATCGCACTAACTTCATCCTCTCATAACCTACAAAGTCAATGAATTAACACAGAGACAAGTTACAACTATAGTATACTCAAGTCACACACATATGATTTAGATAAAGAGACACATCATAATCCGCTGATTCCCAGAACAAAAACACCTGTAAAGCAAGTTAAGTAATATAGAAGGAAGTAGTCCCTAACTAGTTTATACCGTTCCGTCAACAAAAAGGATTGTCGTACCTACTACAGTACTGTCCCTTCTCGCGACCGATTACGTCTCAACCCTAACAAGATTACTCCACAATGATATCAGGTGATGTATCAACCCATAAATGGATTTTCCGTCGACGAATATCTGTTAAGAGGTTTACGAATAATGACGTTTACAGCCGCCAAGCCAATTTGTGATGATCGATGATCCTTGCGCAGTAATTAAAGAAGATGGATTTTTGGTGGGTTGTTCTAGATATGTTACGTAACAAGAACGATTGCCTGGTACTGATGACTATAACGCAACTGACTCGCGTGTTCTATTTCAGATATATCAACTTTGGATATGATGTTCAGTAAGAACATTTTATATATATCTTACAAGTAAAATAGAAGAATACAAAAACATATTTCATTTTACAACAGTAGGTGTACGAGTTAACCTGTATTGTATAAGCTACAGAGGGCTTGGCTAATAATACCGTCGCGATCGCTATGGCACGATTCAATGTTACATTTAATATTGCGAAAACCTTCATAAAAAGATTCACGTTTGAAGAAATATCGTGTTAAAATTTGGAATTTATTTATAGAAAAGGACTACTTAACCGAATCTTTAAAAATATGAAAAAAAAGGAAATTAGAAATTTGATACAAAATTGTCAGTGAAAAATAAATTATACAGGGTAACTTGGTCTTACTCGCGATAAATAAGTTATTTTTTAAAAAGACAACTCTCGCAGTAGGTATAAATCCTGTGTCACAGGAGACTTTATAAGCATACAACAAACGGACACAATGAACACCCAGTACTCGAAACAACAATTTATGAATCACACAAAGTGTTGCCTCGTGTGGGAATCGAACCCAGAACACTCGGCGCAGTGTCCAGCGGCGAGGCGGCCGTTTAAATCCTTATGCCAACCGTGCAGTCTCTTGGACTGTGCCCGAACGTATCACCGTACAGTCCGTACGGTCGAACGTAACGGTACAGTCGAAGTGGAAATGGTGGCAAATACCTCGGTATTTGCCACCATTTCCATATACTTCTCCGGTCGTGGTTTCGTGATTATAGTAAACAATAATTTAAACGAATTGATCGTGTCTCACTGTTCAAAATAGCTGGCATCGGTTGGATACGGGCAGCTCATTATCTGTCCGTGTGGCGAGCCTTGGGGAAGGCCTATGTTCTGCAGTGGACGCTCTAGGCTCAGATTATGTACCATTGTTTAAAATGCTGCATTAACTAAAAAAATATTGAAAAATGATTAACTTTTTTAAATGACGCCGCCCTCATTTCAATATTGAGTAATTTTCAAAGTTTCTACCAATGGAGATCGAACTCACAACACTCATCGCAGTATTAAGCAGTCGTTCAAATCACTAAGCTATCTATGCATTAATTATTCATAACTTAAATGAGGCAAATATAAACTCATATTCGTATTATCATATCAGTTCGGTACAGCGTCAGACAACGCAAGTATTCAAATTAGCATATTTACACCTTTACACAGAGCGCTCTCGAGCGAGTAGGAGCCCTCGTGACATCACAAGCCGCGTCCTACGTCATACGAACAGGACACTTATTTATTTGTTATAGACTCACGCCTGTATCCCCGAAGGGGTAGGCAGAGGTGTAATATTACACTCACATCCTATAATAGTAATAGCATAAGCCGTTTGTGCGGCTTCATGTTTAGCCATGCGATGCCATTGGTTGGACCGGTAAAGTGCCTTTCTGGTTAGCCTAGATTACCCTTGAGCTTTTGTGTTAGGTATAGTCTCCGTTGATGCGCAAACAAGACAGCCGTTAGAGCATTGACATATCATCACAAACGTTGTCCATCGTCTTGAACGCGAAAGGTCCGTTCCTGTATCACTAATGATTAGGTTAGGTTATGCTTCGTATTTAGACTATCCATGACAAAATTATAACGCTGAAAAGACTGAATGGATACTTGGTAGTAAACTTAACATCTAGACTTTTAGCCTAGTAAGATTTTTTATAGTCTGCTATGTGATAAGGAAAACCAAAGGAACATGTTGAACAAACCTAGTTTAAGATTACTTTGTTACGCTCGAAATGAACAGTGCGATAATTCCGGGTGGTGTTGTGTAACCGGATGGAGGTTGCATAGCGTGATGTTAAAGACCCGATGGATGTCAGAATATGAACAATGCAATATTTTATTTATTTATTTATTTATTTATTAAACTTTTTGCACAATAAAAATCATGTACATAGGCGGACTTAATGCCGATGGCATTCTCTAACAGTCAACCTAGGGTGATGCAGAGAAGTCAGTTAGTAGGTGCGTTCCGAATTTTAGTAGTAACAAATATAGTTTATTTAATTAAAAGATATCGATACAGTATATAAATATAATAAAATATATAAATGTATGTATGTATATATATATATATATATAATTAGATGAATATATAAATAAATATGATAAATAAATGTAAAAATACATAAATACAATGTCTCAAAGTGTTGAAGATATTGCCAATTGACCCAAAAATAGCTCACGAACTTTTGCCTTAAATGAAATCCGATTTTTACTCATCCTGATCTCAGGAGGAAGCGAATTCCAGAGGTGAACAGACTGAACAAAAAAGGAGGTGTTCACAAAGCTGGTTGAATGGGAAGGACATAGAAGAAGTCGATTATTTTAATGAGTTTCCTATTATTTTATCGAGTATGCGTGTTGTTCAATATGTCAGCTTCAAGAGAAAGAGTTGGTAGTTATTTTCATTAAAACCCGTAATGATTTTGATCAGAGTAGCTTTATTCCCCACCGACTTGGATCAGGAATAGCCGAACGACTAGAATGCGTGTTGTGCGATAATTTTCTTTTATTCCTAGAGCCAAGTACATTAAAGTGTGGTCGTTGATCGCAATCACGGATACCCTGCTACTCAAGTAGCTCTAATTTGATTTTTGATCGCTAAAATCATCTACTTTTGGTTTCTGTGTCGTGTGAAAAGAGCGTGTTGCGAGAATCTGAAAGTACTCATGGACCGTCGATTGGTTATCTCAGAACTGTAGTCGTTGCCTCTATGTAGCCAAAGGAAATCAGTTTGTCCGAAAGTAGCTTATCGGTTCTCGCCATGTTCGCATTTGGTTTTAGTTTTTGTAAGTGGTCAAATCCAGTTTTGACATAGCTCATTGAAAGTATGGAGTGGTATTGGAGTTAGGTTCTGTGCAGTTGTCAAGTTGTATCAATGTCATAATCACTTAAAATTGACGAAGTGCGGACGTTGAGTTAGTCTGAAAGAACGGATACTCTATTTAGTGGGTATACAATGAGACGAATCTTTGGAATACTAATGGTAGATTTATTTCCTTTTTGGGTAATCCTGGTGGCCAGCGCGGCCTGATGGCCGGCGCGTTCTGGTGGCTGGCGCGGTCTGGTGGCCGGCGTGGCCTAGTCACCGGCGCGGCCTGGAGGCCGGCGCGGCATAGTGGCCGGCGCGGCATGGTGGCCGGCGCGGCATGGTGGCCGGCGCGGCATGGTGGCCGGCGCGGCTTGGTGGTCGGCGCAGCCTGGTGGCCGGCGCGGCCCGTGTGTGGCGCGCGGCCCGTGTGTGGCGCGCGGCCCGTGTGTGGCGCGCGGCCCGGGTGTGGCGCGCGGCCCGTGTGTGGCGTGTGGCCCGTGTGTGGCGTGCGGCCCGTGTGCGGCGCGGGACCTGTGTGAAGCCTGTATGTGGCTTTGAGAAGCCTGGTAATTAGTATAGCTAAAGCCTATCTGGCTGAAACTGGCAATGAAAGTGAAGGTAGCTTATTAAAGGAATTAGGTTAGATAATGTAGAGTCCAAACACCTTAGCTTAAATTTTTTGGTTTACTTTGTTTGATATAATATCTTGAGAGATACCGCGATAGTGAAATGTCAGTTTTACTTTGAGTTTCCTGATTATTGATTTTGATACTGAAATTTTGTGCCAGAGGATCAGAGCATAACTGACGATCTTGAAGAAAGTAAAGAGTTAGACAAACCTGGTTTAAGATTACTTTGTTAAGGACCCCTATAAGATAATTGAGCTGTTGGATGGTGATAGGTACCTGCTTAAGGCTCTTAACTCTAATAGAACTTGTAAGTATGCACATGATTGTGTTCATAATATGCCCGAATGTTACGTTCCATTAGAGTTAACTGGCGCACTAGAACCTAGTAGAATGTGCCGATGACGGCGGACGTGATTAATTTGATTTCTATTTTGTGTAAGTGTAAACAATAAGCAGCTAACAATTGACGTGACTTGACCGACAAGCCTGTGTGGCACCGACGAGCCTGTGTGGCACCGACAAGCCTGTGTGGCACCGACAAGCCTGTGTGGCACCAACGAGCCTGTGTGGCACCAAAGAGCCTGTGTGGCACCAACGAGCCTGTGTGGCACCGACAAGCCTGTGTGGCACCGACAAGCCTGTGTGGCACCGACAAGCCTGTGTGGCACCGACAAGCCTGTGTGGCACCGACAAGCCTGTGTGGCACCGACAAGCCTGTGTGGCAATGACAAGCCTTTGTGGCAATGACAAGCCTGTGTGGCAATGACTGGCCTGTGTGGCATTGACTGACTGGCCTGTGTGGCATTGACTGACTGGCCTGTGTGGCATTGACTGACTGGCCTGTGTGGCATTGACTGACTGGCCTGTATGGCATTGACTGACTTGCCTGTGTGGCATTGACTGACTGGCCTGTGTGGCATTGACTGACTGGCCTGTGTGGCATTGACTGACTGGCGTGTGTGGCACTTACAAGTCTGTGTGACATAGCCTAGGTTGTAGACGTTAACCGACGTAAATGGTTTAGTTGATTTTGTCCCTTCAGTGTGTGTATTGTTTGATGATACATTCAACGAATTTAAATTTGACATGTAAAATGTATTCCGTGTGAAACGTTAGTGATACGTGATAGTTAATCATAATTGATTTATTGGTCAGCAAGGCCAAGACAAGTGTGGAGTAAATCACTGTATCTGTTATTCACAGGCGAGAACGTTACACACGAGGACGTGTGAAAACGCAGGACGGCCGTGACGGCGCGCTGATTATTTAAAAATGATTTTAAGGTTTAATTTAACCATAAAAGTTGTCTTTAGAAATTGTTACTTAATTTACCGATGGTTGTAATCGATTACTTGATTAGTAGTAAAATAACATTGAGAGCGGGTAACCCCGAATAGAGTAGTAGGTGGCGCCAAACGCGGTGACAGTCGTCCATTACTCTGACAGCTGTTGCACCGGGCGGGCACGTGCTAAACTATTGGCTCACAAATTCATAATCGTGTTTCATCCTCCATATTTTATTGTATTTCGTGCTAAATTGTTATAAATTCGAGCAATACAGCGTGTACAAGTAAAGTGGTGCTTTTATTTTGAATCTCTTGCCGCCATTGCGCCCACAATGGAGAAAACCTACGAAGACTGCTCCGAGAGCCCTCCTGACGCGTCCACATATATATATATATATATATATATATATATATATATACATCACGCTATCTATTTGCCGCCCTTTTACATCGCATTATTATGACGTCCACCAGTTTCACTTAAAAAATATGAACTATTACAGCGAATATTAGTCGCTAAGGCAATGTCAAATACTGTGTGCATATTATTTTTCTGAAATTTTGACACATATTGGTATACAAATATACGTATATTAACAACCATAGTGAAATCAATTAGGACTCCAGCCAACACTATCAATTATCTGGCTTCCCGTGATATACATAATTTAATTTACGTTTTCCTATCTATCGCAACTCCTATAAACAGTGCAACGTTGCCGCTCTTCTTTCTTTAATATTTAATAAGTAGGTGGATAAATATTATTTCTATGTTATAGTGCAGGTATGCTAGCGTAAGCGTGAAGTTTAAAGTTATGAAAATAAAACAAATATTGAGATCAATGCAATTTATTACGATAATATCACAAGATATGCTTACTTAAATGTAAAGTACCTATTTACTTATTTCTAAATTATGAGAAGTATTGGCACATATAAAAAATAGTACTAACGTAGGCCCTGGCAACATCGGCCAAGCAACTTTCAAATTTGTTACTGTCCGTAATTTTAATTAATTTTATTGAAAATAATCAGTGATAAATGTACAAAGTTATAGTTAAATAACAAGAATAGTGATAACAAATGTTCGCAGCATATAAAAATTACAAACAGCGTTAAAAACGACGTTTTACAACCAAAACAGCTGTTTGACAGTTACAAGGGCCGTTTGAAGAACTTTACAAACCTAGATAAAATCCAGGGAGTATATTAATTTATATAAGACATACTAACATTTCACACTTTTCATAAAGCACAACATAGAATTATCTTTATTTTACTAATCCACATAGCATAAACACAATTCTCATAACATTCATGTGCACTTACCTACCTACTTAGTCCTTAATATTAAATTTTATTCTTGAAGTGATTTTATAAAGAAAAACAAACCATCACTTAGCACAATACACGAAATAAGATTAATTTTTTGTGATACTTAACAATAATTTAGAAACAAATAACTAATTGTTTTAAAGTGGTTTTAAAATACTTAATTTATTTTTATATTGTTTACCTACCTACATTACTGAATAGTTCATTTTAAAATATAATTGTACATAATTCTAGAATATTAACTGTAATAACACCTTTAAATTACTTATTTTCAGTTTTCCTCAATTGTTTCTCTTCATTCTTGCTCCTATTGTATAGGTACTTTTATACATTACTGAACAGCCTGTCTCCTGTCATCTTGTTTCTTTCTGTCCTTAGGTGTTTGGTTTACAATTTGCTGCAACAATGAGCACTTATATGATGACCCGTAAGGCCACAGCAAAGGATGTGGAAAATAAGCTCAAAATAGCCTTAATGGAATTAAGAAAGTGCCAGGAAGAAAATACCAACCTACTGAAAGAGCGTTCTGATTGTGAGGAAGATATCAAGCTTGTTAATGACAGGGTTTCAAACTTGAAAGCACAACTCGCTGAACTTCATATTGAGTATATGGACACTCTTGCCCAGCGAGACAGGTTGCAGGAAGAAATCAATACATTAACAACTTGCAATGACACATATTCCTGGTCTGTAAGTCGTATTACTGAACTCGAAAGCGATCTAGAACAGGCATTATTAAAGATAAAATCTTTAGAGCAAACTGTGCAGGTACTTAACAGTGATGCAACACAGAACCTTTATTCAGAGGTTATAGGTGATAAATTATGCTTAGGGCCAAATAGACATAGGATACAACTAAAAAGTAGTATCAAAAAGCTTAAACAACAAAGGAAGTTATATAAAATAAATAAAAATATTACTAAACTGGTACTGAACTTAAAACAATATAATAAAATGAAAATGACAACAAAGCAATACAAAACATTGGTTTCTGAACATACAGAATTGTTACAGGACCTAGAAAATTATAATATTGAATTAATTAATGGTAGGATGTTGTATGATCAGCATACAAGGAACCTTAAATCACAAATCAGTGCTTTAGAATCTCAACTAAATAGGATGAATACCCAGTATGAGAAAGAGGTTCAGGTATATATAAATAAATATGATGAGATTGCACAAATTGGAAAGAGTAATTTGGAATATGTAAAGGTGTTAAAAACACAAATAGTTACTCAAATTGTTTAAAATCTACCTTGTTAGCTAACGAGTCTGGTGATAGTGATTCAGGTCTCTGTTCAAGTTCTAGTTCCAGTACAACCAGTAGTACAAAGGATAGGACACCCTTAGTTGACAACTCTGGCACAAAAAAAGTTTACATGTTTTCAGATAGGTTAGGTGTAGGTTTAGGTAGCTTAATGAATAGTCATTTAAAACAACACAATATCATTAATTATTGTTATCCAGGGTCATCTTTTACAAACTTAATAGATATTTTAAAAATAACCACATTTGATAGACAGTCAACAATAGTAATTGTGTATGGTGACAGTCAAATGGTGACCAAAAAAGATATTTATAACTTAACAGAAGTAATTTTATCACTTCATAAAAAATTTGGATGTCAATTTATTACTTGTGCGTTACCTTATTCAGGTACACTAGATGGAAAGGTGAATCAACATATCTATGACCTCAATTTGTGTTTTTACAATATGACATGGCAATATAAAGATATTATTTTATATTTTGACATAAATAAATTTATTAATAAATATAACTTCACATTGACCAAAGATACTATGTATCTTTCGCTATCTTATAAACGACAAATTGCTAAATTATTAGCATATAATATACAAAGTGACACAGGTACATGTAGGGTATCCAAGGAAATGATTTCTGTAAATAATTCTGTCTTTACCATCTCTTCTATTTTAAATACTGACACGAGTTCTTTAAACTTAAGAATTGGACAAAGGATAGACATTGTCAATTAAATATAGGACATCAAAATATACAGGGTCTATCTGGCAAACATTTAGAATTAAGTTTATATTTAGAAAGTCATAATATAAAAGTTATGTGCATAACGGAGCACTGGTTGAAGGATTATCAAATATCTTTTTTAAATAACATGCATTACACTGTGCAAAGTGCTTTCGCTAGGAGTCAAGCCATCCATGGTGGATCCTTGATACTAGTTTCAAATACCATACTGTGTAAGGAACGAAAGGACATAAGCACCTTGTCTGTAGAACGCACTGTAGAAATTTCCTGTATTGAACTGGAACAGTATGTTGTTATATGTGTGTATCGCCCTCCTTTAAGTAACTTTAATATGTTCGAATCTATTATGGAAGATGCAATTGGTAAAATTAGGACCAATAAAAAAGGGATCATAGTTTGTGGAGATTTCAATATTAATATACTGGATAGTTCACCAATGACTAGTAGGCTTTTAAATCTTTTTAAATCATTTAATTTGACAAATTTATTTCTTGAACCTACTAGAATAACTGCATCATCTTCCACTTGTCTTGACAATATATTTAGTAATCATACAGTATCACATAAATTAGTTACTACTGACTTAACTTCGGATCACTGTGGTCAATTGGCAGGATTTTCATATATAAATGATAATGCAGTACGTAAGGTGACAGTTAGGCCATTACCTAGGTATAAATTTAATGAGTTTAGGAACAAAATTTTAATAGGTATGAATCCTGATATGATGGAGCTTAAGTCACCAAATAAGATTTATGAAACTATGTTTAATTTAGTTCACAACGAATTTAGAAGTACTTTTAAAACCAAGGAAAAAGTAATCAAGGAGTCTAGAGCATTTAGTGAGTGGGCTACTGTAGGTATTTATAAAAGCAGAGCAAGGATGTATGAGTTGTATGGTATGAAGAAATACAATTTTGATGCGAGCTTCACTGAGTATGTCAGAAATTATTCAAAAATATTTAAAAAGGTATGCAATATAGCTAAGGCACGTTTTGTAAGTGATAAAATTAGAAACTCTTCTAATAAAGTTAAGGCCACATGGCAAGCTATTAACGAAGCAACGGGCAAGGCAACCTTTAGGAATACCAATTTTAACTTGCTAGATAATAATAAAATGATTAATAATGACGAGGAAGTCGCACTCGCATTCAATAATTTTTTTGCTAGCATACCTATTGCTACTACTATAGGTCTAAACTCATCAGCTTCAGTCGCAGTAAATTTATTAGAATCTAGTGTAGAAAAATGTAATGTATTATTTAAATTCAGTCCTATTAGTTCTACTGACATTATAAACACTTTCCAATCTCTAGAATCTAAGAATACGGGTGATCTCTGGGGAATATCTGTGAAGATTCTGAAAAGTATAATAGATATAGTAGCACCTTATCTAAGTAACTTGTTCAATAAGTGTATAGAATCAGGCAATTTTCCAGATTTAATGAAACATAGTAGGATAATACCTCTGTTTAAATCCGGCAGTAAGACTGATCCTAGTAATTATAGGCCAATTTCAATACTACCTACTTTTAGTAAAATCTTTGAAAAGATAATACTCAAGCAACTTCTGAAGCACTTTAATTTAAACAGCCTCCTTCATACTGAGCAATATGGTTTTACTAAGGGTCACTCGACGACGGATGCAGGAGTAGCTTTACTCAAACACATCTACAATGCATGGGAGAACTCTCAGAATGCTATTGGTGTGTTTTGCGACCTTTCGAAAGCATTCGATTGTGTCTGCCATGATACGCTCTTATGCAAACTTAAACATTACGGTGTCCAGACTAAAGCATTGGATGTTATTAAGGCATATTTAAATAACAGAATCCAATGTGTAGAAATAAATGGCTCAAAATCCAGTGGCGTACCAGTACAATTGGGAGTGCCGCAGGGTAGTATCCTAGGGCCTTTCCTGTTTCTAGTTTACATAAATGATTTGCCATTTTACCTGAGAAATATTTGTGACGTGGTATTGTTTACTGACGATACTTCATTGATATTTAAAGTAGATAGAAATAAGGAAAACTTTACCGAAATAAACAGTGCTCTTATTCAGGTGACTAAATGGTTTACTGTAAATAACTTAGTACTGAACGCCAGAAAAACCAAATGTGTTAAGTTTGCTTTGCCCAACGTCAGAAACCTTGGTCCTAACATAGTTTTGAATGGTGATGTACTGGAAACAACTGAATCTACATTGTTTCTAGGAATAACACTTGATTCGAAGTTACAATGGGGCGCACACATTACATATCTGTCAGCGAAACTTAGTTCGGCTGCTTATGCCATTAAGAAGGTGCGCAATTTAACAGATGTCGATACGGCTAGATTGGTATATTTTGGCTATTTTCATAGTGTTATGTCTTATAGCATATTACTTTGGGGTAGAGCTGCTGATATCGAAAGTATTTTTATATTGCAAAAAAGGGCAGTTCGGGCCATTTACCAATTACGGACAAGAGTTTCGCTCAAAGAAAGATTCAAGGAAATCGGTATTCTAACAGTAGCGTCTCAGTATATTTATGCTAGTGTTATGCATGTACGTAAAAATATAAATTCATATTCAAAGAATAGTGATATACACTCTATAAATACAAGAAATAGACATAAATTATGTGTTCCGTATTTTTGTTTATGCAAAACTCATAGTTCTTTTATAGGACTTAGTATACGTATCTACAACAAGATACCGATAAGTATTTTGGACCTGCCTTTTAACGCATTTCAGATAAAGATTAAAAATGACCTAATGCAAAAGGCATATTATAATTTAAATGAATATCTGAATGACAAATGCGCTTGGAAATAATGTTTCATAATTCATATATTATACAGTAAATAGGTAGATGATAAGTTTCTTGACATGTAATTAAATATTATTCCATTCCAATTAAAATCATGTAAATGATAGTTTTTGGAATCGCCACCACATTACTAAATGTCACTCATCTCGTTAGATACTTTTATTTGTTATTTTTTTCATAATGTATTATAATCATGTAGCCAATCAGTTCGATCGGTGGTTATATTTCAAAAAGTATCATGTCAATCAATCAAATATAGGTACTACATTTGCATTTTGCACGCGTTCCACATATTTATGATAATATTAACGATCTGGAAAATGCAGGTAATTCGTGTTCATGGTCAGTATACCAACAGATTGTTAATTACTGCCGGTTCGTGTACCGTTGTCGTCATGCTCACTAAAATGTCATTTCTTGTGGTGGCGTCGTGTGTCGGGTCATCCCTGTCCCTCTGATATGGCGAGAGGGATGATGGCTGGCCCATGCGTCATACTCGTGAACGGGTGCTACTTGCGATGACTGGTCGATGTCGGTCTTACGGGCTGGTATTACATTTTTAATATTAAACTGTATCATTTCTATCATGGTTCTGAACGTTTGCGCGGATTGCCTGCATTGTTAGGTACTTAATGCAAGTGGATGCTTCTGTTTCACCATGTCAATTCTCAGGAGGCTAATTAAATGAACATCAAAATTTTACTACATTATGCTTGAGTATTAAGTAGAGTAAGTATATACAAATGACATAGAAGGTGAAACAGTTGCAGCACCTTACAAAATTTAAATTTGTATGTATTATGCAAAACCTGGCGATGGAAAAGAGTGACCTTGAGTTTTATTGCCCGTTCTTTCTCATGGTTCTACCTATTGCTTTGCGAACGTGGCAGTAAATGTAAATGTAGAAGCTTTAAGTAATTATTTTTTTAAATTGACGTTCATAAGTGTCACTTTGTGATTTAAATGAATAAAGGATTTTGACTTTGACTTTGACTTAGTATTGGAGAGAATCATACGCATATCTAAGCATACGCTTAGCCTCAAACGTCCATATATGTAATCATTTGCAAGTTTTACAGCTATTTAGATACATACGAGTATACGGACGTGGCAACATCGTAAAAGTTTCAAACTATTAATCATTTGACATCTTGGACGTCAAATGACAGATATTGTGAAACTTTACGATATTATAACGTCCGTATAAGTACATATATGTGTATATAACTGTGAATCGCACAAGTGATTTCTTTAAACCCTGCTAAACAATAAACAAAAAATAAAATCTAACACAAATTAAATCGCCGCGCCGATTGAAAAATAACATTTAGATTTAAATCACAGTCACAAGAAATAGTAACTTAAATTAAAGGTACCTGTCTACTTACCTCTGATTTAAAATCATTATTATTTAGGAACACTTTTAATGAGGTAGATATGATATTTACTGATAAGTAATAATCAGGTCACTTAAAATACAAAATTATCTTAAATAAACTCAAGTCGAACACAGTAGGCTATACCAACCTACGTTTATAAAACGGATATACGGACGTCAGTAATCCAATTTGATATAAACGGACGTTGAAAATCCCACGATTTAAATATATTTCAATTACCTGACATCCGTATAATATTAAAGTTTACAATATTAACTTACACAATGAAATATACCAAGATAAGATTTACACGATTTTACGTGGTGAACATAAAAACGGTGGCTCTCATTAAGTTAGCAGTACCCTAATTAAGTATCATAAACTTACAACATTTTTTATATACGTATATAGATATACGAAATTAAAATCATGAAAATTCACGATATTGTAACATCCGTATACTCGTAGTATACGCATATCTACGCAAAAGCATACGCTTAGCCTCAAACGTTCATATATGTAAACATATGCAAGTTTTACAGGTATTAAGATAAATATGAGTATACGGACGTGGCAATATCGTAAAACTTTCAAACTATTAATCATTTGACATCTTGGACGTCAAATGACAGATATTGTGAAACTTTTACGACATTATAACGTCCGTATAAGTACATATATGTGTAAATAACTGTGAATCGCACAAGTGATTTGTTTAAACCCTGCTAAACAATAAACAAAAAATAAAATCTAACCCAAATTAAATCGCCACGCCGATTGAAAAATAACATTTAGATTTAAATCACAGTCACAAGAAATAGTAACTTAAATTAAAGGTACCTGTCTACTTACTTCTGATTTAAAATCATTATTATTTAGGAACACTTTTAATGAGTAAGATATGATATTTACTGATATGTAATAATCAGGTCACTTAAAATACAAAATTATCTTAAATAAACACAAGTCGAACACAGTGGGCTATACCAACCTACGTTTATAAAACGGATATACGGACGTCAGTAATCCAATTTGATATAAACGGATGTTGAAAATCCCATGATTTAAATATATTTCAATTACCTGACATCCGTATAATATTAAAGTTTACAATATTAACTAACACAATGAAATATACCAAGATAAGATTTAAAAGATTTTACGTGGTGAACATAAAAACGGTGGCTCTCATTAAGTTAGCAGTACCCTAATTAAGCATCATAAACTTACAAAATTTTTTATATACGTATATAGATATACGAAATTAAAATCATGAAAATTCACGATATTGTAACATCCGTATACTCGTAGTATACGCATATCTACGCAAAAGCATACGCTTAGCCTCAAACGTTCATATATGTAAACATTTGCAAGTTTTACAGGTATTAAGACAAATACGAGTATACGGACGTGGCAATATCGTAAAAGTTTCAAACTATTAATCATTTGACATCTTGGACGTCAAATGACAGATTATGTGAAACTTTTACGACATTATAACGTACGTATAAGTAAATATGTGTCTAAATAACTGTGAATCGCACAAGTGCTTAGTTTAAACCCTCTTAAACAATTAACGAAAAATAAAATATTACACAAATTAAATCGCCGCGCCGATTGAAAAATAACATTTAGATTTTTTTGGTAATAAGGTGCATTTGACCTTTCGTTTTGGTGTAAAATTAGGGATATAAATCACAGTCACAAGAAATAGTCGCTTAAATTGAAGGTATCTACTTACTTCTAATTTCAAATTATTATTATTTAGGAACAATTTTAATAAGGTAGGTATGATAGTTAAGTGCTGATAAGTAAATTATCTCAAATAAACTCAAGTCGAACACAGTGGGCTTTACCAACCTACGTTTATAAAACGGATATACAGACGTCAGTAATCGAATTTGATTCAAATTATAAACGGACGCCGAATATCCCACGATTTAAAAATATTTCCATTATCTGACGTCCGTATAATATTAAAGTTCGCAATATTAACTAACACAATGAAATATACCAAGATAAGATTTTACACGATTTTACGTGATGAGCATAAAAACGGTGGCTCTTATTAGGTTAGCAGAACCCTAATTAAGCATCTTACACTAACAACATTTTTATATACCTATTTAGATATAGGAAATTAAAATCGTGAAAATTTACGATATTGTAACGTCCGTATACTCGTAGTATACGGACGTTACAATATCGTAAATTTTCAAACTATTTGTCATTTAACATCCTGGACGTCAAATGATAGATAGTATCAAACTTGTAACGAAATTGTGGCTAAGCGTATGCTGAGATTTGGGTGACGCAACGATTATTTAATACCGGAACATACTGACAGCTGCATATGCTGCGGCTCAGGTTCTGCTCTGGCAGAAGCTGACTACCTGTGTCTGCATCAACTGCACTGAGTTACAACGTCATACGCATATCTACGTAAAAGCATACGCTTAGCCTCAAACGTCCATATATGTAATCATTTGCAAGTTTTACAGGTATTTAGATAAATACGGGTATACGCACGTGGCAATATTGTAAAAGTTTTAAACTATTAATCTTTTGACGTCTTGGACGTCAAATGACAGATATTGTGAAACTTTTACGACATTATAACGTCCGTATTAGTACATATATGTCTAAATAACTGTGATTCGCACAAGTGATTTGTATAAATACCCTGCTAAACAATAAACAAAAAATAAAATCTAACACAAATTAAATCACTGCGCCGATTGAAAAATAACATTTAGGTAGTTTTTTTGTAATTAGACGCATTTGACATTTTGTTATGGTGTAAAATTAGGGACATAAATCATGACACAAGAAATAGTTACTTAAATTAAAGTTACCTATCTACTTACTTCTACTTTAAAATTATAATTATTTAGGAACACTTTTAATGAGGTAGTTATGATAGTTACTATTAAGTAATAACCAGGTCACTTGAGAAAATACAAAATTATATCAAATAAACTCAAAATGAACACAGTGGCCTACACCAAACTACGTTTATAAAACGGATATACGGACGTCAGTAATCAAATTTGACTCAAATTATAAACGGACGTCGAATATCCCACGATTTAAATATATTTTATCTATCTAACATCCGTATAATATTTAAGTTCACAATACTCGCTGCTATGGAACAGGCTCCCTCCTGAAGTTAGAATTGCCACCAACCGTTATGCACTTAAAACGAAACTACGGAATCTTCTCTTTGATAAGTTGAAGCTCATCACTCTCATCAGCTATAGCATAATTATGTATTTATGTATGTAATATATTTATGTATTATATTTATGTGTGTATCATATCTATGAATCATTATATATATCTATAGTATATTTATGGTTAATAATATGTATCTAAATTATTAATATGTATTTAAT
This sequence comes from Euclidia mi, assembly GCA_944739405.2. Taxonomy (NCBI): domain Eukaryota; kingdom Metazoa; phylum Arthropoda; class Insecta; order Lepidoptera; family Erebidae; genus Euclidia; species Euclidia mi. The sequence continues at coordinate 21,137,796 of OX123182.2, read as the reverse complement.
AGATATCCTATTTTCACCACATGGCTAATGTACCTACCTCATCTATCTCTGCACCACCAAAAGGTTGACTGGCAGAAAATGCCACTAGGCATTAAGTCCACCTGTGTACTATTTTTGTGCATAAAGAATAAATTTAAAAAAATATATATGAATTAACACAATGAAATATACCAAGATAAGATTTTACATGATCCACGAAAGATGGAAGTAGAGTATACTCTCTCTTACCACTACACTGTACACAAACAAATGTACCAGCTAATACAAAAACTAAACAAACTAAAATAACTGATTATTTTACAATTATACAACCACCAAAAAAGGCCCAAAATACTATTTGTTTTCGCAGATAAAATTAAGCCAAGAACTACTACAATAATACACCAAAATATAGCAGGCGTTATAAATAAACAAGAGCTTATTGAGGTAGCCATAAATGATTTATCGAATAATATAGGTAATATTGACATTATCTGCTTAACAGAAACCTTTTTAAAACAAGGATCTGAACCCAATCTTAGAATAGGCAATTACAAATTAGCTTTGTTTTTCTCACGCCCTAACCAACGCAGAGGAGGCTCATGCATACTAATAAAGCATGACCTGGCATACAAACATATGAGCAACTTACCACCTTCAGTCCCCCTTCATTTTGAATGTAGTGCTAAAGAAATTACTACTTTTAATCTTGTAATAGTATGCATTTACAGAACACCCTCATCCAGCACAAGTATATTCTTAAATAAATTTGAAAAACTCACTGATAAGCTATGCAAAAAGTCTAATAAAACGTTATCTGTGTAGATTGGAACATTGATACATTAAAGTAGGTAAAAGGTATCCAGTGAATTACAATCCATACTTAAAAACAATAACTTAAAAAGCCACATAACATTACCGACGCGAAAATCATCTTGTTTAGATCAAATTGTAAGTAACGGTCACGAAGGTAAATCTAATATTCATTACCTAGCATTATCTGACCATGAAACTGCCCAATCGTTGACTATCAACAATGAGACCTACAGTGTAAATAACAAATCTTATAACTATCAATACAAAACCATTAGAGATCTTAGCCAGGAAAACATGGTCAAATTCAAAAACTGCATTAATAATTTGCACTTCACTGAGGTATACGAACAACAAAGTACAAATGAAGAATTTAACACCTTCCATGACACTATCACCATGTTTTATACTTTATGTTACCCCAAAATAACGATAAAAAGTGTAAGTGTAGTCAAACACGTAAAAAATAGAAAACTAACTAAAAATATAAAACGATGTTGTATAAGAAAAAGAATGCTATACTTGAAATATCATCTTGATAGACACAATAAAAGACAGAATAAGACAAGGTATAGCAATTATACAACAATATTAAAACAATGTATCAACAAAGCGCAACAAATAAACAATCTAAACTTCATTAAAAACGCAAAAAATGCCTGCTCAGCTGCATGGAAAATTATTAAAGAAAACAATGATAAAGCAATAACTAGCGCACACATAGAATCAATAGAAATTAACAAAAAGATCTACACCAAGCCTATTAAAATTTGTAATTTATTTAACAATTACTATGTATCACTGTGCAGCAATGTTAAAAAATACGAAAATACAGGCCCACCTAAACATATCACCAAAATATCTCAAAATACTAAGACCCTTATTTCTCACACCAATAGACAACTCTGACACATTAAAGATAATAAACTCCTTAAAAAAATACTCATTCTACTGGCTATGATGATATAAGTAGAAAGGTATTAAAAACCTGCGCACACTCTTTAGTAGCACCATTAACCTATATCATTAACCTGTCACTCGTAGAAGGTAAATTCCCTGATCGTCTTTAACTGTCAATTGTTAAGCCAATGCACAAAAAAGGAGCCAAAACTAACATCAATAATTACAGACCAATTACACTCATACCTATACTATCAAAAATATTCGAGAAAGTTATGTACATCAAAATAGAGACATTTCTAACTTCTTGTAATATCTTAAATAAAAAACCGTTCGGTTTTCGGAAACCTCCACTGCATTGGCATGTTTTTCTTTAATAAAGCATTTTACAGAACCCTTAAATAATAAATCTATAGTCGCATGTCTGTTTCTAGACATGACAAAAGCTGTTGACTTCGTCTGTCACCAAAAACTGCTCTCAAAGCTCTCAAATTATGGGTTACGTGGAAATGTTTATAACTGGATTGAGAGTTATCTAGAAAATCGAATACAGTATGTCGAATTAAACAGAACTTATAAAAATAAACAAAAGCAATACAGATCGATGTACAAAATAAACAATTATGGTACGCCCTAAGGGAGTATTTTAGCCCCTCTTTTGTTTCTGTTATACATTAACGATTTCCCGGATGCAATCAACCAGGAAATTATACTATTTGCTGATGATACAACAATAATAATTAAAGATAGACATAAACTTAATCTAGAAATAAATATAAAAGCGACGCTCAATAATGCCATAAGCTGGCTTAATTAAAACAACCTTAAGATAAACATGACAAAAACAAATATTATTCAGTTCCAAACATATGCAACAAATCTAAATTAAATCATAATGACACGCACATAAACGTTGTTGATAATTGCATATTTTTAGGTATCAGGGTCGATAAAAATTGTAATTGGAAACCTCATTTAGAAAAACTAGTCAATAAAATAGATCGATTTATAAATGTTTAAAAAAAAGTTAGACTGACAGTAAACATTAATGCTGCACTATCTGCATACCATGCTTACGTATCCTCCCTGCTCAGATACGGCATTGTTGTATGGGGTAACTCGGTTGAAGTTGACAGAGTTCTTATAACCCAAAAGAAGTGTATTCGAGCAGTATGTGGAGTCGATACACTGACAAGCTGTAAACCTCTATTTAAAAAACACAAGATTTTACCTGTTCCATGCTTATACATATTAGAAATAGGTTTACTAGTAAAACATCATGCTGAATAGTTTTTAAAATTTGATGATACATAACTGCCATCTATTAAATTGGAATTATTTAGAAGAAATGCATACTGTATGGCAATTAAAATATATAACCATATTCCGCTAAGTATCAAAATGTTACCTATATCCCAATTTAAAAAACAACTTTTTAATATACTATTAAATAAAACTTATAATATTGTCAAGGAATATCTAGAAGATAAGGCCCTAGGCAACTAATATTATCACCGATGCATATTAGTAAAATGTTATTTTGTTTCATGTGCCACTCATTGTTATGTTTCTAATATATTTGTTCTTTATATTCCCATGTAGTACCCGTTTACTGCACTCAATTCGCACGCCCCAAGGGGCAGAATATGCTGTAACCAACCATTTATAAACACCTGTTAATGTACCATTTTCTTGCGAATAAATGAATTATTATTATTATTCGTAAGTGTCTCTGTTACACGGCTATTCTTCTAACATTTAGTGTTAAAAGAATAACCGGACCTTTGGGAGGCTTACACGGGGATATGGATCCAACGCGCAGAGGCCCGTAGAGAGCTTTAATCTAAAATGGGATGGGACACATGCAGCGGAGCCTCCACAACTGCACTACTGAGAACAGCTATGGACTAGCCGCAGCATATGTAAGACTATTGTAATATGTGGAGCCTTATTTAATTGGTTTATGGGATTGGGTGTTTGATGGACTTGTAATTTTTATGGATGAAAAATGGCACCTGCTAGTAATACTCTAATAGTATCCGTCCGGATCGCAGGTGGTGACTCGCCAACTCACTGGATGGGCCCTCTCTTAACAGCCGCCCAAAGCAAACAAACTCTGCCATAGAGGCAGCCAGAGGGAATCACCGGTGCGAGTGGCTAGGGGTGTTGAGCGGTGCGGCACCGGTTTCACCATCGCGGGTCTCGTGACAACGGAGACTCGGAGCGGGTTTCCTCGTAGTTACGCCCTTGAGAATGACACTTCCACCCCCGAGCTGGTAGGTTTTGCGGATCCCTCTGGCCGGCCGACCAAGGCAAGCCAGTGTTGAGAGTCCTGCGGGTGCTCTTGGAAATCCACTCTGACCAGCCAGTAAAGGCAAGCTGGAGACGAGGCCCTGACCGACTCTCTCAAAGCATTCGGGACCGCAGTGTCGCCACACACATTCAGCTCGCCACAAAGCTGCCCTGCGGTTGTAAGGTTTCTTTTCATCTTGTAATACATGTTTTGTTTATATTACTCGATGAAGGTGATGTTTGAAAGTTGTTATTATTATTATTACACCATTTTACGTGGAGAGCATGAAAACGGTGGCTCTCATTAGGTTAGCAGTACCCTAATTAAGCATCGCCTAATTAAGGGGTGCATAGGGTTCCCACCAAGATCTTAGGGCCCAAGCCAACCTCACCTGCAAGTGGTGCACCTGCCGATCAACGGACGAGGCTCTGGCAAACAAAATATCCCGATAAGCGGCAATAGGCTCGCTACCTATTACGTGGGATCAAAACACGTGCGAAAAGTGGGCGTTTAATATGCCTCTGCCTACCCCTTCGGAGAAACAGGCATGAGTCTATGTATGTATGTATAATTAAGCATCATAAACCAACAACATTTTTATATACGTATTTAGACATACAAAATTAAAATCATGAAAATTTACGATATTGTAACGTTCGTTTACTTGAAGTTTTATATTATGTTCGTATACTAGTATACGACTGTATACTTGTAAAACATCATCACTACGAGTATGTCGTATACTCGTAGTATACGACTACGAGTATACGACATACTCGTAGTCGTATACTACGAGTATACGGACGTTACAATATCGTAAATTTTCAAACTATTTTTCATTGGGATATTTTTAACAGCGTATCAAAAATGTTATGTAACACACTAAAGTGAGTTACGCAAAAAAACTTTATTATTTCACTAAAATACTGACTTGCACACTAAAATATTATTTGTACACCAAATATGATGATCTTTTTACAAAATATTATTTGATATGAAAAGTTTCGTCCGCTCGGGAAACTTATCCACTCAGAAAACTTAATAGGTTATGTTAGGTTCTCTTGTGACCCTGCTCCCAAAAATAGGAGCCCTGCGAAGCAGCAGGGCTCCGTCAACTTAGCTTAGTGGTGCAATTAGTATTTTTGGTGGAAAATTAGTATTTTTGACTAACAGTTAAATACAACCCATTTTCATTTAACACCCTGGACGTCAAATGATACATAGTGTCAAACTTGTAACGAAATTTTATTGTGGCTAAGCGTATGCTGAGACTCGGGTGACGCCACGCAGGGTAGATCCGATTATTTAATACCTGAACATACTGACAGCTGCGTATGCTGCGGCTCAGGTGCAATGTGGACATGCGTCTGTTCTGCTCTGGCAGAAGCTGACTACCTGTATCTGCATCAACTGCACTGAGTTACAAAGTCATACGCATATCTACGTAAAAGCATACGCTTAGCCTCAAACGTCCATATCTGTAATCATTTGCAAGTTTTACAGGTATTTAGATACATACGAGTATACGGACGTGGCAATATCGTTAAAGTTACAAACTATTCATCATTTGACATCTTGGACGTCAAATGACAGATATTTTGAAACTTCTAAGACATTATAACGTCCGTATATTTATTTATTTATTTATTTAGGAAAGCTTACAGACTAATAACAACACATTTAATTAAATAAAAAAGAAGTTGTTAATTACAAGCTACCACATATAAATGCAATGTAACAAAGATTAATTACATCAGTTACTGTTGTAAGTATACCTACTTGCTCAATCATACAATAAATACAATGTTGCAGCCATGTTCCGCCATAAAAAAGTACCTAAAAATGAGATTCATAATACACAAGTTAGTATAATTATATATTATTATAACAAAAAAAGTCAAGAAAATAATAATGAAAAGGTACACAGGAAAAAAACCACAATCTAGGCTATATATGCCGATCGCTGCTAAAGAAGTCACAATTTATAGGTTTTTTTATTTTTGGTCAAGTTAGTGCAGAATAAATCCAAATCTAATTTCCGTGACATTTGATTAAATGATTCGGCGCAACGTAAAAGAAAAGAGTTCCGTCTGTATTTCGTTGTAGCAAAGAGAACGTGTAAGATCGGACGTTGTCGAAAAACTAATTGATTCATTCCAAGCTTGATGTTACCCATCAACTCAAGGCAATCAATCGTGTCATTGGCTATGTTTATAATGGTTCTTCTGAGTTCCAGAAGTAAAATATGATACCGTTTACAACGCTCGTCATAGTCAATAGAATATTGATTCGCTTTAAAATCTAAGTATCGCAAAAACTTTCTTTATACACCTTCAATGCATGATATATATACCTGTTATTGAGGGTTCCATACCTGTGACGCATATGCTAGATTGCTACGTACGTACATAGGCACAGTACAAAACGTTTACTGTCTTAAGAGACCGAAAACATGAAGACATTCTTATCACAAAACCAAGTGCCTTCGACGCCGTGTTCGTAATGTGATTGATGTGCATATTGAATAAAAGCTTTGAGTCCATGATAACACCAAGGTCTTTAACGTAGTCAACTTTCCTAATAAATTTATCATGAAGTTTGTAACCCGATCCTATGGTACGTTTTTGACGACTAAATGTTTTGTAACAACACTGCGATATTTAACTGTAGTTTGTTAAGTGTGCAACTGTGCAGTATGCTACAAATTTATCAAGGTCGTTTTGGAGTTTCCATACATCCGATGCATCGTTAATAATTTTGTGAATGAATTCATGTCATCCGCGTATACATAGAAGTATATAAGAATTTAGGAAACAAGAATTTATATCTCCAGTGAATAGGGTAAACAATAGTGGGGTCAAAAGCGAACCCTGAGGAATTCCAGATGGGATTGAACACCAACCGAGAATTGAGAATTGAGAGCGATTTTCAATGTACGAGCTGAACCAGCGGTACAAATTACCATGTATGCCGGCAGCAAAAAAAAACTGTAACAGTATTTTGTGGTCAATTCGGTCAAAACATTTTTGTTAATCTGTATAGATCACTTGTTGCTCAGCACCAAATGATAATATAAATAATACGTTCTAGTACTTTAGAAAACAAACATAACTTTGAGATTGGACGATAATTCTCTACATTAGATTTATCACCTTTTTTAAATACTGGTGTAATGAACGCCGATTTTCATTTTAATGGAACTAAACCTTCTGTTACCGACCAATTATAAAAAGCATGCAGAGCGGTAAAACCAAACTATCGGCTAAACTTGTTATAAATAATGGAGGGATGTAATCTGCCCCACCAGATTTAGTAAGATCCAAACCTTTTAAATATTTCATAACCTTTCCAGGAGAAAAATGTATTGTACTGATGTAATTTGTGCTTCTGCTGTTACTATTTAAAGTACTATACTCAAGTAGACAAGGCATATTGTCTACTTCTGGCTCCTGAAAAGTTGATCTAAAATATATTGCGAATTAATTACTAATTTCTAGACCCATATTAGCTGATACATTCTTATTATATAGTAATAGTACAGTGAACTAGGCAGTGAGGACGTATTTTTTCTACTTTTAATAAAAGACCAAAAGGCCCTCGGGTTATTTAGGTTTGTGTATTCTACGTTAGTAATGTATTCGTCAAAACAAGTTTGTTCTAAGTCCACAGCTCGCCGGCGTAATGAAGAGACCTTTGATAGTCACTCATGTTACCATACAATTTAAACTTTCGGTGGTACTTTGACATTTCTTTTAACACTTTTATAAGGCCTGAACTATACCAACGCGGATGAGAAGTTTGCCTGATAGATTTCATAGGTATAAATTTATCTCTGAGAGAATATAATCTGTCGTAAAAATGTTTAACTGACTGTTCCAACGGCTCAGTGCATAACAATAAATGTCAGTCTGTTTTATTAAGAGCAGATTTAATTGCATCGTAGTTACCCTTATGGACAAGATATTTTGAAATTATTTTGTCTGCAAACCGATGAATTTCTACAAAACCTACCTCCACAGTCAAAGGTTTATGGTGCGGGTCTACGGGGATAACCAACGGGTCATCGCACTCCGCAAAGCTTAAGAAGTCAGAGATCAAGTTAATCACAACTGTTTTATTACACATTATAATAATACTAGTCGACGCCAGCGGCTTCGCACGCACATATTTTCGAATTTCCCGTTTTGCCCGATCCCGTGGGAAATTCGGGAAATCCCGTCTTAGTGCACCCCTACGGTGCCCAAGGAACATACATGCTAAATTTCATCTTCTTACGTCCAGTAGTTTCGGCTGTAGCGTGTCTGTCAGTCAGTCAGTAACGCAAGGATTTTATATATTAAGATTACAATGTTTTACTAATAAATGCTAAAATATACTTATTAAAATATAATAGGGTTCCCACCAAGAACTTAGGGTCCCAAGCCAACCTCACCTGCAAGTGGTGCACCTGCTGATCAACGGACGAGGCTCTGGCAAACAAAATATCCCGGTAAGCGGCAATAGGCTCGCCACCTATTACGTGGGATCAAAACATTGGCGAAAAGTGGGCGTTTAATATGCCTCTGCCTACCCCTTCGGGGAAACAGGCGTGAGTCTATGTATGTATGTATGTAAAATATAATTGCAGTCACTTATTACGCTATAGTGGGTATTAAGTAAAAACATCTTCTTCTGCCTGCCCTGGTCTCATATTACTTGGGGTCGGCGCAGAATGTCTTTCTCTTCCATTCTCTCCAATCAGACGTCATCTCATCATTCACTCCCTTTTCATCCATGTCTCCTCTCACACAATCCATCCATCTTTTCTTTGGTCTTCCTCTTGCCTTATATCCCTCAACTCTCATCTTCATCACCTTTCTAGTCACATGATTTTCATCCCTCCTCATTACATGCCCATACCAGGATAGACGATTTCCTTTCAGCTTTACTTGCACCAGTGCAACTTTAAAAACATACGAGTTTAAAATGGTCACAGTCAAACACAGAGCACTTCAATCATACAAATACGAAGAGTGACAAAAGCCGGTACGGCCGGACAGTGATTAGTCATAACGGGCATTACGATGCGCAGAATTATATACACTATGTGGCTTAAATTATATCTGACTAAAAAGTTAGTAAAATGTTTTTAATAGAAACATAACACGGCAGTATGTACATCGATAGACTTAGTTGGAATACGTGAATAGCACAACTCGATCAATAGTATCTCGCACAAGAACATTATTAAGAGATTGTAATATAATTGACAAATAACCATACGATTCTTGCAAGGTCCATTTCTGACTTCACTATAATCACGTGCGATGAATTGGTTTTCTTTTTTTTCTTGGCGTGCTTGACCCAGACGTAACGAAAGTCCTTATTCGCGGCTGCCTTCTTTGTTTTCGATAAAAGCAATTTATTTTCAAGTGTGGGGTGATCATTGACATGTATTTTCTGATTGCCCGTCAAACCTATGCGTCTTACTGTCAAAGGACTGCTTTTGGATGCTTGTCTAGCTGCTGCAATAGAATCCTCTTTCACGTAGCGATTACAGAAACTCACTATAATCGGTTTCGCACGCTCCTTTTCACGGGTCGGAACTCTTGTTATAAAGTTGACTTGGGTCTTGTTAACAGCTTAGTAGCTTATCTGATAACCAAGACTCGAGAGCATGTTGAACAAATTTTCCTTGTTTGGTTGAGGAACGCCTTTGATTTCCACGTTGTTCATACGCGCCCACTCATGTTCATACGCGGAGTCAGTACCCTTAAATAAACTGATACTGGTCTAGATAAGCGGACAAGCGACCGGTCTCCGCTTACTAGTCTAACCAGATGTGACTTAATATCAGCTTTTCCTCAGAGCGACTGCCGTTTGACCTACGCAACCCAAAGGGATAGCGGTATTACATGGTTTAGACCAATAACAACAGTTATTTAAGGGTACTGACGCCGCGTAGCGACTGTCAACAACTGTTCACGAGAGCCAAGAGTGATGGATTAACATGCTCGCCGAGGCACGAGGCGAGCGATAATTAACAATTAAATACCAAATAACTCCGAAAAGTCAGTAGCGCGCGCGGTGGTTTAGAACTCCCCGCACGGCAGTCTGTTGGTATATCATACTGTCTACTGGCTATCGTTGCCTGCTTTTTGGTTATTTAAGTTTTTCTAGTTAAATCATGATGGGGAAGCTGTCCTCATTAGATTTAATAACATACGGCAATGAATTGTCATAATAAAATTAGTACAATTAGAAGAAAATAATATTCTTCAAACATCCTCAAATCAAGGTGAACAAATACTTTTGAGCGGTAGTGTATGTCTAACTAACTGTGAATCGCACAAGTGATTAGTTTATTTAAATCCTGCTAAACAATAAACAAAAAATAAAATGTAACACAAATTAAATCACCGATTGTAAAATATTATTTCGTTTTTTTCTTAATTTGACCCATGTACCCAACAGTTTTGGTGTAAAATTAGGAACAAAATCACATTCATCTTTGGGGTAATGATCATACATAAAAATATTCGCAATAAAGGCCCCAAAACATGGAAAGTTCAAGAAAATAAATCAAATTTTCAGGTTCATTAATGTCAGCAACAATATGCGACGGTCGATGGTGAAAATAAATAGTAATGTTATTAAAATTGATGCAGTGGGATCTTAAAATAAAATGGGTTTCATCTCAAGGCTATCTAAGGTTGATAGTCAAAATATGACAAAATAAACTTTTGTTTAAAAAACGTGTCGACATAAATAACCTCCATTTTAGAATGAAATCAAAATTTAACATCACAATGTCAGCAATAGTTACGAATTGACGAGCTCTCTATTAAGCTGAACTATTTTATATATCACAATAGTGACGAATACACTCCAGACGTGAATTGATTTGATGAAAACAATAATTTAGGGGTTTTCCAAGGCAGCGGCACAATACCATATATATATGCATTATTGCGTGTTTAATAAAGTTATTAAGTATTTTTTTTATAAATTACCTCCCTTGAAGCTCCAGTAGAGGCAACGAAGAATTGAGACCTTTGAATATAAAATAAGATGCGTGTGATATAAAAACATGAGAAATACGGCTTAGTAAGGTAAAAAAAATGAATTTTACAAAATACAGATCTTATATACGGGTATACGTAATCCTTAGGTATTCTGTTTCTTTTCACTTCGATTGTTTTTCCAGACATTTCGCTTAAAAAGGCAGACGCTACATCACATATCAACTGAAAACGTGTAAATACTTACTCACAAATAGTGAATAAAATAACCGATAAATAGAATCCTGCAAATTCAGATCTATTGTGTGCACGAAGTGGCATCGTAGCATTGAGAGCTTTCGTTGGACGTCACATACGGCTAGCAATGAACGTATAGAATAAAGACGAAAGCGCCACTAGTTTTTGCGACGAAAATCAACGGAACTACGAAAATATTCTGTTCAGCAAGATTGGAAGAAAAATGACGTCCAATTTATTTTTCATATTTTGACTTTTCTAGTATCAGGGGGACGTTTCGCAAGCATTGCACGTAGTCTCCTATTTGACGTCCGATATACGGACGACTCAAGCAGGTGGACGCCACATTAGATGCAAAAATGGCCATAGTGGACGTGCAATAGATTACGGTATATATATATATATATATATATATATATATATAAGGAAAATTAAGGCAGCGATAGCCTAGTGGAGATACCAAAGGACTGCAATGCAGAGGGTATCGGGTTCGAATCCACGGCGCGCACCGATGACTTTTCGAAGTTAAGTGCGTAATAAATTGTTAATTATCGCTTGCACCGTGCCTTGGAGAGTACGTTAAACCGTCTGTCCCGGCTGTCATAAAGATCTTTGACAGTCGTTACGGGGAGTCAGTACCCTAAACTGATACTGGTCTAAACCATAGAATATCGCTATCCCTTTGGGTTACGGAGGTCAGACAGCAGTCGTTCTGTGGAAAAGTTGATATTCTGTCATATCTGGTTAGACCAGTAAGCGGACCTCGGGCTCCAAGGCTGTAAAGTCTTGGATGCAACTGGGATAACGCTAGGGCGATGATGATGATATAAAAAGAAAATTATATGTGGAAAAGACAAACGCTATTTAAGCCAACCGTACGAAAATTAGGTCAGAGTTCGAAGCAAACATTAAATTAGAGACGGCTCCGGCACTGTAGATTTATGCGAGCAAATTCTCAGATGAAATTTGGACTGTCCAAAAGCAAACAAGTAGATTAATCGTAAGAGGTGAAGCCGGGACCCATGACTGTATCCTAAAGGGGTAGACGTAAGTGTATTACAGATTTACATTCCCGTGTCGCTAGCTTTATTTATGTTCCGTGTAATAGGTGACGATGGGGCTGCTACTGTAATGTATTACTTTAATTATTTATTTATCGTTAGATAAATAAACTTCATATAAAATAAAATCATTTTAAAACAGTTGAAAAGCAATAAAAATTTAAATCAACATTTCATTTAATTGAATGCAGATTCTGGCAGGCATGATCAATAGCAATTCAGATTTTTAATTGCTGCTTACTGCTGCGATGACGGGTACGTCATTCTAGCAGTCTAGAATGGCTACCGCCAAGACACACAGGTTTGAACGTGAAAAGTGGTAAATTTTCTTTGTTCTTTCAACCATTCTCACCAAACGATTGCGTACTGTTAATACCTGTGTCATCGTTACTGACCTTCCTAATGTTGCTTTTAATGGCGCGGATATACCTGAGCGTTCACGTGTAACAGAACAGTGAGCATTCGCCGTTTATTGCTTTGTCGAACCGAACAACGAACAGAGCCGAACATTGCTACGAACATTTTCACAATCATTCTAGCGAACACTCTAATCCGTAGAATATAGAAAAAATAAAGAAACTGCACTACAACAGCAATTTTACCCAATATATTTACTTCAGTTTCACTTATGAATTATTTCTAGAGGAAGAATAAGATACTTACACAAATGACGTTTCTAAATAATAAAATGCAGATTTTAATTTGAACGGGTTAAATCACACAAATGTCTGTTCTAACGTTCTTCATTTATCAATATCGAGGATTTATCAACATTCTATTGAAATTAATTCTGAGCCTATCACTTGTCAAGTTAAAATTGGTGAATGCTCAAGTGTATCAGCGCCATAAGAGGCAGACGTCTACATTGTGTAAAATCTTACTACACAGTGAAATATAATTTTCTTATTGTGAAGAAGAAAGCATAATATAAATAAATATTCTATTTCATGTGAATGCTGGGCTTCTGCTAAAACATATTTTTATCTTGCCAATGAAAAGCGCGTGCAATTGATCTATGCCTATAAAACATCTTAAATTAATATTTATAAACGAAATATAGTACATACCTACTAAATCTTCCTATTACTCATCGTTATTAACTTTGGGTTTGAATTAGACGATCATGTCCGGGGCTGACCACGATTCAAAGATAAAAATCCTCGGGTCGGACGGGTTCGGCCGGCGGATGGCATAATCGACAAACCCGATTACAGATTTCCCCGGACGACATTTTCCATTGATCCTCATCCTCGCATTGAGCTCGTACGATCTAATCAAACACTTTTGGTGGACATGCACGAGCTTAAAGTATTGTAGGTTTTCCTTCTAATCTCTTCTATCCTAAACAGTGAGTGCCAAATTAAATCAGTAATTTTCTGCTATTTTACTGTCATGAAAATCTTTGGCAATCTTTACGGGGAGTCGTGTGGTGACGGATTAAGAATACGGAATGTCACCACCCCATATCATCCCATGGGTGTCGTAAGAGCCGACAGAGGGAGCATATTATGCAGAGAACAGCACTGCAAGAGAAGGAAAACTTGATACAAACCCTATACCAACCCGTTTGGCCAGCGAGGTATAGTAGGCCAATTCCTCCTTTCAAAGGAGAGGCCTAGTCCAGCAGTGGACTGTTAAAGGCTGACGATGAACGGGGAGTCGGTAGCCTTAAATATTTTGAAACTGTTGTAGCCTACTCAATATGGATATCCATTGGGATTTCAGAGGTCCGCTAGCAGGGGCTCTGTAGTAAAGCTAACATTCTGTCAAATCTAGTAATACAAGAAAGGCAACCGTGTAGCATGTAGCCGGAATAACGACAATAAATGTACTCCCACTTTGCGCTACTGAAATCTAAGAGAGAATATTTTTTTCGCAAGAATTTCGTTCATAGTTAGTGGTATCTGTCGGACTGTCTATAGAAGAAATCATTTTTGCAAAGGAAATCCGGTTTCCTTATGTTTTACACCGCCGGGAGTAGATTGACCGTGGTGGTGTTGGCAATTAATTTTGTAATCTCATCTATAATTTTAATTTTATCGTATTTTAATTAAATATTTCATTTCGGTTTGCTCTAATCTTTGCCTTGATTAGACATAAGATAGTTACTTATTCTGCAAGCGATGGTTTTTACAATCAAATATTAATTTTTTTATACAGTAAGCTGTGTTTTTTATACAGTTGGCATACTGCGTGGCATCGCATAATTCGACCATGCTATTACATCCTTCTTGCTTAGAAATTCTTTTTAGCCTTCAACGCAATCAGATGGTTGTCATAACATTACATACATATTTGAGGATCTGAATGTCCATTTGTAGCATCATATCTCCTAAACGTTCAAAAATTGAAATTTTAGATACCTTTTATCGGTAGATATATGAAAAGGGCACGGGTAAAAACCATTGCTAATTGGATGACAAATATGTTTATACGCAATACTTGCATTAAATGGTTGCATTAGGTTCTATCTTATGTAATTAAATAAATATATTTTGGAGGAATGTAATTATTTAGAATTAGCGTGATATTTCGACTAACTAATTAAATACCGCTACAATATATTCACATTTGGTACAACATTATATTTGCAGTAGAAATAAATCAGCAGTGTTCGAGCAGACAGCTGTTGCTGTAATTAATTTGTATTTCACAGATTTCGAGCCATTGCTTTATTAGCTTAGTGGTAGTATGTGTTTCCACTTATTATAGACTAGGTTCTGCCCTCGGTACCACCCGCATAGGTGTCAGTTATACAGCGACATAAGGTAGCCTATTATCTATTCTGATGTTAAAGCTATTTTGTAAGTATCTGATCAGCCTTTGCGTGTAAAGTAACAAATACCCTTCGATTCATTCAGATTCGAATGCTAGAGATACATATTTGACATAATTAGTATGGAGCTTATGAAAAATATGTATCTATAATAGCTAAATCCTTGTTTACATAAAACACTGGAAGAGGCCGTATGTCAAGTCACACTTCCTCTTTAAGGTAGAACTAAGGCTTAACAAGAGCGCGTCTGCTCTGTAATTTTCTCTAATGAATTTGTTAAGATTTCTTAAACTGCAATGTTCTTTGCGGGGGATGAAATAACATCTAATATACGTGGTTAGTACAAATTGATTTACCTTCTTAGACGCGTATGTTAGGGCGTAAGTTTTTATCTAAAGAACATTATTACTTGCTTTACAATCTTTTTTTTATAGCATAGGAAGACAAACGAACAAGCGGGTCACCTGATGGTGAGTAATCACCGCTGCCCATAGACACCTGCAATGTCCGAAGGATCACAAGTGCGTTGCCTACCTTTTAAAAAGGAATATGCTCGCTTCTTGAAGATTCCAATGTCGGACTGGTTTGGAAATACCGCTGCAGGTAACTGGTACCACAGTTTGGTCGTACGAGGCAGGAAATAGCGTGTGAATCGTACGGTAGAAGAACGCCACTCATCATAGTGGTGAGGGTGGAATTTTAATTTATGGCGATTTGTACGGTGGTGAAATTCTACAGCGGTCCATCCCGACCATTGGGAATCAGACCAACTCCCTCAGATCTACGCAGGTCAAGATGGTCGAGCCGGGTCAACTTCATGCTCCGCGGGGTCGCACCGCCGCACGACATGACTAGAGAGCATATGTGAAACGCATGATGATACGGCATCCGGACTGGAGACAGACCGAGCTTCGCTTAAGTTGAAGGCTGACACGGAACTGCATTGTGGTACTATATATTATAATAGTTACATAGTTAAATAATTCTTCAATAATCTTATATGTATAATTCAGACTTATAAATTAAAAGTGAGGATAACTGTAACAGGCGATATTAATGGACTACTATGCAGACTGTATAGGGGATAAAGCTCACGGAGCAACCTTTGATTGTATACAAACATCATTATGTGCATACTAAATTGATAATTATCGCTTGCCAATTTCGTTACGATTGCGATTTACTGTCGGTTCCACCTGCCATAAAGATCTTTGACAGTCTTTATGGAATATCACTTTCCCTTTGAGTTGCTAGGCTTACCAGTTTCGATAGAATTTGCTTTGACTAGAAAGCGGAGCCCAGGCTCGAAGACGAAAGTCTTCGAGCTTGGGCTCCGCTTTAAAAAAGGATAAAGGATCCGAACGATGATGATGATGACGAAACTTAGAATAAACATTGTGCCCATATGCTTCCATTAATATAAATTAACACCAATATATGAAATTTAAGTCTTTACCGTGGCATCCAAAGCATCAAAATTGAAAGGTAGATAAAAAACTTTTTTCCTTATACTATAAAATAGTATGCATACTTCAAAACCCACCATTCAATGTTCAGTAGCTTCCATCACATCACTAACGAAGCGTTTACATAATTTATGTATATTAATATAGTAATTGTGTTACGTGTCTTATGACTTGCTTTTACTATGAAATTGATAGTTTAATTACATCAGTTTGGTATATGTTTAATTTTATAAGGTTTCCATTGGAATCCTTAAGTAATTTAACTCTGAAGTTGTCATATCAACTTCTTACTTTAATACAGATAACAAACATGAAATCCAAAAATACACTCAATCCCCATTATGTCAATACGTAAATACAAAACTAAAAAACTAAACTAAACTTCCTAGAAGGTTCCACGTCTTTATCTTTTTATTATTTACAAACGAGTAAACATCACTTCCACCCGTGTTAGCATAATAAAATACATTTTCAAAAAGGTCTTACGTAACTGCCGTGAATTTAAAACGCCGTACCCAAATAATATAATTACTGTAAAGATAAATTTCTCAAAAGTGATTCGGTACATGTTCACTTATTACCGGCGGGTAATTCGGCGCTGAGGTAAAATTACTAGGAATTACCGGGTAAGGGTCTCCCTACATTAGACGACACGAAATGAGCTGAAATTGCCCGGACAAATGATATCAATGACACCCTTATGTTTTCATATGCCTTCTATGTCAATACTTAAAGGATTCAAATATTCTTTTGTCTTCAATAATCAACAAGTAATGAGTTGAAATTGGCCTGGGAAATAATATCAATGAGACCCTTATGTTTTACATAAGGCTTCTATGTCATAAGGAATTCAAAATATATTTTGCTTACATTAGTCGACAAGGAATGAGTTAAAATTGGCTAGGAAATAATATCAATGCCACCAATAAGGTCTGTATGTCAAGACAAGATTTCAATGATATTTTTATTGACGTTTTTACTCAATTTGTACATCGAGACAAGTGCAGATTGACGGTGAATCGGTGGTGTCGCAACGTTTTTACCGGAGGAAATTGCATGATACTTTTTACCATTTAGATAAGTCAGCTGCCACGACAACAGACTTGAAGCAAGTATTGTGTCGCTACGCACCAGACTTGAGCCGATATCGCATCGTCAAATGTGGAGAAGTCCTTAGTAAAATGACTCACATTACTCACTATACTGAAGGCTGGAGATTGTAGACGTATTAATTATAGTACGATTTTAACTCCAGATTAACTTAAAGCAAACAGCATGAGTTATTAGTGTAGTAAACTTGAACATCTTAGCGCGGGATTTTGGATTAAATCAATGGATTTTAGTTGAGCTAACTGTTTGGGTTAAGTATACGAGTTAGTAGGTACTTTGTGTAGGTAGAATTGAATTTCAATTCCTGAAGTGATAGACAGAGGCAGCGGTCGGTCTTTTCGAATGATTCGGCGATGACAGCTGGATGTAGATTAACTTTATTGTTCTTATGTGTCTTAACATATTATGTAAATGCATTTGGGCAAAACGTGAGCTCCAGTTTCGTGTACGTTACCCTAGCAGGAAAGTATCTCCTGGAGATGCATGAGTGGAACGTATAATTAGGCCGCAATCTGCTGATGATGTGCGCGAAATAAAAATTAGTGCGGGTTATAGTTTTGGAAAAAAATGAAAAAAATCATTCCTGGTGGGGTAACGTTTTTCCAGCAGGAAGATTCTAAACGAATTATCGGAGAGAGAAACATTGTACATGGGCGGATAGCTTATATTAGTGGGACAATGTGCGCCGAAAATAAAATTAGTGCGGCTTCAGGTTTTCGAGATATTGGAATTCCTGCTAGGGTAACGTTTTACAGAATCGTGTTTATCTAAAACGGTTGCATGTGCGGTTATAAAATAAACATACACGAGTTGCTCTTGATTTGTGCGAATTGGTGAAATAATAAAATTTAAGAAAATAGGTACATGTAATTTTCAAGTAATCGGGCTTCTTTGAAAACCAAAATAAAACATCGCAGCGTCAAAATAAGAAAACGTATAGGCTCACTGAAAACTGTTTTCGGTTCTTCTTGACACATAGATTAACCATAAAAAGTTTCAAAAGTATACATACGTGCGTTAACGGTGTCGTAACTTTGACGGCAACGCACAAGAAACCGGCTCAACCCAAGATGTGTAGGAGTAAACTAGCAACTGGAGCGATAGTCCAGTAATATATTATAGTGAAATTATCCAGCTTGGAATGTCTCGCATGTAAGTAATAATTAACAAAAACCAAAACATCAAACAACGGTTGTTTATCCGCCCAAATTCGAATGACTACGAAAAAGCGACGAATTCATACATATCAATGACCATCTTAACTTGACCCTCTAATCGGTTTAAACGTGTTGTGTCCAAGTACACTGAAGCAGAAAAGTAACAAAATAAACTTGTTCTACTAACCATTTTCGTGAAATATTGAGATATGATTTTAAACAAATAAAAGCCTTAATTATTATTTTAGGTATTAAAACAATACATAAATTATTAAATGTTTGCGCACAGTGACTTTTTAGTCGTCTTACAACGGCAACCAACTTCATGTACATAATAATTTGTATACAAAAAATAGGTATTTATGAGATAAGAATAATTAAAAAATAAAAATATTATGAAGTAGTAAGAAGAAACACCCTGTTCCGAGCGCGGTGCCAGTTAAGTATTATCCATTGAGCGGATGAAAGGCGTCGCACGCCATGCTATATAATCTCGTCGGATGACTATTTATGTTTCTTTGTGCAATAGGTTTGTAAAAAAAATGTCTACCAGATATATTTTATGTCGGATACATATAGTAGACAACAACTAAAAAGTTACAGACTTAGGATTAATTACTCTGTGATTATGCGATTTTACTGTTTGTATTACCTACTTAATGTTTGTACTAATTAACTTACTTAAATGAAAAACTGATCTGTGATTTTGATGCCATTATACTTTAAGAATCAAAATGAAGAGAATACAAATAATAATTTACACATCAACAAGTTCTTTCATTTCAAATAGTCAAAAAAAAACATTATAGTTGCCGACAAACGCTTTTTGGGCGACTGTACGGACAACAGCATAGGTATAATATGATTTAAAAAGTAGGACATCGATATGTATAAATCCGTCGCTTTTTTGTAGTCATTCGAATTTGGTCGGATAACCAACCATTGTTTGATGTTATGATTTTTGTTAATTACTACTTCCATGCGAGACATTCCAAGCTGGATAATTTCACTAAATATCACTGGACTATCGCTCCAATTGCTAGTTTACTCCTACACACCTTGGGTTGAGCCGGTTTCTTGTGCGTTGCCGTCAAAGTTACGACACCGTCGTTTTGACTTTTAGTAATATATCTCATTAACGCATGTATGTATACTTTTGAAACTTTTTATGGTTAATCTATGTTTCAAGAAGAACCGAAAACAGTTTTCAGTGAGCCTATACGTTTTCTTATTTTGACGCTGCGATGTTTTTTTGGGTTTTCAAAGAAGCCCGATTACCTACTTGAAAATTACATGTATTTTCTTAAATTTTAATATTTCACCAATTCGCACAAATTAAGAGCAACTCGTGTATGTTTATTTTATAATCGCACATGCAACCGTTTTAGAGATACACGATTCTGCAAAGCGTTACCCTAGCAGGAATTCCAATATCTTGAAAACCTGAAGCCGCACTAATTTTATTTTCGGCGCACATTGTCCCACTAATATAAGCTATCTGCCCATGTACAATGTTTCTCTCTGCGATAATTTGTTTAGAATCTTCCTGCTGGAAGAACGTTACCCCACCAGGAATGTTTTTTTTCATTTTTTTCCAAAACTATAACCCGCACAATTTTTTTATTTCGCGCACATCATCAGCAGATTGCGCTCTAATTATACGTTCTACTCATATATCTCAAGAAGATACTTTCCTGCTGGGGTAACGTACACTCCAGTTTCCTACTGAGCGGCTATAGATAGGTCATAAACAGGTGAGTTTTCTTGTCCTGACGTATAAACATACGGTATGTTAGTAATAAAGTCGCACTCCTACACGCTTCTGTATCTAATAATCTTCTGTTTTAATTAAGTCTTTATTCTTATTTAATTTTTGGTTCTTCCTCTTTTTTTAAATTTATAGTAAGTGCCATTTGAAACAGAAATAAATATTTTCTTTTCTTTCTTTTTTCTTTTTCTTTATCCCTACTGACGCGATTCAAACGCGTGGGTGGTACGTATAATTATGCTATTTACTTACATGCAATATTTTTTTTTTTTATTCTCACGCCTGTATCCCCTTTAGTTATGGTTTTTGAAAAGGAGGAATGCGTTACGGCTTGTAATGTTTTGATCGATGGACAGCGAGTGGAACAAGTGAATGAGTTTGTTTACTTAGGTACGTTGTTTACAAGAGATGGTAAGTATGAAGAAGATATTGAAAGGAGAGTTAATGCTACCTGCATTAACTCTCCTGCATTAACTCCTTTATAGTGTGAATGGAGCTCTGAAAGCGTTTATGAACAGTCAAAACGTGTCCAAAAAGGCACGTTTGGCTGTACTAGAGGCGTGTTAGTGCCTACCCTTATGTATGGTAGTGAAAGTTGGGTATGGCAGAAGACATTTGAAAGTAAAATAAATGCTGTAGAAATGAGAGCACTGAGAAGTATGTGTGGTGTGTCTTTGACCGACAGAGTAAATAATTGTGTGATACGAGAGTGGTGTGGGGTAAAAGAAGATGTAGTGACAAGCATTGAGAAAGGCATGTTAAGATGGTTTGGGCACATGGAGAGGATGGATGACGATGAACTGGATATGGATATAAAGATATATAAGGCAAGTGTGAATGGAACAGGACAAAGGGGAAGACCTAGGCGGACGTTCTCTGACCAGATTGGAGACATCCTGAAAAAAGGACAAGTCAGAAGTACCCTTAACAGAAGAGCATGCATGAGAAACTTGATGGGAGTGAGTGAAGCAAGTGAGGTATGTCAGGATCGTTGCAAATGGCGTTCCGTAGTCTCTGCCTACCCCTCCGGGAAACAGGCGTGAGTCTATGTATGTATGTATGTATCCCCAAAGACGTAGGCAGAGGTGTAAATATAACACCCACATTTCGCCATGAACTTTTAGGTCCCACGTAATAGCCTATTGCCGTTACCGGGCACATCACCACACTCCAGGCTGCTACTGAGTATCCGGAAAAACCCAGTAACACTTTTGCCCGACCCGGGAATCGAACCCGGGACCTTGGATCAGCAGTCGCATACGCTATCCACTGGACCACGGAGGCTGTGCACTAAATAAATACAAATATAACATTACTGCAGAATCCATATTATTATTATAATTTAGAAAGTGTGTTTCTTATTAGTTGATTTACGCAAGAACTACGTAAGAGATTTTGATGAAACTTTACAATAATACAGCTTTCATATCAGCATAACACATAGGCTTTGGTAGTGATATTCGGCACCGAGACGACCGGAGCCGCAGGAAGGATCTAGTCAACAATTCAGTGAACTAGTTTGAATCAAAGCCTTTACCTATTAACTTAAGGCACCTAGTAAAATAAACTTTGTTTTTATTACTAATTCAGAGTCTGATTCAGAACCTTTGGCGAGTTGTGGCTTGTGGTGAGTGCTGAATAACAATTTGGCTGAAAATATCGTTTTATTTGTACTCATCTAAAGCCAACTTGCCACAGTGT
Source organism: Euclidia mi (assembly GCA_944739405.2). Taxonomy (NCBI): domain Eukaryota; kingdom Metazoa; phylum Arthropoda; class Insecta; order Lepidoptera; family Erebidae; genus Euclidia; species Euclidia mi. The sequence goes on along the minus strand of OX123182.2, from coordinate 21,115,534 downwards.
GTGGTTTTGCGGCATTATGATACGTCATTGAAAATACTCGTCACCTAGTCAATGAATTATTTGTACCTGGCAACTCTAAATATACTCACACACTTATAGGTAGATTTGTAATTATGCCTTGTAGTAATTGGAAGAATTATAACGCATGTCTCTTCATGAACTGAAATCTGATTCCTGGAACTTCAATCTGACATTAGATCATACGTCATTGATTACTAAATCCTTATTATTACAACTATATATTAGTAAGTTTAGTAAGAAGTTATTTCACCACTAACTTAGTGATAGAGATCCGTTAAATACATTTTAAAAAGCATGTGTAGGTACAAGTCACGAAAAGTTTGTAAATATTTAGGTATCCCTTAAATGATTAAATTTTATAGTTATAAATGCACCTTGTATCTCGACATCATCATAATTTTCACAGAAACATCATGCTTCTCAATCTTCACTAGAGCGAAGAAGTGATCTTCACTGGATCTCTATTGGTTATATCATCTCAGCTCCGTTCCGGTGGACAGGCAGTCTTATGGTAGGTATAGGTATATCTTTTTCTTCTTTTTCTTTTCTTTAAAAAGACAACTCCCGCAGTAGGACGAAATCCTGTGTCGCGGGGGACTTTATAAACATACAACTCACGGACACAATGAACACCCAGACTCGAAATAACAATTTATGGATCACACAAAGTGTTGTCTCGTGTGGGAATTGACCGACGACAATCGGCGGAGTGTCAAGTGGCGAGGCGGCCGCTTAAACCACTACACCATCGTGCACTATTATCTAAACTGACCATACGTCCTGTTTTGAACGAGACTGCCCCGTATTTCAGCCAGCTGTCCCGTTGACGCGAGACATGGCTCGGGACACAAAATTGTCCCGTTTTTAGAAGCCGCGCGAAAATTTTAAATTGATTGACTAGTAGCGCAATCCTAGCGCCGACACGATTCGCACAAGCTTTTTGTCCTAATTTACATATTTTTTGACATACGGTATATGTAGATATACCGTATGTCAAAAGCGCCCCGGTTGAGCTCAAAAATAAATGGCCCGTTTTGGTATATCCGCCTCTATACGCTACGCCTGTTCAAAAAGTAAATAAACATAGTCCAAAAACTACAAGATATAAACTAAAGATAAGTTAATAATAATACCGTCGAATTGAGAATCTCCTCCTCTTATAAGTCAGTTACATAGAAGTGATAACACAGTTCAAAGATAGTACAAAACCATCTCTCACTATGAATATGACAGAGGTCCGTATACATTGTGAGCTGTCGCCTGTCACCAATACCAATATTGACCACAAATACAGCTACGTAAAGCAAAATGCACTGCACTCCTATGTATATTTTGCCGCAAAACGCATCATGTCACATTGCTCTGTGTTTTAGACAGAACTAGCTTTCAGTTTATCCGTTGCTGGCTTACTATTGAGGCCGTAAAGAGGTATAACGAAATAGGAACTATCCCACTTCCATTGAAAATGACTGCACGGATGACATAGTGGTTTGAGAGGTCACCATACCGCTTAATACTGTGCTGAGTGTTGTGAGTACGATCCCCACACGAGACAACAAGAACATTAATATATGTTATGACGTGTTAACCATCATCACCCGTAGTCCCAGTTGCAAGCTTCTTCTGGGGACATAAAATTCTCTTTAGACCCAACCAGAAATAAGCAGAATATTAATGTTCTTTTCTTTTTTGCATCCATCCAAATGGCGACCAGTGCATGCGCTGCTTAACTTTCCCGATCAACTACGAACGGTTAGCCTCGCTATCAGCGCTACAGAATAATAATATCTATTCTATTAATATCAGTAACAGAATAGAGAATATGAATATTATCCTACTGACCTAATTCATCTTCTATTGCCCAGCAGTTGACAAATTACAAACAAGGCTGTTGATGATAAATATTATCCTTCAGTGAGCCACTGTAAAAACAAAACCAAACAATGGTAACTAAGTATGTCAACTGCCTGGGGCCTAGAATAATATATTAATTATGTAGGTATGTATAATTGTGCAAAGAATTATGCAGCAGGAGTACTAGGTACATTTTGCTTAAAGTGTAATTTATAAATACGGTATTAGGTATAACGACATTTTTAAGACAACCTATAATAGAAATACACTTATAGAATCAACTTTTCGTATCGCCTGTAATATCAAACCTGCACGGTTGGTGTAGTTGTTTAAGCGGCTGCCTCACCGCTTGACGAGTCTGTGTGTTCATTGTGTCCGTTAGTTTTATGTATGTAAAGTCCCCCGCGACACTGGATTTAGTCCTAATGCGGGAGTTGTCTCTAAAAAATAAACAAAATATAAAAATATTATGTATTCACAAAAGCGACACAACAAAAATAAATGATAAAAGGTAAACATCAATAGACTTGCTCACAATCTCAAAATAAACAACCAAAGATCGTGGTCATATTTTTTTAATGTTTTTTGTTCAAGCTAATTAACGGTGCCTCAACAAATAAACGCTCAGTGCGAACACAGAAAATGGTTTCCGAACTGAAAATATGGCGTAAGGTAAAGCGAATGGCGGGTAAATAGAACGATTATGTTTTATTTTCCCGCAATTTAAAGTGTACGTTCTACTCACTGTGTCTGTTGTAAATTACTGATTTTGATTCCTGCCCTCCTTGGATGCGTACCTAGTATTGAATAGGATCTTATAGTTTTCTGCTGAACGTTGGGTTATATGAGGAAGATTTTAATTCGAAGACACCGACAGCAAAATTTGGAAATGCTTTTACAGTCCTTACAAAAAGTATTCTAATAACCACGGCCGATGTAAGCCTGTCGAAACATACCGAATACGGAGCTCCTTCTGCTTACGCCTTTGGCAAAAATAAACTAAAACATTAGTGCATAATATACAAATATTTGATGTTCGTATCATCTTTACGCCGACGACTTGCAGTTATATTCCCAGGTGAGAGTGGATGACATAACAATAGCGATAGCCGATATTAATAGATTCAAGCTTGGTGTATAGATTTCGGACTGGATGTAAATCCTGCTAAATGCCAGGCCATTGTTGTCGGCAGTCAGCGCATGACACGGAGATCAGACCTGAGTACCTTGCCTCCGGTCATGTTTAATGGTCTTTAACCCTTTAGTCCAGTGGTTAAAGACTTGGGATTGCTAATTGATTCCACTCTCGACTGGCAGGCACAGGTTACGAATGTCAGTCAGAGAGTGACTGGTACACTTCGAGCTCTATATCGCCTCAAAAATTTCCTGTCAATCAAAACCAAAACAATGCTTGTACAGGCCTTGATATTCCCTTTAATCGACTATGGTGATGTGTGCTATTATGACCTGAATGCAGAGTATCTCAACAAATATGACCGACTTCTCAATAACTGCATTAGGTTCATATACAATCTTCGTAAGTATGATCATGTATCTACTTTTCGTTCCGATCTTAAATGGCTACCTATTCGTCAGCGCCGGAGTTTGCGTGCTCTCACAACTCTCTACTCTATTCTTACGTCCCCTTCTCCTCCTTCTTATCTGACTACATACTTCCAATACTTATGTTCCACACACGAGAGAAACCTTCGTTCCTCACATAATCTACTTCTTCACTGTCCCGCTCATACTTCAGGTTTTGTAAACTCTTCTTTTGTTGTCCAAGTTGTTCTGCTATGGAACAGGCTCCCTCCTGGGATCAGAATGGCTACCAACCGTGACGCATTTAAAACGAAAGTGCGGAATCTTCTCTTTGCTAAGTTGAAGGAATCGGCTCATCACTCTCATCAGCTATAGCATAAATTATGTATTTATATATGTATATATTTATGTATTATATTTATGTGTGTATCATATCTATGAATAATTATATATATTTAGAGTATATTTATGGTTTATAATATGTACCTAAATTATTAGTATGTATCTAATACATATCCTATTTTTCACCACATGGCTAATGCGCCTACCTACCTCATCTATCTCTGCACCACCAAAAGGTTGACTGGCAGAAAATGCCACTAGGCATTAAGTCCACCTGTGTACTATTTTTGTGCATAAAGAATAAAATAAATAAATAAATAATTATTCCGAGCAAACCAAGCTAAACAAGCAACACCACAATGTTTAATTAAATTAACATAAGCCTACAATATGTAAAGCTTAATCACATCAATATATTTTTTTTTGCACAATAACGGAATTATCGGATTTATAATAAAAGGATACGTGGCCTTTATTTGTACCTACATAATTAATCTTTCTCGTTATTAAAAGCAATAAGTACTCAATTGATGGGCAAAATAACCATCATATGAAATTCGCCAACGACAGATCAATTTTATTTATAACTAGAGGACGCCAGCAGCTACGCCTGCATTTTTTTTTTAAATATACCCGTTTTGACCGATCACGGGATCGGTCAAAACGGGAATTTCGGGAAATCCCTTCTTAGTGCACCCCTACGGTCCCCAAGGAACATACATGCCAAGTTTTACGTTGTGTGTTTTTTATGTTTGACAGTTGTTGGAACTAAGTGAAAGGTACATACATACATACATAACTTTATGCCTTTTACCCCGAAGGGGTTGGCAGAGGTGTATTACACACCCACACTTCGCCAGTTAAGTGAAAGGTACAATTGTATAGTGGGAATAAATATATACATATATGTAGTCTCTCGCCTGTATCCCCGAAAGGGTAGGCAGAGGTGTAATAATATTACACTCACAATGGTAATGGGAATAAATATTTTAATATATTTGAACTTTTAAGCATACTGTTACCGTAGACTTGATTGAAGAGAGCAGAGATAAAAATATCGATTATTATGGATTTAGATACCTATATGAGAATTTAAACTTTTATGGCCATTAACACCCATTTTATTTGTCTTTCGGGATACATTCCGAGTACTCTTGCCGATATTTCGGCACTGTTGCAAGCACCATGTTCAACCTTATAGGTACGTCCTTGAACATGGCGCTGGCAACAGTACACTACGTAGCGCTCATGGCGTAACATGGCTTGCCAGTCGTGACAGATCAGCAAAGCTAAGCAACGCTTGTTGAGGTCGCCAATTGGATGGGTGACAACGTTTGGCATGCACAGCAAAGAACTACCGTGCTTCAGAGGGCATATAAAGCTGTCGATGCCGATGTTGGAGGCCTTCGGGTGGTCTGAAAACGCCGGCACCGGAGCTGACCTCACACTTAGGTACATGAAAAGAAAGAAACTATTATAGATGCAAAAGTTTGTGTCGACAAATAGATGGATGATGTTACTTTCATTAAAAAAAACAGCTGAGCTATTTAAATATTTTTAGTCCAAAGCATTTCGGGTAATATTTTTATTTTTAAGACAACATTTTTAAGACAACATTTTTAAGACAACAGGCATTAGGTCTAAATCCTGTGTCACGGGGGACTTTACAAACATACAACTAACGGACACAATGAACAGCCAGACTCGAAACAACAGTTGTGAATTGAGTGTTGCCACGTGTGGGGATCGAACCCACAACCTCGGCGCAGTGTCAAGCGGCCACTTAAACCACTACGCCAACCTTGCAGTCACAGACGACTGTTCATCAATCACCGTACCAATCTTTACAAATAATAGCAAATAAATTCTGCTTTTTAAACCTTTTTACTATTATTTTTATTATAGTCAAGTGTTCGGTTATTCTTTTGCTCGCATCAGTTTCCGGATGAACTTGGAAAAACCAAGATAATGTTCAATGAAATGGGGTCGCTCTCGAAGTTGGTCAGGAGTAGATCTATCTTGGGCAAACCATAAAGTTGGGTAGAAAAAATTATGAGAAGGAGGCTGGCAGAAGAATACGACTGGGCTGGGCAGCATATTAGGAACACCGTCAAGTCTTTTAGTCACCCCTACCGCAAGGCCTTAAGACAAAGGTCTTCAACGAGTGTGTCCTACCCGTTATGATTTACGGAGCCGAGACGTGGACACTAACGATGCGACTGGTCCACCAATTTAAGGTCGCTCAGCGAGCTATGGAGAGGGCTATGCTCGGAGTTCCTTGCCTTGGCAAACGTAGGACACCCTCCGGCTAGGTGGAGTGACGATATACGCAAAGTGGCTGGCAGCGACTGGGCACGAAAAGCCGAAAATAGAGCTCAGTGGCGTGCCAATGGAGAGGCCTTTATCCAGCAGTGAACTTTTGCAGGCTCATTATGATGATGTCTGGTTTTTCAAAATCATACAATTGCAAATCTTGCAAGTATAAAATCGGACTTAGGTATAATTTCTTATATCTTTTTTATTTTTTGAGATAGACAACTCCCGCACTAGGAATAAATCCTGTGTCGCGGAGGACTTTAGAAAAATACAACCAAATTGAACACCCAGACTCAAAAGAACAATTAATGGATTACACAAAGTGTTGTCTCGTGTGGGAATCGAACCCACAACACTCGGCGCAGTGTCAAGCCTTCAAGCGGTGAGGCGGCCGCTTCAACCACTACGCCAACCATGCAGTCATTTAACAATGAAACCTAGATTGTACTATTTCAGAGCACCGATATTTATGATACCTGGTTTATTTTAATTTTACATTCGTTTCAGAGAATTTTAGAGAGAGAAGATTAACAACAATTTTCCAGGTCTACGTATAACTTTAACATACATAAGTCCAGAACCAAACTTCTAACTGTGTTTAGATCATGTTTTATTTAGTAAGACCTTTTCTAAGTACATTTAGTACGGTACCTAAGTGAATAAAGCACCTCGACTACAGGTAAGGTATAATAAATTATAATATATCTTACAATATATTTTTATAACATACATTATAACAGGGACACAAATGGGTCCAGTTGTAAATAAAAAATATCTCCAAATACACAACAAAGTTTCATGAACATCAATTTAGATGTTCAAATGGACTCAAAGTCAAAAGTGAAAGTCAAATCATATATTTGTTCGTTGGTTCATTCATCATCAGCCTTTAACAGTCCACTGCTGGACTAGGCTTCTCCTTTGAAAAGAGGAATTGGCCTACTATACCACGCTGGCCAAATGGGTTGGTATAGGGTTTGTATCAGCTTTTTCCTTCTCTTACAGTGCTGTTCTATGCATAATATGCTGCCTCTGTCGGCTCTTACGACACCCATGGGATGATATGGGGAGGTGACATTTCGTATTCTTAATCCGTCACCACACGGACATAGGTTCTGTAGCGTAGTCATAAGTT